>CM055831.1:25436792-25589166 GCA_029582265.1 Zoroaster sp. YZ-2022
AAAGGGGAAAAAAAACAAAACAAAATCTAAAATCTACACATTAGAAAAACAATAAGTCTTAAGTTTACTCTTTAAATGTTACTACACAAGAAGAATCACGGACAATACTTGGGAGACCAGTTCCCAAAAGTTCAGCAGCAAGTGTGAGAAGGTGTTACGTCTGCCATAAGATAATCTGACTGCGACTGGGAAGTCAGAGTTCATCAAGAGGAAAAAGAACGGAGTCCTTGACGGCGTTTCGGGGAAAGATGGAAAACACCAGAGAGATAAGGTGGAGCAATGTCATTCAAACATTTGAAAACATATAAACAGAGTTTTAAAACCCGGATACGTTTCTCAATGGTAGCCAGTGTGTAGTTGAGCAAGCAAGGGAGATCCATGAGCTCGAGCAGCAGTTAACGGCGAGAATGGGGCTTCACAGTCCTGTATTGAATACCAGTGAGATGTTTAAGATGTGCTTTGGGTGATGCCATATAATGAGAGTTGTACAATAGTTCAGAACGGAGAAGTAACAAGACAACGAACCACATGGTGACAAGTATCATGATCAATGTATTTTCTAACCTTGCAATGCTGCAGAGATGGTAATTAGGAGCCACATATTGAATTATGGTCTTGTTCACAGCGCACGTGATCATCAGACGGGCAATCACCACGTGCCCAGTCTATTTCAAACCAAAATAGGGACTTGTTTTAAAAAAAAAAAAAAAATTGTTTTTTAGGGGAGGGGCCACGGGTCCCTATTAAATGTCAAGGCCCCCTCTACTTTAAAAATATAGGAGTAAATGATTTCAGTAAATGAACTATACATTGTTTGAATGTAAATCACGCCAACAGCCACCAATCACGAGCCAGCGTGACGCAGGCCCCACGCTGTGGTTGTTTTGTGCACAGCAACGCAAAACCCAACACCTGGGGGGAGGCATGCAGTGAGTGCGTGCAGGTGGCGGAAACGTTACAGCGCCCGGTGCCCACAGCCACACGCACTGAGATTCAACCACCTCACTGGCCCGATTCATTTCCTTTTCGCCTGGAAAGTTAACCATTTCACGGCTCACGCCATTCGGCCAGCCTTTGCGCTTTTCCGCTGCCATCATTATTACCGGTTATTCACCGCTTTCATTTCCGCCAATCATCACCACTGGTTAGTTCCTCACCATTCCCGGCTGGTCCACCACTTGCCCCAACCGTTTCACCTGCCAGCCTCGCCTGTTCGCAGCCACCTTCTCGCCTCCGAGCCTGAGCTTTGCTCGATGGTCACCACTTCACTTGGCCACACCAAGACCAAGCTTACTGAGTGATTCCCACCGATGAGTTGCGGGATATCCGGTGATTAGCGTAGAGCCACGGATGGTTCGGAATGAAAACCGGATAGTTTGGGTTCAGTGCGGTGAAGCTGATGTGGTCAATACGCAGCAAAACACGGTTGCTGGCTACACAGGCGAAATGAATGATGATTGCGCCTGTTTTCAAACAGCAGCGGCTCCATACGTTAAACAGGCGCCTTTGGTTTGCGAATGTCACCGCAAAGCTTCGCTGGTCACCAACAAAAATTTAAAGGGGCACAACAGCGCATCCTTGATGTTGAATATAAACACTCTTCCGTATTGTGTAACCGCGCGTACGCATATACCGCTGACAATGGTACATATTCTAGCGTCACTTAACGGCGCAATTCGTAACCCGTCGCGTTAAAACAATTCAGCCCTCAATGTTAATTTTTTGTTAATGAATTACAAAGATGACATTTCAACTTAGGGCATATCGTGGTTTTGGCTCGATACGATTAGACATTTCAAATTAAAAAGTGACTTCTAGAATATTGTACCATTATCGCCGGTATATGCCGTTAAGTATATAGTTAAAAAATGCAGAGTATTTGACCAACCTGCCGTGTTAAAACACGCAGCCCCTATAATGTAAATTTTTACACTTTAACGAATTACGGAGAAATTTATCACCCAGGGCATATCGGGTTTTGGCGTTATACGATTACGCTTTTAACGACAGAGGCCGGGCCGCAATCATCATTTCATCGGCTCGCGCCCGGGCCGTGTGGAAACAAACAAATTTAAATTTGGAGTGCAGTATTCACGCCCTGGACCTCAACCTATCCAGTTTTAAACTGACCCGATCCCGGGTTTAAATCCGTGAGAAACCTGCAGCTGAACTATGGTTGGTAAATCCAAGAAGCTAGCTTGATCTTGGTGGCAAAATGAAATGGGTGAACAGTCACTGAAATGATGATTTCCAGCCGAATGAATGACAGAAAAGCCGAACGAAAATGGAAGACTAGCGCTGAATGGGAAATGATGATTAGCAATGAAATGGTGAATAGTTTGAATGTTTTGCACTAGTTGACAGCCGGGGAAATGAAATGATGATTAAAAATTGAAATGGGTAGCCGCCGAACGAAAACATTAAGATTCAGTCGAAAGTTGAATGAAAAGGCGAACGGGAAATGGTATCGAGCTGAACGAACGATGATTGGGGGCAATGAAATACAGGAAATAACCAGTCAGTGGCGATATAGCAGGGAATGAAATGGGTGAACTGGTCGAAATGGTGAATCAATGAAGCGATATGGGCAAACCCGAAGGGCAGCTGTAGCGTTCCACACGCGTGCAGGCTAAGTAGCATAGTACTCAGTAGTTTGGCGGCGCGTGTGTAAGGCCTGTGGTTGAATTTGTGCCCAGGGCCTGTGCTCAGTGATGATCCGTCCATGCTCGTTCATCAATTAAATATAAATCCATATTACTGGAAAAAAAGTGCCCAAATCAGTAAAGTGAGGGCGGAGGCAGTTGTGATTTATTGATGAAAGCTATGTTATTAAAATGATCTAAAATGATACATTTTCTGAGGGAATATTCATGTCCAATTGTTGGAGATGGGGGGCTTTTATGATGTCCTCCTTGTTTGAATATTTAGTCATTATTCCGAGATTTGTTACATTATTGAAAAGAAATGGAATTATAACCAAAAGAGAGGGCATTGGTGGTGCCTCGTGCGTTTACGTGGTTTGTTTTGTAAACGGGAACTGCTTTTAAAATCTGGGTCGGTTGCTAATGTAACCGTCCGTCTCTCAGTCAAAAATTGTTGATTTAAAAAATAGGTTGTTCACCACGAACCGGCGCGCACACATAGCACGATACTCATGGTGATCGCAGAAACATTTTGAAAAGGGAATATAATCAATGTATGTTACATAATTTAATAATAAAATCAACTGATTTTCCAAGGGTTTAAAAGTATCAAATGAAAAAAAAAATTTAAAATGAAGAAACATAAACCTTTTTTAAAGGTCGTGTGTCTGTTATTATTTCATATTTAAGACATGTGTCGGTGTCTTTCATCACATCATGCCTGTGCTTTGAGGCAGAAAAAAGTAACATTACGGCATTCGAAACGTCGAACGTAGTCCCGTTGGGTTGCCTGCCGCACAACGTGCACATGCGTAATCATCATCATCACTACAACGGCAACCACAACGAAACGATTACTCATCGCCCGCCACGCGTAACGGGAAATTTTCCCAGCTGGTCCTTTTCCATAGACCACGATATAACGAATTTTCCCATTGGCCTTCTGGCACACGCATGGCATAGACTACGATCTACGCAGTGGATTGTGATGTCGCTGGCGCTAAAACGCCGCTGCAAACGGTTTTTTCAGAAGTTTTTGAATAAATTCAAAATGAGGTCCGTCACCAAAACCGACAATGACCAGACCATTTTCACAGCGTTAGCGAACAATAAAAGGGTTTTGTGTTTTGTTTCTGTCTGTTTACTTCAACGATTTTTACGGTACTGTGCATTGTGTTTTGTCTTTCCCAAGGATTCATACCGGCGTATATTGCACCGCGTAAGTAAAGCTGCAGGCAACTTTAATACTGTGTCAAAATCATCGTATAAGCTGCGGCTTATATTCCGGAAATTACGGTAAAAGGCGCGATAACCCCACATTAAATTTGGGAGATCGTAACTATAATAAAGCAACAAGCCCCTGCCGACGGAAAATGTATCACAAAAAGAAAAGAAAACAAGTTTGTTAGTCAGCGACAGCGAGATCGTGCAATTTACAGGAAAATAGCTTCAAACTGCAGAACCTTCTCCTTGAATTGACTTCTTTATTTACGATTAACTGAACCAAAAAATCGCAACGTGTAACCGGATAAACGGTTTATTAACCGTGTAACCCAAAACCTGGCACAGGCTTAAATTGGTAGTATAGCAGCATGGGGAGGTAAATATCGATTTTCAGCCAGACAAACTGCTAATTCAAGACATCGTTTTTTTTGAAGAGGTGGTTTGAATGCCTACCCCACTCAAAAATATTCCCCACGCCTAGCCCAAACATTTCTCTTTCACACATACCCACCTCGTCCAGCGATTTCCCCGAAGGCTATGTTTTCTAGTTTTACTGCCGCTATTAAAGCACCATTTTAAAGTCAGTTGGGAACACATTGGCTTCCATGCCCTCAAAAAAATTAAATTAAATAAAAAAATACAAATAAATAAATAATACTTTGAAACTAGAGATTGTGTTGTATTTACAAAACACTAGGTGTTCCCGGACGTAAAGGTCAAATTGGGTCAACTTGTTGAATATTTTTTACAATTAACGATCCGTACAATGGTACAAATTAGATTGTGAATTTACCTCTTGTGGATGATTTTTTAATTTAAACTCAGACTTCCGGTTTGGACGGAAGTAAGGTCAAATTGAGGTCACCTTTTTGTAAAATTTATTTTGGACAAGAACGATCAGTACAATGGTGCAACAATTTTAATTTATCTCTTTGTGGTTGTTGAGATGATTTTTTTAACACGAAACTTGACTCGGTTTGGACAGGAAGTAAAGGGTTGAAATTGGGGTTCATGTTTTGTAAATATATTTGACAATTAACAATCTATACAATGATGGAAAAGACTGAATTTACCTCTTGTGGTTGTTGAGATATGATTTTTTTAATATTAAAATTTTTGACTTCCCGGTTTGGAACAGTGGCGTAAGGTTAAATTGTGGTCACCGTTTGTTATTATTTTTTGGACACCAGCCGATCTGTGTACGGTACAAAATGTCAATTTTACCCCTTTTTAGGTTGTTGATAAGATTTTTTTAAATGATAAACCTTTGACTTCCGGTTTTGGGACATAGTAAAGGTCAAATTGGGGTCATGTTTTTGTAAATATTTTTTGACAATTAACGATCTGTGCCACGGTACAAAATTGTGAATTTACCTCTTGGGTTGTTGATATGATTTTATTAAATATTAAACCTGATTTATCGTAACCCGATATCTGATGACCTCATATCATGACGTCACAACTGGGTTTCATCAACGTGTTAAATTCTAAGTACTGTAAATTATGCCAAGTTCAAGTTCATGAAGATTGTAAGTATGTGTTTTGTAGCCAATCTATGGGGAGAAGAAGGAGAAGGAGAAGAAGAAGAAGGGAAAAAACGAACAAAAACAATAGGTGTTTCTGGCACATACCCCGAACACCTTTAAATAATGCTATTTCCCAGACAGGTAGTTCGATATGGATTGTTGAATTTTGCAAAATTGTTCCCAGGGTGTTAACAAGGGAAGGGCAGACAAATGTAGAAACAAGATCAAAATAAAAGTTTGGTACATAATGCTTTTTAGAAGTTTAATATTAGGGTATGGCAAAAGTCAGGTCTTGGGCTTGTTTAGAGGGGAAAGTGAAACTGTCCAGATAAGATCACGAACGTATATAATGTTGGTAAAGATGGCCCCAAACTTCTTCTTGAGTATGCTTACTCTCTTTTATTTATTTCTTACGCTGACAGCACAGTACATGCACACATTAAACCTGTAACCCCCTGAATCCTCCAAAATCCATCAGGTGCACTTTTAGAACATGCCTTACCTTTCGAATAAAGATATACATTAAAACCACAGTACATTTCAAACCCTACCCCTAAGATATTCTGGCTAGAACCCTTTCCTGAACTCTCCTCCTCCTCCCTCCAACCATCAGTGCACTTTTTGAAACATGCCCTTATCTTCAAGACGCCGCACTATGCATTTTCAAGTTGACCTTTTCATATTCAGTATGGCCTGTTCTTTTTTCTTGCCAGGTAGTACTTTCCAAACTCACAAAGTTTCTAAGTTACGACATTGTGTCTTAAAATGGCATTGTTGTTACATGGAATTAAGAAAGAGTACTTTTTTTCTGAATTCAAACTGGAAATTTTATCACTTTTTATGTCAAAAAAAAAATTATAGCAGATAAAATAACTACTCAGGAGAGACTCCACACCATCACTGGGTTTTATGAAAAGTGGAGGAAGGTCAAAGTCATGGTACAGCCAAAGTTTTGAGAAGGCCTGGCTGTGCTCATAGGCTACTCTGGCCTCCAATCTGTCTTTCAGAGACCTAATCCCTGCGTAACACGTAACACAGTACTCAAGCAATCAACATAACCTGGGCTTCTGGAGTGGCCTAGCCCAGCAAGCAGAGCTCATTATATAGCCCAAGTGCAGGCAGGGGAAAAAAGCCTGGGCCTGGCCGTGGGCTTCTCTAAAAAGGCTTGAAGCAAACTAAGACTTCGCCTCCCTGTCCCTTACACAAAGTAAGTTTTATATTAGAATTTGAACATTTGGCAATTTTGTATGTCAACCTTATACCCAGCTTTAAAAAGGAAACCATCTTTTTGTTTTTAAATATGGCACTTCCATTGCCTACTGGTTTAAAGCTTACAGTGAGTATCATTTCGTCATCCACTTGTCAGCAAAACACATTGTGACATTTTCGGAAATATCACAATTATTTTTTTAATTCATGCATGGTTTGCTTTCATGCGAAACCGAAACCAATGAGGTGGCGCCCGCTTCTGCTGCGTCACCAAATAAAATTTTGGGCAACAGCGTATATGTATTCTCTTCAGCAACGTACACTTGTTTCTCACTTCCCCAAAAGCTGAAAAGACAGTTCTCATTTGTTTCCAGCGGAAATTTTTGACTTGAAAGATATATATTTTAAATCGCATTTGCTAAATATATCGATAAGTTAAAAAAGTTTCTGATATCGTAATCGACACACGTATATCGTAATTGAACAAAAAGGTTTCTGATATTGGGAAATCAAAATAAAAAGGTTTTGATATCGTAGAATCGAATAAAAAAGGTTCTTGATATCGTGAATCGTAATAAAAAAAAGGTTTCGATGGTCAGAACTGGTAACAAAAAGGTTTCTGATATTGTAAATTTAACAAAAAAGGTTCTTTGATATCGTAAATCAATAAAAAAAAAGGTTCTTGATATCGTAATCGAAATAAAAAGTTCTTAGATATCGTAGAATCGAATAAAAAAGCGTTATGTAACCCGCCTGGCAAAATCCAAAACTTGGCTTTATTTACCATAATGCGTAACAGCGGTGTAGTCAAATTGACCAGGAATTAGTTTATGGACCAGTTTTCACGTCACCATATAGAAAGGCATTTTCTACTTTGATGGAAAAGACAGAAAACCGACGCTGTTGGTGACATTATACGCCCGGTCCCTTACTAATGGTATATCATTTGAAAGCTAAACTTAGATGTGTAGTTTGAAAAGTTACCCTCCTAGTATAGGCCAGCATACTTGGGAAGAAGGAGGTCAAAACCCCAGTCAAATCCACTTGTTTGATTGCTGACCCAAATGTGCACACAGGACATTGACTGGTTTTTACTAACAAGGCTTGACCACACCCTGAATAACACCAGACAATGTCGCTTACCATTTAAAAACGGTCGACCTATTTTTGACCTGTAAATGTACTTATCATTACACGTAAGGTTTTGGATAGAAAAGTTTTTGTTCTTTAAAGGGGGCAGTTATCACATCAATAGGGGAAAATTTGGGAATGTTAGTTTTAGATTAATTTAGCACTGGTAAAATAATACCCCACATGATATAATACATATCATGAGCAGCACAGAGAAATGAGCCTGTAATTTTAGTCACTCTGTTTAATATTAAACAAGGACATCAATTCCATGCCCTGTCGAAGTCTGCTTTGAGACCTGATGACACTGTTCCGATTTCGTAGTCAATTCCATGACCATCATCAACCGGAGACTTGTTTTTAGCCTATTGGTCAGCTTGTCCATATAATACCATGGGAAGAACAAAGTTGACACCATTGGGTGCGTTTTCTAACACCTGTATTGGATGCCGGAGTACTTGCTGAGGTATAGTAGAAGACACTGTAACAGTAAAGACCTGTTTATACACATTATACATTCAGAGCAAACAAGGTACAACAAACTGTATTAAATTAAACAATTATGATAATAAAACAATGATGTAAATAAATTGACATGAAACAGTAGGTCCCAAGTTTCATGAACCAAAAAATGTACTATCGCTCAGGGAAATAGCTTTATGAAATGAATGAAGAAAATATCAAAACAAATGTTTTTTTTTTTCATTGGTGTGGAAAACCCTGATGACTTCTTAATTAGTTCGTTTATGAAAAAAGGATTTATTACAGAAACCACAGACAAAGGGTTTCACACCGGTGCGGATCCTGTGGTAATTTATTTGTGAGAAGGATATTTAGCACAATGTTGTCAAACCCCAAGTCATTTATTGCGTAATTCTGATGATCGCCTTAGATTGCCTCCTTCGGGCGAAGTTGTATATTTCCATGCAGCCAAATCAGGCCAAAACAAATGGTTTTCAGCCAGGCGGATTCCCCGGATGGCGGTCTCAGACTACTTCTGTGTGAAAAATGATTTGCCAAGCAAAATGGGTCAATATACAAATGGTTTATTCCAATTTTGTACCCCTGATGACGACGCCTTAGGCTGCCCAGTGAGAAGGATTTTCCACAAATGTCACAGGCAAATGGTTTTCACTGGTATGGACCCTCTGCAGTGATATCTTAAATGACTTCCTCGTGAGAAGGATTTGCCACAAATGTCACAAAAATGAGCTTCTCATTGGTGTGTACCCTCTGATGACGCCTCCTTAGGCTGCCTCCATGTGAGGGAAAGGATTTTCCACAAATGTCGTTATGGGGCAAATTAAGCCATTTGGTAATATGGACCCCAGGAACATTCCTAAAACCCACTGTGAGAAGGATTTGCCACAAATGTGTCACATGCAAAAAATGGGTTTCTCATTGGTGTACCTCTGATGAAGTCTCAGGACTGTTTCCATGTGAGAAAGGATTTTCCACAACAAACAACAGGCAAATGGTTTCTCATTGGGTGGACCCTCTGATGACATCTTAGATTGCTCCATGCGTAGAAGGTTGGGGATTTTCATTAAATGTCACAGGCAAATGGTTTCTATTGGTGTGGATTCCTCGACGATCTTAGATTGCCTGTCAGAAGGGAAAGGATTTTCCACAAATGTCGACACAAATTGTTTCCTTATTGGTGTGGAATTCTCTGATGACATCTTGATTGCCTCCCAGCGGGAAAGGATTTTCCACAAATGTCACAGGCAAATGGTTTCTCATTGGTGGACCCTCTGATGACATCTTAGATTGCTCCAAGGCAAGCAGGCAAGGTTGCTTGTGAGGGAAAGGATTGCCAAATGTCACAAAATGGTTTCACAGGCCTCTCCTCCTCTCCTGATGAAGTCTCAGACTGTTTCCATTGAGTAGATTTTCCACAAAATGTCACAGGCAAATGGGGTTTTTCGCCAGGTGGGAATCTCTGATGATGCACTCCGATTGCCTCCCATGGGAAGGATTTTCCATAAATGTCACAGGCAAATGGTTTCTCATTGGTTGTGGATTCTCTGATGACATCTTGATTGCCTGCTTGTAAGAAGGATTTCAACAAATGTCACATACAATAAATTTGTTTCATTGGGTGGACCCCTCTGATGACATCTTAGATTGCCTGAGAAGGATTTTCCACAAAATGCTGTGCAAATGGTTTTCTCAAAATTTGGTGGGATTCTCTGATGACATCTTTAGATTGCCTGTCAGGTAGCGATTTGCAAATGTCACATACAAATTGTTTCTCATTTGTTAGATCCATTGGATGACTTTTGCAGATTCAGGTTGAGGGAACACAAAGAATCAAACTGCTTGTCATTGGTGAAGACTTTCCGCCACCAAAGCAGCTTAGTATTAAGGAAAACAAAAGGGTATTTAATAAAATATTTATTGGAGGCGGTGGAAGTCGCAGACATAGCAATTAGAGCAGTGTTAGGAAGTTGAGACCCAGCTTGTCCGAGACCAAGACCGAGACCGGTGTAGACCCACGACATCTGAGACCCGAGACCAAGAAAACCTGAGACCAGATTTTGGAGACTGAGACCAAGCCCCAGTTCCGAGACTTTTGCAAGTCGAGACCCAGACCGAAGACCGACCGGCAAAAGAAGTCTTGAGACGGTCTCGAGAATCGAGACCAGGTCTCGAGACCTGCAACACTGCCTCCGATATAATTTTAGAATACAAAATTGCAATCTGCACAGTGCTTTTTTTTTTTCCCCTTTTCCACAACCTGATAAATCCTTGTGGTTTTTTTGAAGTCGAAAACCCCCCAATTACCGAATATTTTGATATGGCACCACACTGGAAAAGGCAATGACTGTTGTCTCAAGTTTATCGAACTTCAAGTTTTGAGCGAAGGCGTACAACCAAACTTTAATTTCGCAACGAATATACCAGTATCGCAGTATGCCCGACGGATACCAGCGACAGCGCACGGGCAACTGTGCCAGCGCGGTACCATTCCTGAATTGGCATGCTGCAGCGGTCAGGCTCCATTCAAGCTTCTCCAATATCTTTTCGGCCGACGCAACAGCCTGATAACTGGTACATTAAGTCAAGTTAACACATATAGCAAAGGACTACTGAATAAGATCTGAAGCTAGCAAATGAGCAAATCTAATTTATCGAGGGTTTATTTTGCACTCTTGCACATGATGTTATATTGTGAGCCAGCCCAGTTCCTGCCAACGTATTTGGGCAGTATTTCTCTGCAAAAATTAACGGAGTTGTTAGGTCTTGATCGGTCTCGGGGTAAACCAGACCCAGACCCAGACCTGCCCATTCGAGACTGAGACCATCCCTTCCGTGAGATCGGTATCCCCGTATAGGGGCTAGACCTAGGTCGAGACCAAGAACCCGCAAAAGCTCTCGAGACCTGCTACCACCTTGCACCAAGAGCAGGGGTTGAAATTTTCCCAAGACCACCAGCCCAAGTGGATTATTAACAGAATGACTAGTACATCTGCTTGGTCAAGACAGTCCCTGGAGGTTAGTGTACAACATAAGAAACATGTAATATCACAAATTTCTTTTTTGGTGACAGCACAAGGCAGTTCTTTAAGTATGGTTACTATAAACTTTTTTTTTTGAATGAGCTTTAGCATCTAAAACTAATTTAGCTACAGTTTGAGATTATTACTACTTACACTGTACACATCAACTACAACAATAATTTTGCTTTGTTTTTATTTATTGATGCTCTTTGCATTGTTAGAGGGTGGGAGTGTTGCTCTCAGCAGAAAAGTGTTTGCAGCCAGGATTTGGCAAAGGTGGGAGTGCAAAAAAAAAAAGTGGAGTAAACTATTGAGTCCAAAATTTAAAGCAGCACACAACTTGAGCACGAGCGAACCTCACGTCGAGGGTCCAGCGAGGACCCTGGGAAGCCTGGCTATTTAGAGGCCTTGGTGGTTCCCTAATGCATTTCTGATACCCAAGCCAGGCAAAATTAATTTTGGGTTAGATTAAGCCTTTTTAAACAAAAAATAATAAGTTTAGTGTAGAAAATACAGAATGTGTAATAGTCCACTAATTGTAGTAGTGATAGCCATTAGTAATTGTAAAGTTTAAGAAAGTTTGTTAACAATATATTTGGAATACATGCTTACTTAAACTAGTATTTGTCAAACAACAACACCACAAGTGTTTATTATATGTAAAAAAGTGTTACATTTTTAAAAATGAAATTATGCTCGCATGTATTTTACCTTAATATAAAATGTAATTTAATGTCAGTTAATAGTATTAAACCACAGCTACAGTCAATTAGTTATGTAAATGAGAATATGACACAATGTTTTCTGGATTATAAATCAATACACTTTAAATTATATTTAAAAAATTATTTAAAAAATGTACGTGCATAAGAATGAACCTTTGTATTTTTTCTTAATTTCTTCAATTTGCCATTTTGTTTTAGAAGTACATCTTGTTTTTTGAGGTGTTATGTGACCAGATCAAGCTTACTATTTTTGCACACACGGGCGCATAATGTATACGTACGTATAAGCCCCTCTGCGCTATTTATAGTGCCCTCCCACAACATCACAGCGCACGTGCGCACACATCGCTGTAGTCGTGTACACACACACAAACATAAATAGTCCGACCATGCAATGCTACCCGTACATGCACCACGAGTCGACGAACGATTGGTATGCATATTGACATGCTTTTGACATGTGTGAGATCGGTCTTCAACAGTTTATGATTTAAGATTTGCCAGTGGATTATGTATGATATTGCGAGAAAAGTTGTTCTTTAACAAGGTAATTTTCGGGATCAGTTGATTTTTAGTAGAATGATCGGCGAAATTCTGATGCCAATTCCGATCAAGTTCATGAAACTCCCATCAGCATGAAATGAAATGGCGTTGTTAAACAAAAATAGTATGACGTTGAGCAACACAAAAATTTGGGTAGCCTACTACTGCATTTTCAGGCACCCCAAAGTATTTTACTGTACATGTTCAGCAAATGCATACTCCTTGCTGTTACCTCTTGTGAAGAAGTTTGTTATTTTCATCTTTTTGGCCGACGTGACGTAACCGACGTTCCTGAATAGACCAAACTAAGTCTATGAAATACGGATTCAAGAGTTCTGCTCTGCCGTGTACATTAAAACATGTGGAGCGATTTAGAACACGTACCAGACTAAAGTCGCAATAACGCACAAGCGTGTGACAAGCCAACGGAGACCTGCTAAAAGTAATTAGAACGAACTGAGGGAAAAACCAGAATGAATCATCTCAAAAGCATACTATGTTTTAAAATTACCACAAGAAAGAAAACTTGTTAATATGTAAAAATATTTACAAAATAAATCAAATTGACATGAAATTCCCTTTACTGAATATGATTTTTCTGAAAATATTTTAGCATCAGCTTGACGAAAAAATACAAGCCGTGCTGGTAAATATTGCCTGTAGTTTTGGGAAACTGGCTGCAAACACGCCTTCCTTCCGGCACGGCTCACACACAAAACACTGCTTCCTTGATGGGAATTTTTGCATTGACTTAAAAAACCTTTGCGCCTTGAAAAAAGTCACGGAGGTGATATTTTTAATAAAAGTTTTAATTAGGCCACATATGACAACCTTGGGTAAACATTTTCAGAAAATGCAAACATTTATTATGGTTGTTACATTTTTTGAACTTAACAGACTTTTCTTAAAGGCAAATGGGATGGAAATACAAACATACATTCATACATAAACATGCAAGAGTGAGCTAGAAGTTAGTCAGGTGTGAAATGAACACAAAAGAAGAAGACAAGAAGCAGAGTTTGCGTACTGGTCCTGGACTACAACAGAGGGATTTGCTAATATGAATAGATAGAGGCATGTACTAGAGTTTTGGGCTGGAAGAAGAGATTTCAGAAACTGAAGAGTCAGATAGTGGAGTAAACAAAACAAATAAACTAATAAAGCAAAACAAATGTAAAACAAATGTAGAAATGTTCAGGAGGAAGAAAAGGAAAAATTTGGTTATTCATTCCTTTCTTTGATATTGGGTTAATAGATACACCAAGTATTCTGTTTATGAGATATCAATTTTAAAGAAAAATTCCCCATAATGTTGTCATATCATTAAAACTTTCAAATTATCATACTAAAAAATTCCCAAGTCTTTTTAAAAATTCCCACCCAAATAATATTCTCCTTTTAAACATGTTTAAAATTAACCAATCAACTGCTTTTTAACAATAACTGTATCAATTTAAATTAACTAAAAGTATATTAAAAGCAAAAAACTTAGTGAGAACAGTACAGTTGGCACATCAACAGCCAGACGCCCCTTAAGTGCTTTCCATTTACCTAAGAGTTGGCAAATGACGAGTGCAATTGCTTAATTGAATTCAAACCCAATCAGCTCAGTAGGCTTATGGTCAAGCCAGTGTCACCGCGATTTAAGGTCCTTATTTCCCCAAATTGTGTGTCACACGCCACATTCTTATAGCACAATTATATTTATACGTATAGCGCGTATCATGTACAATATTTATTACACAATTTTAATTTGTTCATTCAATACATGTTATACGTTTCTAAACAACTCATCTGGACCACGCTTTACATCTAGCTCTGACAACTGCCACTATCATTTCAATCCCAGACACCCAACTTGCAGGAGAAACTCATGGCAATTGCTTTTGTAAAGTTTTACCCACTGATTACTTTAAAAGGGTCTTTCTGTGCTAGAAGCCTCTCCTCAGTATGCTGGGTGTTGAAATCTAAGATTTCAAGCTCATTCCTGAGCTTTTCTCAGCTTTTTCTTCAAGAAGGACGTATGACCAGCACACGCTTTGATCATCCCATTGTCACCTTGGATACGCCCGTTATTGTACAACACAACAGTTCCATGTTCTGACCCAAGCACCTTGTGTGGCCTCTTCAACTAACGCGCTGACACCATATATGTAATGCAGCAACCAAAAGACCGCGCCCAAGAAACTAAGTTTGACATGCCCCAATCAGTGTTATTATTCCCAACTGGTGTTGTTTTTATCTGTATTGTTGTATTGGGCGTCGGTGATATTGAAAGTAATCCCTATCCATCTACAAAGCTCTGCATTGATCATCAACATCGCCATCTTCCCCAGCACGCAATGTCGAATTAATATCTCAACAATCGCCATTTCCCCAGACCGGCTTTGGGGATTTTCATCCAAGTCTACTATTAAAGCGCAGTTCTGTTCAACCCAGTTGTGGGTTGTGGGAAGAGATCAACAAGTTAGCTTCTCTTCTAAACGAACTAGACGCTCTTTATAAAGCTTTGAATTTCAGCTTTTTATGCACTAAAATCATGTATAATGTGTGCAGCAGGGAGATAATTGAAATCATGAGACCATAGCACTTAAACCGGGTAATCCTAATTTAAATGTGGCTCATCATGAGAGGAGATGGCACGAAACCTATGTCAAGACCGACATTTAAGCGTGCAAACACCACAAAATGTAAATAATCTGGTGTCACTGTAGAACCTTCCAGTAATCCATTTAAAATGGCATTGTCGCTGAAGCGCGTAATAAAACATGTCAGATAAAAGATCTATAAAATATATTTTGAAAAGGCGAAGAGTTGCACGGGCTAAATGAAGTTACAGATTTGTGTGGTTTAAGTGAGGTATTTTCTAGCGAGAAATCATAGGTTTTCATTGTGCCAGAATCACTCAACATGTTACTATTGATTTGTAGGAGCCATGTTCTGACTGCTGAACAAATCTAGCAATTATTCTTAGAGATTCAGAATGAAAGAAGTTAAATTCGACCAGCGAAAAACCAAGACCCAAAATGACCTTTGAGTAAGCATCCGCTTGGTGAGCCATCACAAAATGGTGATAAGTTCATAAGTTGTCACCTTGCAATGCTCCATAAAAATCATCCAAAGAAGGGCGTAGAATACTGTTTGCTGGTTGGAAAAACTTTTAAACATAATTTTGTGATTTTATCACATACTTTTCCCATATAACTTTGAGGTTAAAACAAATAATAATTATTCTATGACGCATTTAAAAATTATTTATTTTGCGGCAACCAGAACACAGAAATTGACATTGGAAGTTGGGGGTTAAGGTTTAAATGATAAAGCTTTAACAAATGCCGCGCTGATTGGCCAACAGTGCAATTGCTTTCCTTTACTATCCTTTTAATTTGCTGTTTTAATTATATTTTTAAATTAGAAGGCACACAATCATAAGCCCAGAACTATATTGAGAATTCCCTCTGATTTGACTTAAATCGTAACTACCAAATTTCTCTAGGAAAATTATGAAAATCTGATTTGAAGAGTCACATTATGAGATGCCTCAAAACAAATATCCAAAACTATTGCATATGAATCGCTTAAAATAGTGTTTCATCCAGTTTACATTTAGTTAAATTTTTTCGGCCTCCTCGAATTCGCATTTAAATTATTCATTTTAAACCCTGGGGGTAGTTCGCAAATTGTAGACAGACTTTGTTAAAAAGTAGTTGTTCAGATGATTGTCGTTGGTCACCGTGATCATGTACTGCTAACTTGTTTAAAATCTAAATCAGCATTACTTAAAGATCTTATTACTTAAATTTAGGGAAATTATGCATACATGAACACGATTACCTGTTGTTTTAGTCATGTCACGTTAACCTCAAATATACATTCAATACTCAAGTGCTTCCAAACAAAATATTTCTGTTACAGTCGAACTCATTGTTTAAAATATGTCTTATTCAGCTGCAGCAGTTAATTACTGAACAGTAGAATTCATAAAACGCCACCCTCTCAGGCCATATTTGTCAAAAACCCAATAAAAAACTTACACACATTTATATTCATAACTTCCCAACTTTTAATTTATTCTCAGATGTTTGAGGCCCAAAGTTTAGCACACCTGTATGTTTTTGTTGTCCTTTGTCCTGTTTGTTCCCTTATGTCTGTCCCTTGAAGAAAGAAACAAAAGTATTTTTTTGTCAATTTAAACCCTAAATGTTAGTCCCTTGCAATAATTTGATAGCTTAATACCTTACTACTGTATTTCAAACTCATTACAACTTTTTAAAATACAAGCAATGTATATTTTAATATTTCCATGACAGCATTGAAATAAATGTAATAGTATTATCCAATCAATCAATCAATCCTCCATTTGTGGTTTCTGGAGAAAAAATCTTTTCTTAATTATACAAATGTTCTGCATGTATTTCTTTCCACACGAAGATATTACGAAACTTTATTTTCGGTTAACCACGCCCTTATTGACTTTAGGCATTGAAGGTGGTTTGTTTGGTCTTTTTCCAGGCCCAATTCCCCATAATTTATTACTTAAGATAATTCCAATAAGCCTTATCGAACTGGAGCCGCAATGAATTAGTGGGAGTTGGGTTTGAAAACGTTGTCGAAATCCATTGTTTGTGCCATTAAAGTCAATGGAGAGAAAGGTATCGGTCAGAAAATGGAAGTTTTTACGCTGGCAGTTAAAATTATGTAGAAAATCTTTACAGTCCTGTTCAAATTATAAACGAAATATTTTGTAAATTAAGACAAGAATTGATTTCCCCCTCCAAAAACTACTTAAATGAGTGAATTCTCAGCTGGGATTTCGATCCCCCGAAAGCAATTGCAGTTTCTTAGTCTTTATATTTTTTTTATTCAAAAAACAGATAATTTTCAAAGTTTTTTAAAAATAAATTAAGAATTATGGTCAAACCGTGTTAAACCAAAATGGATTCAAAATAATGACGATTATAAATTTGGGATGTCGGTCGAAATGTAAAATTAAAAAAACATAATAAAAATTTAAAAATAAACAACGAAAAATTAACTTCACCACCCAAAATTCTGCAAAATCTAAACCTAAAACAGAGACTTGCCTTTTTAATCCCCTTGATGAAGAATATTTAAATAATTATAGCTGTCAAAAACCAATAAATTGTTGTTCCTATACCGCTAATCAGATTGTATACAAAAATAATATCAGTTGAATATCAGGACCCATATAAAAGGCAAGTGAAGGACAGGTGCAATTGTTTTTTCCTCCTTTTTTACCATCCCCTTTAACTTATATGCAATATAGGCACGAAAGTTGTCGATGGGGAGAATATTTCTAAAGAAAATATGTTTCAAACTGAAAATGAAGAGCCCCTTGGTCAAGTGCAGGTATGTGACTTCAGTTTGCCTTCCTGAAAAGTACTGCTGCAAATTAGAATATAAAACTATCATCCACAAACTGCTGGGAAACCTCCACGGCGTAATTGCATGGTTTCTGGAACAAAAATAATTTTCTTAATTATACAAATACCAAACAAAGTGTAATTTTAACCTATTCTTAATTCATTTTCAGTAGAATGTCGTATCTGGCCACCATTTTCTTTTCATTAAATATAATGTAATCTACTCACTCGGTAAGCAGAGAACATATGGGATGATGATGGACATACATACTTCAAATTATTCCAGGACATATTTATTTCATGAAAAAATCAGGCATTTTTTTGGGTATACGGCGACTTCCTCAGTCATGTCAGTCTGCTGATCTTTAACCCACAATTAGTAATCAACACAGTCATTGCAATACGTGCGTATAGTGGCAACTATAAATAGGGGATCCCTATTTTCTGAAGGGAGGATTTTTTTAGAAGTGAAATCGTCTCGAAACCATCATAAAAGTGGATTTTAAAGATAGTTTTCGCTTGTAACCACCAAAAATCGAGAAATGATTTTAACGGGTTAGGTGGCGCCGCCAAAACCAAAAAAGCCCTTAAAAAGTGCAGCTGGATACGACATTCTTTCCCATTTTCTCCATAACTTTTGCTATAATACGTCAAAATTTCCATTTTCTGACCGACCACTTTTCTCCTCCATTGACTTTGTGCACAAACATGTGCGTTTGTTTACAACATTTTCCAAAACCCAACTCCTGCATCCAGTGCGCGCTCAATTCAGAGCCTGCATACATTGTACATTGCAACCTCGCGTCTCGAACGACGACGATACTACGCTAGGCTGGGATCCGGGCGACCAAAGTTCAGAACGGACAAAAACAAACCGTTTATTTTACTGTCACAACTACTCACAAAACCACATTAACTTACCTATATCCTCAGTTGAGAGTATCCACACGTTGTATGTGTTGATGATGCAGGTCATATTCCTCCAATGTTTAAAGTCGTGACATTTCTTCGCCGAGTTCACCGCGTGCGAAATCCATGCGCCATTTTAGAATTAACCACCGCTGCAATGCACATGCGCAAAACAGCGCACCGCGCAAGCGCAGGACCCAAGATCGGTGCTTTTGTAGTAACAGTTTTCAAAGGATTTGTACTTTGATTGAGAGCTTGTTTCAATATTTGAAAATGTAACAGCAGTGATGTGCAAGAGTAATTGCGCAGGTGACCACGAAATGTCTCGAATCGATTAGTAGTACTAGTTCTGAAAAGAACCGGAGGTACAACTCACGTTTCAATCAGCGTGCTCTGATCAACCTCAGGAGTAAACAGCAGACATGTTCACAAATAATTCGAATGAGAACAGCTTCGTCAATGAACATATGCTCTCAGATAATGAATATGCATACTTCACTGGCGACTATATTAGCAGGCAGGCCTTATTCTTGTGTAAGGAAATTTACGTTTGATCGAGCCGAAGTACCCTTTTTCCCCGATTAAGAATGTGTTATTCAGAGAGAGAGATTCAGAAAGTAGAAGAGATAATAGGCCGTATTCACAAACAAGTAATTGCTTTACCAAAGTAACAAACCCTTTTACTAACCTTAATACTTAAATTGTATCCATAGTCAGTTAACACTTTCAATAAGTAAAAAAGCTACACCCACATTAGTAATTGCTTTTACCTATGTAAAAGTTTTAAATTTTTTGCTAAAATGAACAGCACCTTCAACTGGTATCTCGAAACTTTTTTGCACAAAAGGATTTTTTGCACAAGCACCCACCCTTTAGCCTGCCAAAAGACCAAACCCCGGCACTGGGCTTTTTAAAAAAAAACGTAGAAGTCAACCAGAAACTTAAAACAAAACCCTTCAACACTAGATCAAGAACCAAAATTTAGCAATGAGGTTTGAAGAAGATTTCAAAGACCTCACAATTTGCTGCATTGCATTTTGGGAAAAGCAATGACGGCCATAATTACCAATTGAACTGAGCACACAATTACATCAATCCTTAAGGAAAGATCTCCAAAGGAGGCAAGAAGCTGTGATAAATGAAAAACCGCTTTATGATTGGAAAACATTAGTGTTTAAACTGATACATTTTCCAGAGTGGAACATCTGTCTAAATTGTGGGAAGGGGGCCCCCTTTTGACACGATGCTTGTTTGAATATATTGACTATTGGTCATTATTCCAAGACACAGATGGCTGAAAATGAACAACAGAACCAGCGAGAGGTAACACCCGGCATGACGAAACGCCTGGCCCCTGAAAAAATATTACCACGCTTAGCCCCACCTAAATATATTCTCACATTTCTCACATTGATGCCGCTTTTAAAGTCGACACATTGGTTTCATCGTTCCCCAAAAAAAATATAATAATAAATAAATAAAATAATGATGAAATATATAATATAATGCAAGCATTTACTGATAGTGTAGCTCAATATGAATCCATGAATTACAAGAATGTAAATTGCTCCAGGGGAGTTAACAAGGTAATACGCACAATGTAGACAATAAAGAATCAAAATAAAAAGAATGAAATGTAATGCTTTTGTGGTTTAAATATTCGGTACCTGGCAAAAAAAAAACCAGGTCTTAAGCTTGAACTGAAGATATATACTAGCGGAAGGTACAACATTGCAAATGCCGCCACACAAACCGCCGCCGCTGTATGAGTATGCTTACCTCTTTGAATCAAGATATTATTAATGAAGGGCGCACATTGTAGATGACAGCAAACCGTTATGAGGAACATTACTTTGAATCAAGATATACATTTAAGCTGCGTACAATACTGGTAATTTTGCGTCAAATTGCTTCCCATGAGAGTTACCTTCGAATTTAAGATGGCGGCACAGTGGAAGGTACATTGTACTGATTAACTTCCGCCCGAACGTGTGTGTGTAGTGGTAGCACTGTATACTGGTGCTTCCGAGTGTCTGTGAAAAACTACACAGGGCGACTCCGGGCGGAGTCCAACCACGACCTCCTGCTTAATATAGTGACGTCTAAATCCTCAGACCACCGAGTTTCATTCACGACAAATTCCAATAGAATCACATGGCAGCGGGGTTCCGTGTAATAATATCGTCGGTGTAGGGCAAAAATTAAATAAATTGTTTATTCCCGACGCAAGAATTTCACCAACCCATGTTAACAATAAGAGCTATCTGAGATCTATTTATTAGTAAACAGACTTTGGGCTCAGCTACGGGATTATAGGCTCCAGAGGCCTGTAGAAAGCCCAGCCTGGCCAGGCTTCAAAAGCGCTTTGCTGTACCATAACTTGCTCTCCTCCCCAGAGTGAATAATCAAAAGCCCCGCATGTACTAATTTTTGGCGCTCTAAACGATGTCCAATTGCGTTTTCAAAATTGGGATTGATTCTGGAAATTTTAGCTTTCGCCGGTGTTTTAAACAACTTTATCACATTGTGGGTGAATGCTTGCCCAATTTGTGTCACTGCACTGATTTTGAAGTCGACCTATGCCCAGAAATGGAGACCTTTTGTGCCTATTGGTCAGCTTGCCCAATATAAACACCATGGAAGAATAAAGTTGACACCATTGGTGTTATTTTAACACCCAGTATTGATGGGTATACTATTGGGTATATAAAATGTCACAAACGAACGTTTTTTTGGTGGAAAACTTGACTTCTACCCACAGTTTCTATGAAAAAAAAGGATTTATTAGAAACCACAGACAAATGGTTTCTCACTGGTGGATCCTGTACTGGCTTAATGGCGAGAAGGATTTATCACAATGTTACAAACTCAAGTCATTGGTGTGGACCTCTGATACGCCCAGACTGCCCCTGGGAAGGATTTGCATAAATTTCTTACAAATGAAAATGGTTTATCATTGGTGTGGGACCCTTTATGACATTTTAGACTGCTTCCTATATGAGAAAGATTTACAAATTTTATAAACAATGGCTTTCATATTGGTGTGGACCCTCTTATGACATTTTTAGACTGCTCCATATGAGAAAAGATTGCCACAAATGTGCCACAAACAAATGGTTTCTCATTGGTGTGTACCTCTCTGATGACATCTTTAAATCAGTTCGTTGTGAGAAGGATTTTCCAAGGGGCCCCAGCCACAGACAAATGGTTTTCCCATTTGGGTGTACCTGCTGATGACATCTTAGATTGCTTCCATGTGAGAAGATTTTCCACAAATGTCACAGACAAATGGTTTCTATTGCGTGTACCTCCGATGACATCTTAAATCACTTCCTTTCAGAAGGATTTCCACAGGGCAAATGGTTTCATTGTGTGTACCCCTCTGATGACGTCTTAGACTGCTTGTACAAAGAAGGATTTTCACAACAGCGCAAAACAAACAGTTTCTAGTGAAAATCCTGATGACATTTCTTAAATCACTTCCTTGTGAGAAGGATTTTCCACCAAATGTCATCACAGACAAATGGTTTTCTCATTTGGGTGTGGACCCTATGATGACATCTAGACCGCTTCTATGTGAGCAGTTGATTTCAAAATAGCACAGATAAATGGTTTCTCATTGTGTGGACCCTCTGATGACATTCCAGACTCCTCGTCCTGAGAAGGATTTTTCCACAAATGTCACAGAGACAAACATATTTGTCAGGAAAATTTCTGATTTGTCGTCTTAGATTGCCTCCTTTGTGAGAAGTTGATTGTGTCGCTGGGGTGACAAACAGTTTCCTCATTGGTGTGTACTTCTGATGATGTCTTTGATTTCTTCCATGTGAAGAATACTCTGCCACAAATGTCACACACAATTGTTCCTTTATTTATTAGATCCATTGGGTGACTTGTGATTCAGGTTGAGAACACAAAGAATCAAACGGCTTGTCATTGAAAAAAGAGAGACTTTCTGACTCAAAGCAGCTTATATTAACGGAAAAAATCATGCAATTTTTCATACAAATATTTATTGAGGCAGGAAGTCGATGTAGCATCAAAGATTTGTTAGGAAATTGCCCCTTTGACCACCAGCCCATGGATTAACAAAATTAATTACTAGCCATCTGCTTGGTTTGATAGTGTCCGGGGATAATTGTACAAACACAAGAAACACCGTCACAATTAAAGACATCAACAATCAATGACATGGCTGGCAGCACAAAGCCTTTATGCGGTTACTGTAAATTTATTCGTTTTAGCTTGAAAATTGTTCAGTGTTGAGACATTAACCTCCTCCTACTACATATGGGTCAAAAACTGTCAAATGTTGAAATACTCCCAAGGTATATATAAAGTACATACAAACACAGTTTTGAACCAAGACTAATCTTTCATCAACTTCGTATTATTCTTTGAATTTGCGATACTGTTCGTCTCAAAACTTACATTATTTTTTTTATTTGGATAACCAAGTTAGTTATTTTTTTTTAAATCATATGCACAAGTATGTATTCAAAGGCTGATCATTTTATGCTGTAACTGTGGAGGTCGTGCTCAGAGTGTCCAGTTTTCACTGACTCAAGTTCCTGGGTGTTAGGCAGCAGTGAATGTGGATTCGAACCTGGCTGTGACACATAATTTGTGTCCTGAGCAAGACACTTAACCAATACTGCTTATAGCAGAGGTAGCCTAATCAACCGCCTTGTTCTGACTAGTTACCCTCCCAGTCCTATTCGCACCATGAAGAGGCTGGTTATTAACTTGTCTTGTTTCGGTGCGAGGGGCTGGTTTCTTCAGTGTGGAGTCGTAACAACTCAACGATTCTAATAGCCCCCACCTTGGAGTGGCTTATCTATGTGCAAGCGAATTGCAATAAACAAAAAATAAAAATAAAACAGATTACCTGGCAGCGATTCCCTTTGATTGTTTGGCCACCAACCAACCCCACACGTGCATGCACCAACTTCAAACTGATTAGAATACCATAATTATTTTATTGGTTTTATTGTTTCAGCTATCACAGCCAAAAAGCGCGAATTACAGTGATACTACAATATATAAAAATATAGAATTAAAATATTAAAAGTGATGATGATTAAATATCAAATATACAAAAAGAATCTTCAAGTAAATTTTTATTTTAAAGGGGAAGCCTGAAATTATATAATAATATAGAGATGGCATAAATATACACAAAAAAATGAATACAAAAGGAAAACAGTCGTATGATGTATTTTTTTAATTTGTCATATATCGTCCAAGTAAATATAATTCGCCGCACCGTGAAATGTACAATTACCTTTGGCTTAAAGAGTTAGCTTGTGAAAACTACAAACCATGGCGTATTACTGGTTGGGCATATAAACTTATCCAAGTCATACTCTTAGTTAAAATACCATCAAACCATTAATATTGCGCAGGAAGCAACGATCAAAAATTTGGAGTTTCAATTATACTATTTAATTTAAAAATCAAAAACAATATTTTTTATCTTCAAGATTAACACAACAATAATTTACAACATCTGGAATATAAAGATGAACATGATTCAACTGTATTTCTTCTTGGGTGATGATTTTCACCTTAACCACAAGCCAGAATATCAATACTACCACAATATCAAAACCGCATATTGAATGAACCATGATATATAATAAATGATCTAATGATTAAAGAACCATGAAGATCCCTAGATAAGATCAACGATGATCGAGAACATCAAATTGATTACACAGGATGAGATCACCCATATAACATTAATTACTACACAATATACCAAATATTATTATTAAAAGCTGCCAAACAGATGCCCCTTTTTTGTTTTGTATCCCTGTATGTTGCAGGCAGTTGCTTCAGTGCATGCTATATTAGCGATAAGGTTTTAATATTATGCAACACAACAAATAACTGTGTCAGTATAAAATTAGTATAGTATTATTAGTATATCTAGCAAAGTTTTAAATTCGAGCCTAAATTATTTTTATGTTCCACTCTATTTTAGAAACATAATAAAATATTTAACTTACATAAGGAATATCTTTCCATATCCACGGAAATTATCTAGTTGTTTGAGTTTATCGACGCCCAAGCTGGCATTTTACTTCGACGTTTGAAACGATCAGAACATGTACATTTTACAATAATAGTCAATACATGCCGCCGTGAACTCGTATGCACTTTGTATACACAGTATAGTATAGTAACATGGTGTATACGTATGTGTATGTGTATATATACATATACATGTACATGGTTACAATTATTACATGTGTGTGTATAAATGATATACATACATGTACATACATACACATACGTACATCGTACACATAAGAAGTGCGTTTTCTTCCCACATCTCTTCCTGTCAGAAAAATACATTTCTTTTCTATTTTTTTACCTCATGTTCGTGTAAGTAAGAGTCGTTTGCAGTGAACAAAAAGAATGAATGAAACTGCGACAATGTTTTCGATGGTGCACGTTGGGGTTGGTCGTAAGCGGACCCCGTTGTTTAATAAATCTTTATATCGTGATATTGGGTATCCGAAATTTAAACCCTTAAAATTATTCAGAAACAATGCGGCCATTTAAATTTTGGCCTTAGTTTTAAAAAAACAGGTATTTTCTGTGGAATTTTATATTAGGTTCTAGTAACAAATAACTTGAAACCCTGTTCAACACCTTTACTACTTGTAATTACTATACGATTCGATTAAACCTCGAAAAACCAAGTTTCAATCGTTATGAATCCATTTCTGGAGTCGGAATAATCTGTTGAAAATTATCACAGGAGATTATAATCTGAGCCCAAAGCGGGAATGTGTGTGTAAAGTTTAAAATGCTCTAAATTCTTTGTGGCGAATAAAGCGGACTCTTTCGTCGTTAACTCCGAAAGAGCATACGTTCCTGGCGCTCCCGTTTTCCATCTGCCCTCCTGTTTGGAAAGTATAAGGAATGGGGGGGAACATTGTTGGCGTTAAAGGCAGCAGACATGCCCCGCCTGATCTCGTAAAACCAGCGAAGGCCGTGGCGGCAAACGTTGTGACGATGGTTCGGAGAGCGTCCAGAACTATTCTCACGCGCGTGCGTGGTTAGCTAAGGCTTTTTAATAGGTGTGATGGTCTAAGGCCTTTCTGGAGTGACAGACAGTCGTGGTTGGGAGAAACAGGTAAGTGGTGAATCGCTCGGGGCGCCTTAATGTTGTGGAGGTGCACGTTCGGCCACCTAACACTGGGCAGTTGGCTTTAAACGTTCGGGTACAATAATTTGACTTCCGTTCCTTGCCTGAATTGGATCAGTTTTGATTTTCGAAGATGTACATGGTTAGACGGTCCATGGCGTTATTTTACAGTCATTTCTATTGATGTTTTATGTCGTCGAAACGAAGAAATCCCAAAGGGCGATGAGATAAACAACATACGAAATGAATACGGATCTGCCAGTGTTGCAGAGCTGTGTCCGTGTTTGGTATGCGTAGCTTTGCCAGAATATCCGGTGATGATGGGTCTTTTCCGTACGTGGTTGCGTGGAATTCCTCAGCTTTTGAAACCCCTGCAGAGCCATCTAGCCACACCTGCTGTCTGTTGGTGAAAGGGTGACCGGCCCAACCGTGCGCCCACTTGATTGATGCTGCGGCAAGCTCAGCGGAGGACTTGGATCCTGGTGGTCGACAGATGGGACATGTATGGCCAAATGCGAAGTAAAAACGGCTGACCGGGAACGTTGTGATGTCCGGATTTGATGAAGCCCAGTTCTCCCACTTCTGGTCCAAGAAGCCTCGTTTTGTATTTGGCTTTCACGTTGAGGAGGATGCACGGTTGTTCCATATATCTGTTGAGGCAAGTAAATAGAGACCAACATAGCATTGGTGTTAAAAGTACGGTCTATCGGGTATGAATTAGTATCGTGCTGTACGACCTGCTAGAGAATACGCGTATGAGGCGATAGATATGATTCAGACTGGTATCTGGTTCAGCGCAGCACGTTCATCGCCGAGTGCCGGCTGCTACTGGTGGCTGGCCACGAAAAACCCCTGTGAGAGGAAACGTGGTGCAAGCCCGGGCCTCAGCGAAGGTGCACACTCCCTGAAACCGATACCATACACAATGATGTAAAAGACGAGGATTATAGTGATTAGGAATGGGAGGGTGGGCGTAACTGCCGTAGCAAGCGTGTGTAGCAAGGCAAAATTGACCAATCGGAGAGGAATGCAAAGAACCAAAGCAGCTCTATTTAAGAAGAGGTAAATGAATGAATGACATCTCTTATTGCGTAACGTGTTGGAGTGGCGCTGCGAAAAGCCGCCGGAGCGTATAATTGCTATGTCGTTCAAAAACGAAAAGAAATTCCAATTTCTTTCCGTCAGAAAATACATTTCTTTTTCTATTTTTTACCTCATGTTCGGTAGTAGAGTGCGGTGGGGAAATAAAAAGAATGAAACTGACAATGTTTTCGATGGCGCACGTTGGGGTTTGGTCGTAGTGGACCCTGGATGAGAAACGCAAGAAGAGGGTAAGGGTAAAGAAAGTAAGGAGTTTATGCAGAGGATCTGGCCAACATGGAACAATAGCATTGTGCAAGTGACGGCACCAAATGGCCGTGTCGAAGACATTATGGAAAATAACTTAGCATCAAACAACCACCATGTGCCCATAAACGTTCAATGCTGGGAATATAAAATACTGCAAATTAACCAACAAATTCTGAGATTCACGGTTGCGAAAGCAACTCAATTTGTTCGATTTTCGCGCCGGTATTCAAGATACTGATAACCCGGGAAAATATGATTTGGTGGCTCGGGCACGAAATTAGTGCATAGCTGTGAAGGGGGGGATAGTTCAATTTGAACTTAGCTAGGTGTAAGCAGTGTTGGCAATAGCCAAGGTCGTCGAACAACAAATAAAAGCCTCTGTTAGTTTTTCTCTGGAGGAATTGTGTGATCTATTCTTAACGCGCCAGAGACAAAAAATCGGCGAGCTGTTGAAAACTGGACCCCTGATCGAGTAATGGTGGGGCAAAGAAATTTTAGTGAGGCGCCAGTCATGGATGAAACTGTTAAATGAACGCCATGTCGGAACACAATGACGTGAAATAGCCAGAAATAGGCCGCTTATCGTCCATTTCGGGACGATAAAGAGTGCCATAAGCTCTACATTTCGCAAAAGTGCCTCAAAACGGCAACTATAGAGGAAAAGGTGGAGGACAAATATAATTATTCTCGTTAAACCACCATTGTAACAGATCGCATCTACTCCCTTTTTGGATCCCTTGCACCAAAATCTGGAATTAAACGTTGGGACTTTGAAATTGGTAGGAGAAGGAAACGATCTATGGAATGGGACCCCAAAGTTTGTCGACGAGCGCGAACTGCTTGTCTGGTCTACCGACGGACCAGTCGTCGTAGTCGGTGACCCCTACTACCGATATCTACGATTGTATTGATATATTCGGGGGTATCCATTCCGCCATTATGGCGATATTATTATGTTTCAAGCACACGTTAAAGCGCATGGAGATTGCTAATGATTGTAGGTCAGGTTTTGTGCTACCGTGCGCTTTATGATGCGGGAACGTTAGTGTTATCCAATGTACCATGACTTTCTCGTGTGAGCAATGGTCGCTCAATTCAGATAGTATTCTTAGAACAGCGGCTAGCTCTCGCCAAGTTGAACTGCGCCATCTTTCGGTTTCCGTCCACGTGCCGTTGAATTTCATTTGGGGACATCTTGGACGTGTCCGCCCCAGCCGATATCGCTTGCGTCTGAATAGATTACGAGAGATGGTGCGTGCTGATGTTTTATGGAAAATCCGTTGTATGCGTCAAGGTTCGTTTGCCAGAATTTTAGGTCTGCGATAGAGTCGCAGATAAGTGCGACGTCGGACCACGAGGATCTAGATTCGATGGATCTATACGTGGCGCGTGTCATGAGGCGCGTGACTGGACCTAGAGCTGCCGACATCGATATTATCTGGCCAGCGATGCTAGCGATAGATCGTCGGATGGGGTAGATGGTCTAACATGGCCGTCGCGATTGAAGCTATAAGTTTAATAATTTTGGTAGTGGGCACGGAAAAGGTCAGCGTGAGCGAATCGGCGATGATGCATGAGAACTTAATGGTTGTTTAGGGATTCCAAACGCTTTTCGTTTTGCTCGGGACGAAGCCGTTATTGACTAGGGCGTCTTTGACTAATGACTGTTGTATAGGCAGTGGTCAGATCTGGAGAAACTATGATGGCGTCGTCGATGTAAGCGAATGATGTGATGCCTTGTGCACGCCAGTGATAAATGAGTGGTCTAATGATCTTAGTGAAGATGTAGCATGCGGAAAGACCGAAAGGCAATGACGCGAAAATTTGGTGGAGGAATTACTAAACGCCAAGAAAATCCGAGAAACTTTTGATGTGCAAAAAAATATCTACGTGGTGATAACCAGATTCGAGTCGAATGTGTAGTTTGGTTGCGATCTAGAACTTGGGAAATGTGGTTGAGGTGTTCGTATTTGAACTTGGTTTTGAAAACAAATTGGTTGGGGTGGCGCAAGTCGAGAACTAACCTTTAAATTTCTTACCTACGGCAACTGTGAGAGGGTTGCAGCAATGGGAGGGTTATTTACTTCAGATAATGCAACGTTTTAGCAAGAGCTCAGAAATGGCTTTATCAACAAAATTTGGGATGGGGAAGGCTGATGCGTTATTCTTTGCTATGAATGGAGGTGGGCTGGTTATAAATGGGATCTTGTAATCCGAATCCAAACGTCTAAAACAAACTTGCTGGCTTTTAATACAGATCTCCAAAAGGGGAACGCACCGTTTTAATAATCTACCTTGAACTCTTTCTGGCGTTTTCCCGTTATCTTGATGCTCCCAGTCTCTACAGCTTGTCGACTGCTCTTATCCGAAGGGGTTGTAGGGCTCGGCGATGGGCAGGACGGGCGTGGCCCCCCGACTAGTAGGGGCGAAAAGCTGCTGCGGGGTAACGGGCATTGCAGACGGCGCTGGCTTGGCTGATCGTCGCTAATGGTCGTTTCTTAGGTGCCGGTTTCGGATGCGGCTGCTTTTTCGGCTTTTCCCCAGCCTGGTCTTTCGGCTCATGGTTGAATTAACTTTGGCGTTCTTTGATGGTCTTGACTGCCTCTTCAAGATTGATTTTGGCTTATCTACGTCAGGTGTGTCGATGTTATGGGAAGATTCGACCAGGTTGAGGACTTTTTCGCAATGAGAAAATTGCTGTTGGTTGCCCTCCCTCTCTGAACGTCGGTGTGTCGACCAGTCTTTGCTTTTTACAAGCAGATTCGACTCTAGAGTCGATAGAGCTAGTCAGTGCTTGGATGGCATTGTAGTATCTGCTGATTGCCGCCGAGAGGCTGCGATTGTACCTCGCTGTCTGACATGACGCACGAAAGGAAAGCGTATTGAGAGGTATTCGTAACTCGTGTAGCAAGGTGTGTCGCTTGACCGAGAGTGAATGCAAAGAACTAAAAGCAGCTCTATTTAAGCAGAAATGAATGGACATTCCTTATTGCGTAACGTGTTGAGTGGCGCTGCGAAAAGCCGCCGGAGCGTATAATTACATGTCGTTCAAAAAACGAAAGAAATTCCACGTACCGTGAGGTCAATCAACGATATGGCGCCCTCTTTCGTGTACCACCGTTTGAGCTAGTTGTCTGGGGAGTTTTTTGCAAAAGGTCCCTGGATTTTATGATCGTCTGAAGGTCGAATTGACATTTTACTGGTATGCAAATATTGTAGGATACTTTTGGCGAATGAGAGTGAGTCGCGACGCGTGGGTTTTTATGATTCTTGCGCTCAGGAGATGAACAAATTAATTTCACTTTTTATTAGTGTCACTTTGTTGTCGCAGTTTTTAAAATAATAATTTTTAAGCACCAAATCTTATAATATTCATTATCTTATAAAAGTTATATTCGCACACACGTGTACAGATGGAAATGCGCATGCGCACAAACAGTTTTGCCTACGTGTATGTACATGTGTGCATGAACGTTAGCCACTGAAGCATAAACAAGTGGGAAATATCACCATTTTCAGGTAAAATTTTACGTACTCAAGGGTCCGACGACCATCATGAGATTACATAGAAACAGAAAGTGTTCTTTAACGGGCGAAAATGGGAAGGGAAATTGTGGGGAAATGCATCATTTTATAATATAAGCCAATATCGCCTTCGGAATTGTGCGTGCAGTGCTAGTGAACTTGGGAAATGGGTTTTGGAAAAAAGTTGTAGCCATACAAACGCACACGTTTGTGTACAAATTTAGGTAAGTACACGGTCACTGCTTGTGAGGGCGCTATACATGTACTAATAGGTTTTAACCTCATTTAATGTGACCAGTTTACTGTGTGTTTCCGGGCACTACATCAAACCTAACACAGTAATCTGCCATGGGCGTATTGACATGACCTTTTTGTTAATAGGTAATGCTTTAAAGATCATGCAATTCCTGTAAAATAGAGTAGAAACTGTTACAAACTGTTATATACTGTGTAAATGGTCACAACTTTTTTGCCTCAAATTGTATAACAAAAATTTCCCCAAATCACGACTCTAAAAAGTCCATTAACATTTGTTCCGTTCACACTATGACTGGGAGGCTGGGAGACCCCTTTGTTTTGTTGCATTTTTAAAGCCCTTTAACCCTAAATGAGAATTAAGGTTTTGGAACAACTTCAAATTTTCATGAAATTGCCTAACAAAGTTAATGGAGGAGAAAAAGGTGGTCGGCAAAGAAGTTGGAAGTTTTTACGTTTTATAGCAAAATTATGGAGAAATTTTAAAAAGAAATCAGTTAAATTATAAATAGAACATTTTTATAATGAAGAAAAGAATTTATTTTCTCCCAAAATCTATTTTAATACTAATAATAGTCTTTTACAGAGCATTTTTATTCTTCTAAAAACAAATGGGGAAAATTGCAGATAAATTTCATTGTATTTAAAAAACAAATAAAGCATTATGTTCAAACCAAGTTAGTTTGAATGCTTTCCTGAGTCTCTATCTTTAGAATAATTATGTAAGCTGTCGCTCACAGCAACAAATTAAATAATTAATCTAAAAATTGGAGACTGTGAATGGAAGAAGCGTTCAGACTAAACCGTGGTCAAACACACAATAATAATGATTGTAAATTGTGGTGTCGGTCCAGCAAATTTAAAACATTAAAAACTAATAAAATATAAATAAATAAATAAATAAAATAAATAAATAAATAAATACAAAATTGATGCCACCCGAAAAACAAAACCATTAAAAAAATACTAAAATTAAATAAAGTGCTAGTTGAGACAAGAACCATTATCTTTATCAAGAAACTATTATCTTTTTGTATTATTTTGGGACAGTATGATATTACCGCATGTTCCCCGATTGTAGATTGGGGACACGGATCGCCGCCCATCAAACGCCAATAAATTGTTGTTCCTACCGCTAATCAGATTGTATACAAAATAATAATTGAATATCAGGAACACATAAAAAGGCAAGTGGCACAAGGCATTGTTTTCTCCTTTTTACCATTTAATTTATATGCAATATATATTTTTTGTTGAGGTGGAGAATATTTCTAAAAGAAAATATGTTCCGAAAACCAAACTGTTTGCTTGAATATAACTGTCATCCAGAAATCAGCTGAGATATTCTCTGTTTGCATGGTTTCTGGGAATAAAAAAATGGTTCTTTTCTTGATTATACAAATGTTCTGTATGTAATTTAACTAATTCTTAATAATTTTCACAATAATTTTGCTATATACATAAAAAACATCAATTTTCTGACCGGCCACATTTCTCCTCCATTGACTTCGTGCCGGTAGGCTGCTTTTTAGGAAGAAGTATTTTTTTTTTAAAAGGCTGGTTTCAGGCAAATCAGGTTTGATTTAAAACAAAATTAAAAATATTAAACAAGTTTTCTGTCCTTCATTTATGAACTTTAATAAAATCTGATGACTGGTGTACATGGTAACTGTAACTGAGGTAAAACTTCTAGCCAATAGTTTTATTGTGATTTGCTAGTTATAAACATGGAGGCGTTTTTGGACCAAAATAAAGAGTCCTCTCAACAAGAAGACACACTTGTCTGTCTGGAATGGGACAGAAATGATTGCATAGAAACCTACAGTGCTTTGGTTAGTAACTGTGAATGAGATGTACTTTAATCTAAAATGAACATTCCAGATATTGAATTTGTACAAATAGTTTTTATCTCGTTAATTTTTTTTAATTAAGAATTTAACTGTCGGAAGTATTTGTAGGCCTATATATTTGAATCACTGACTTATTGGAATGAACTGTGACAGAAACAAACATTGTCTTTGTTGTTTTGCCGTAGAATTTGTTTTTGAACTGAATTATTGGTTTTTACCATCAGCCATTGTACAGTCACATCAGTTGGTTTTTACCATCAGGCATTGTACAGTCACATAGGCTGGTTTTTTACCATCGGGCATTGTACAGTCACATAGGCTGGTTTTTACCATCGGGCATTGTACAGTCACATAGGCTACTTTTTACCATCGGGCATTGTATAGTCACATAGTCTGGTTTTACCATCGGGCATTGTACAGTCACATAGGCTGGTTTTTACCATCGGGCATTGTATAGTCACATAGTCTGGTTTTACCATCGGGCATTGTACAGTCACATAGGCTACTTTTTACCATCGGGCATTGTACAGTCACATAGGCTGGTTTTTACCATCGGGCATTGTACAGTCACATAGGCTACTTTTTACCATTGGGCATTGTACAGTCACATAGTCTGGTTTTACCATCGGGCATTGTACAGTCACATAGGCTACTTTTTACCATCGGGCATTGTACAGTCACATAGGCTGGTTTTTACCATCGGGCATTGTACAGTCACATAGTCTGGTTTTTACCATCAGGCATTGTACAGTCACATAGGCTGGTTTTACCATCGGGCATTGTACAGTCACATAGGCTGGTTTTACCATCGGGCATTGTACAGTCACATAGGCTGGTTTTTACCATCAGGCATTGTACAGTCACATAGTCTGGTTTTTACCATCAGGCATTGTACAGTCACATAGGGTGGTTTTACCATCGGGCATTGTACAGTCACATAGGCTGGTTTTTACCATCAGGCATTGTACAGTCACATAGGCTGGTTTTACCATCGGGCATTGTACAGTCACATAGGCTGGTTTTTTACCATCGGTGATTGTACAGTCACATAGGCTGGTTTTTCACCATCGGGCATTGTACAGTCACATAGTCTGGTTTTTACCATCAGGCATTGTACAGTCACATAGGCTGGTTTTTACCATCGGGCATTGTACAGTCACATAGTCTGGTTTTTACCATCGGGCATTGTACAGTCACATAGGGTGGTTTTACCATCGGGCATTGTACAGTCACATAGTCTGGTTTTACCATCGGGCATTGTACAGTCACATAGGCTGGTTTTTACCATCGGGCATTGTACAGTCACATAGTCTGGTTTTACCATCGGGCATTGTACAGTCACATAGGCTGGTTTTTACCATCGGGCATTGTACAGTCACATAGTCTGGTTTTACCATCGGGCATTGTACAGTCACATAGGCTGGTTTTACCATCGGGCATTGTACAGTCACATAGGCTGGTTTTTACCATCGGGCATTGTACAGTCACATAGGCTGGTTTTTTACCATCGGGCATTGTACAGTCACATAGGCTGGTTTTTACCATCGGGCATTGTACAGTCACATAGGCTGGTTTTACCATCGGGCATTGTACAGTCACATAGTCTGGTTTTACCATCGGGCATTGTACAGTCACATAGTCTGGTTTTTACCATCGGGCATTGTACAGTCACATAGGGTGGTTTTTACCATCGGGCATTGTACAGTCACATAGGCTGGTTTTACCATCAGGCATTGTACAGTCACATAGGCTGGTTTTTACCATCGGGCATTGTACAGTCACATAGTCTGGTTTTACCATCGGGCATTGTACAGTCACATAGGCTGGTTTTTACCATCGGGCATTGTACAGTCACATAGTCTGGTTTTTTACCATCGGTGATTGTACAGTCACATAGGCTGGTTTTACCATCAGGCATTGTACAGTCACATAGGCTGGTTTTTTACCATCGAGCATTGTACAGTCACATAGTCTGGTTTTTACCATCAGGCATTGTACAGTCACATAGGCTGGTTTTACCATCGGGCATTGTACAGTCACATAGTCTGGTTTTTACCATCAGGCATTGTACAGTCACATAGGCTGGTTTTTACCATCGGGCATTGTACAGTCACATAGTATGGTTTTTACCATCGGGCATTGTACAGTCACATAGGCTGGTTTTTACCATCGGGCATTGTACAGTCACATAGGGTGGTTTTACCATCGGGCATTGTACAGTCACATAGGCTGGTTTTTACCATCGGGCATTGTACAGTCACATAGTCTGGTTTTTACCATCGGGCATTGTACAGTCACATAGGCTGGTTTTACCATCGGGCATTGTACAGTCACATAGTCTGGTTTTTACCATCGGGCATTGTACAGTCACATAGGGTGGTTTTACCATCGGGCATTGTACAGTCACATAGTCTGGTTTTTACCATCAGGCATTGTACAGTCACATAGGCTGGTTTTACCATCGGGCATTGTACAGTCACATAGGCTGGTTTTTTACCATCGGGCATTGTACAGTCACATAGTCTGGTTTTTACCATCAGGCATTGTACAGTCACATAGTCTGGTTTTTACCATCAGGCATTGTACAGTCACATAGGGTGGTTTTACCATCGGGCATTGTACAGTCACATAGTCTGGTTTTTACCATCGGGCATTGTACAGTCACATAGGCTGGTTTTTACCATCGGGCATTGTACAGTCACATAGGCTGGTTTTTACCATCAGGCATTGTACAGTCACATAGGCTGGTTTTACCATCGGGCATTGTACAGTCACATAGGCTGGTTTTACCATCAGGCATTGTACAGTCACATAGGGTGGTTTTACCATCGGGCATTGTACAGTCACATAGTCTGGTTTTTACCATCGGGCATTGTACAGTCACATAGTCTGGTTTTTACCATCGGGCATTGTACAGTCACATAGGCTGGTTTTACCATCGGGCATTGTACAGTCACATAGGCTGGTTTTTACCATCGGGCATTGTACAGTCACATAGGCTGGTTTTACCATCAGGCATTGTACAGTCACATAGGCTGGTTTTTACCATCGGGCATTGTACAGTCACATAGGCTGGTTTTTACCATCGGGCATTGTACAGTCACATAGGCTGGTTTTACCATCGGGCATTGTACAGTCACATAGGCTGGTTTTTACCATCGGGCATTGTACAGTCACATAGGCTAGTTTTACCATCGGGCATTGTACAGTCACATAGGGTGGTTTTACCATCGGGCATTGTAGAGTCACATAGTCTGGTTTTACCATCAGGCATTGTACAGTCACATAGTCTGGTTTTACCATCGGGCATTGTACAGTCACATAGGCTGGTTTTTACCATCGGTGATTGTACAGTCACATAGGGTGGTTTTACCATCGGGCATTGTACAGTCACATAGGCTGGTTTTACCATCAGGCATTGTACAGTCACATAGGCTGGTTTTTACCATCGGGCATTGTACAGTCACATAGTATGGTTTTTACCATCGGGCATTGTACAGTCACATAGGCTGGTTTTTACCATCGGGCATTGTACAGTCACATAGTCTGGTTTTTACCATCAGGCATTGTACAGTCACATAGGCTGGTTTTTACCATCGGGCATTGTACAGTCACATAGTATGGTTTTTACCATCGGGCATTGTACAGTCACATAGGCTGGTTTTACCATCGGGCATTGTACAGTCACATAGTCTGGTTTTACCATCGGGCATTGTACAGTCACATAGGCTGGTTTTTACCATCGGGCATTGTACAGTCACATAGTATGGTTTTTACCATCGGGCATTGTACAGTCACATAGGCTGGTTTTTACCATCGGGCATTGTACAGTCACATAGTCTGGTTTTTACCATCAGGCATTGTACAGTCACATAGGCTGGTTTTACCATCGGGCATTGTACAGTCACATAGGCTGGTTTTTACCATCGGGCATTGTACAGTCACATAGTCTGGTTTTTACCATCAGGCATTGTACAGTCACATAGGCTGGTTTTTACCATCGGGCATTGTACAGTCACATAGGCTGGTTTTTACCATCGGGCATTGTACAGTCACATAGTCTGGTTTTTACCATCAGGCATTGTACAGTCACATAGTCTGGTTTTTACCATCAGGCATTGTACAGTCACATAGGGTGGTTTTACCATCGGGCATTGTACAGTCACATAGGCTGGTTTTACCATCAGGCATTGTACAGTCACATAGGCTGGTTTTTACCATCGGGCATTGTACAGTCACATAGTATGGTTTTTACCATCGGGCATTGTACAGTCACATAGGCTGGTTTTTACCATCGGGCATTGTACAGTCACATAGTCTGGTTTTTACCATCAGGCATTGTACAGTCACATAGTCTGGTTTTTACCATCGGGCATTGTACAGTCACATAGTATGGTTTTTACCATCGGGCATTGTACAGTCACATAGGCTGGTTTTTACCATCGGGCATTGTACAGTCACATAGTCTGGTTTTTACCATCGGGCATTGTACAGTCACATAGGCTGGTTTTTACCATCGGGCATTGTACAGTCACATAGTATGGTTTTTACCATTGGGCATTGTACAGTCACATAGGCTGGTTTTTACCATCGGGCATTGTACAGTCACATAGTCTGGTTTTTACCATCAGGCATTGTACAGTCACATAGGCTGGTTTTTACCATCGGGCATTGTACAGTCACATAGGCTGGTTTTTACCATCGGGCATTGTACAGTCACATAGTCTGGTTTTTACCATCAGGCATTGTACAGTCACATAGTCTGGTTTTTACCATCAGGCATTGTACAGTCACATAGGGTGGTTTTACCATCGGGCATTGTACAGTCACATAGTCTGGTTTTTACCATTGGGCATTGTACAGTCACATAGGCTGGTTTTTACCATCGGGCATTGTACAGTCACATAGGCTGGTTTTACCATCAGGCATTGTACAGTCACATAGGCTGGTTTTACCATCGGGCATTGTACAGTCACATAGGCTGGTTTTACCATCAGGCATTGTACAGTCACATAGGGTGGTTTTACCATCGGGCATTGTACAGTCACATAGTCTGGTTTTTACCATCGGGCATTGTACAGTCACATAGTCTGGTTTTTACCATCGGGCATTGTACAGTCACATAGGCTGGTTTTACCATCGGGCATTGTACAGTCACATAGGCTGGTTTTACCATCAGGCATTGTACAGTCACATAGGCTGGTTTTTACCATCGGGCATTGTACAGTCACATAGGCTGGTTTTTACCATCGGGCATTGTACAGTCACATAGGCTGGTTTTTTACCATCGGGCATTGTACAGTCACATAGGCTGGTTTTTACCATCGGGCATTGTACAGTCACATAGGCTAGTTTTACCATCGGGCATTGTACAGTCACATAGGGTGGTTTTACCATCGGGCATTGTAGAGTCACATAGTCTGGTTTTACCATCAGGCATTGTACAGTCACATAGTCTGGTTTTACCATCGGGCATTGTACAGTCACATAGGCTGGTTTTTACCATCGGTGATTGTACAGTCACATAGGCTGGTTTTACCATCGGGCATTGTACAGTCACATAGGCTGGTTTTACCATCGGGCATTGTACAGTCACATAGGCTGGTTTTTACCATCGGGCATTGTACAGTCACATAGGCTGGTTTTACCATCAGGCATTGTACAGTCACATAGGCTGGTTTTACCATCGGGCATTGTACAGTCACATAGGCTGGTTTTACCATCAGGCATTGTACAGTCACATAGGCTGGTTTTTACCATCGGGCATTGTACAGTCACATAGGCTGGTTTTACCATCAGGCATTGTACAGTCACATAGGCTGGTTTTTACCATCGGGCATTGTACAGTCACATAGTCTGGTTTTACCATCGGGCATTGTACAGTCACATAGGCTACTTTTTACCATCGGGCATTGTACAGTCACATAGTCTGGTTTTTACCATCGGGCATTGTACAGTCACATAGGCTGGTTTTTACCATCGGGCATTGTACAGTCACATAGTCTGGTTTTTTTACCATCGGGCATTGTACAGTCACATAGGCTGGTTTTTACCATCGGGCATGTAGGCTGCTTTTTTAGGAAGAAATATTCCCCAAAAATTTGTAATTTCATATACATCTATGCACGGCAATCTTCACTTGCCCTAAACCCCTCCCTTCGGCCTATCATACCCATTGCAAAGACATGACTTCTAGTTTCTTGAAATGAATTATAATTTCTTAACTAAAGAATTGAACATTTGTTGAAAAGCTGGATGTTATGTATAGTTTTAGTTAATAATGCACTATGTAAACTTCTTAACTATTTTGATTCACATTTACAATAAAGCTACTTCATTCTTCAGTTGGCAAATAATTCTAACATTTGATTAACCTCACAATTTGGTTCCTTTTCATCCCATATATAGAAATAATTGCGCCAATATCAGGGTTTTTTTGATGAAGAAAGCAACAAGGATGTGAACTACAATAATAATGAAACATACATGTAAGTAAAATTGTAAGTTAAGAGATTTGATTTATTGACATCACTCAATTGAGGAGGGAGATTGTGGGAACAAACAAAGAATTGACTTGTTATAATAGTTTTGATAAACCTGATTGGAGACAAAAAAATCAAATTAATTTGTATTACAATCTGATCTAATAAATGTCAATTAAATGCAAATTTAATTAAATCAACAGTAAAAACTTAATAATAGTCTGTAGATTATGCTCCTAAATTAAAGGAGGGAATTTGAAGAAAACAAGATCTGCAATATTTATGTTGAAAATTAATTATCAAAGACACATAGACTGTAGATTTGAGTTATTTCATTGATGTATGGAAATGAAAACTATCAGAAAAAGAATACGATTGACCAAAATAACAATTTCCACTGGGTTCAAAGATGAAAACACTTCAAACAACATCATTTCCCAGGATGCTTGATACTTGTACCAACTTTACACCAATTAAGTTTGAATGTAATAATTTGTTCATTTGATAATCTAGTTATTACCAATGTTGGTTTGATCAATTATTTGATCAAATAAAATGATGAGATAAAAGAATACAAAATGAAACCCTACCATCTAAAACACTTTAGGTAGGTTTTAGTTGATGAAAGTATGGTGAAAGTTATCAGGTGATAACCTTCATCTTGTAGAGTCATTGAAGACACTACAAGAGACTGCATGGATCCAAATGGAATCATCCTCATTGATAATGTACAGTTCTTAGTGATGATGATGATGAATAAAGGTCACTTAGTATTTATATCAACCAACTTTTACCGGATATTATTAAATAACAATACCCAAAGCAGGGAGGAGGGGGCTTCATCCCCCAATAATAATAATAATAATAATAATGTGTGGATTTATATAGCGCACGTATCCACCAACTAAGTGGTGCTCAAGGCGCATTATATTATTATCCCTGCTCATAAGGCTCATAAGGCTCATAAATCATTCCTGAAACCATCTCAGCTCCCTGGGGAGTATACAGCTCAATTGCTGCCATTTCTAGCGCATATAGAGCAAACCAACTCTGCCTTCACAGGTACCCATTTAACCCCTGGGTAGAAAGAAGCAATTATGATTAAGTGTCTTGCTCAAGGACACAAGTGTCACGGCCGTGATTCGAACCCACATTATGTTGCTAACACCAGAACTTGAATCCGGTAAGCTAGACCGCTCGGCCACGACACCCCACACCTCCTAGATCTGCCATTGGAAGTTATTGGGGCTTGGGACAGGAAAACCTCAAAATAGTTTGTTCATTGCAATATATACAATTAAGCTTATTACATAATTGATGAAGATTATCATTTGTAAAAGTGTTCAATATATAATTTATAAAGCTAATTATGAATGCTTATTTTTAAAAGTGTACAATAATCATATATGTTGAAAAGTAAATTTAAATCAAGACAAATGAAGCTACTCTTTTGTAATTTCACAAATTATTATGTTGAATTAGTTGCTCATTTATGATATTAAGAGTCATGGTTTTCCTGAAGATAATTTCTGTCTGGAATGGGACAGAAATGATTTCATAGAAACCGACAGTGCTTTGGATAGAAACTGTGAATGAGATTTCACAACTTGTTTCCAAATATCGTCAGAATATCGTCTTTGCATATCCTGACCAGGGCCAGTCAGCCTTTTTTACAATCATTGTTCCTTGTAATTTTATATTGCATTGTTCTTACCATGTATTTTGTTTTATTGTTTACACTGATGTGTCACTGCGCCATGAGCGTCTCTTTTGACGGATACCGGTGCATTACAAATGTTCATTATTATTATTATTGAAACATTGACTGGTCAATTGTTTATATGCAATTCTTGATTGTCATTTTAGTATTCATGCACATGATGACAAACAGTGTATCAAGAATGTACTATTCATTTGTATTTCCCTCCAGGTTGACAGCATGACAACCCTTCTAATTGACCTGATCAGAGGTCAACAAGAAACAGTCTCAGCAAGAAACATCCTCAACCAAGAGAGATCAGCTCAGTATGCTCCAACAAAAGGTAAGAGGAAGAAAACTAGACTTGTATAAGGTGCAAATCAGGTGTAGAATATAACCTTTCCATTATGCAACTCTGTACAAGGGTGGATCCAGAGGGGGAAAAGAGAGGGTATAGACCTTTCTTTTGCTATGTCACAATTGTAGTTTTTGTCAACTGGTGATTGGCAAATTATCAGTGATTCCTGGCAATTTGTTTTGATCTGAAAATAACTATTTTCCTTATAGAAAGGCATCAAAATATGCAAAAATTACAAATTAAATATTAAAAAGCATCAGAGCCATGTTTACAGTGATAAAGTTATGAAATGAATTGATGGCAGGACCTGTCATTAATTAATTTAGGTACTTAGATAAACCATGCTTCTTGGACATTTGTCTTGTGAAATATTTCTTTTTACAAAATGTATCGCCGATATTTTACTGGTAATTTTTGTTTTCATCAAAACAGCAATAATTTCCTGAGTGAAGATTTCATTGTCAATGAATTGTATATGCTCTGTATCTCTTGTCATGTCAAACATTAATAATAAATGATACAAGATTAAATCTATAGAGTGACATTGATTACTCAAGATTCTACATTACATGTTTGGGTAACATATCTTGAAGAGGACATTTCACCATTATGATGATGACAAGGGAGATTGCCAGTCAGCAGCATGTTGGATTACATCACATTATGTGATATATCTTCACTGAGTAGTAGTCTGCTGCTACCAGCTGATGCCCATCTGCAGTGAATGTGATTCCCCTGGGCCTGTACAGACCCTGAGCTATACATGAGATGAATCTACCTTCATCATCATAATGGTGAATATGACCAGTGTTATAATCCCAATTGTGCACTGCAATGTATATGCCTGATCTGTCACAGCATACACCTCTGCAGTATTGAACTTTCTGACCATTGATTGTTGGTTTGATTGTGAGTAATGAAGTTCCATTGCTATCAACAATGTCTACTTGATGTTGGTCAAAACCACTGACTACAACTCTATTATTATTATCAATGGCCAGGAAGTAAGGTGGTGTTTTGACTGGCATAGTGTGAATGAGCGAGCCATCAGTGGGGCTGTGCTCGCTCACCACCATGCTCTTCACATCACCTATTATGATGTTACCCTTATTATTTACTGCTACACTGCAGAGGTCCACTGCTGTCTTCCCTACCTCACTATGAGGCACTGTGTGGAAGTCAAAGGCAAGTGTGCCATCATTGTTGTACATCTTGATGACATTGTTGGTGTCGTCCACAACCACTAAGTGATTGTGTATAGCTGCAATGTCAAATGGACCTGGAAAATAATAATAATAGAGATAACACAGCACAGTGATATAACAATTATGTGTGTTATGTTTTATGAGCTGAACATTAAATGAAGATATTTCTACATATTTTGACATGAAGGCCTATACATGTACAAAGGGATTCACAACAGTCAATGTTCACTTTGAACCTTTGAACTGTCATGATTTATTATTTACTATTTATTTCAGCCAATGTCATGTTTCAGAAAATAAAATAGGCTAAATTGTGGAGTGCCATGGTCGAGCGGTTTAGTGCATCGGATTTGTGTTCTGATGACCGAGTCGTCAGAATATATCTGAAATATACTCAGGCTGTTGGAAGATGCTTCAATAAGCTTGTGACACTTGCTAACACGTCATGTTACCATGTGTATTTACAACATATGTACATCATGTGTTTTTAAGTTTTGATGACTCCTCAGTGACAAAAAATAACAATTTTCTGTGATTAAAATATATTTTGGAGAAATAAAAATGTTATCAATCTCACACAAGAATATTTCTATTTCAGTAAACCTTTAAAAGGCTATTTTTTCTGAACCATGTTATATGTGTACTCTTGCTTACTTTTATTCAGAGTAACTTTAAACTGGTCAGATGCCATGATCATTCGGTCTATCAATGCATTAGGGTATGTCAATGAGTTGTTTGCTTTTATTCAGAGTAACTTTAAACTGGTCAGATGCCATGATCATTCGGTCTATCCATACAGCTACAACCCAAGGAGTTCGAACTTTCCGACTTCAAAGACAATATGACCGTCGCCGCCCTAATCCTTACGACCGCAATGTAAACGCCGATTAGCATGCTCACAGCCGGAAAGCTCATGAAGTAATACACTGCATTGTGGGTATTTCTTTGCATGACGCGATATACACATGCGCATTACACACCAATAGTAGCGTGTGTTGAAAAAAAAAAAAATTTCAAGACGTGGTGAAATTTTGGCCTGCATTGGCCGCGAGTTAGAATAGTACCGATAGAAAGCCCAACTAATGACCATCAAATTGCACCAGTTTTCGAACGTGAGAAATCATGAGAAACATTGAAAATCAATAGAATTATGAATGCCATATTTTCGATGTAATTCACACAAAAAACGATGTAACTTTCCGAAATATTGTCCGATTTTCACGATCAAAACTCTGTCAAAAAGATTTCAGTTGTTGCTATAACTGCACATACTGATCGGAAACGTGTGGTACTCTGCAATCGACTGTGCATGCGTTTAGCTCTATGGCGATCAGTGCCATACTATTAATCCAGTGACAAAAACAAAATGCAGCGATGACGTCATGTCGAGTGCAAACGCACTGAGTGCAGCGGGGCTGTCGGTTACCAGTGTAAAACGCGGCGATGCACTGCATATTCAAAAGACGGCTTGCGGTCGTAATGTTTACGAGCTCTCAGCAGGTGTTGCAGTGCTTTGGCTATGGGTTTGCTGACAGCGCTAATTGGCTGATTTTAATTGCCCGCTAAGTTCGAACTCCTTGGGTTGTAGCTCTATGGTCTATCAATGCATAGGGTATGTCAATGAGTTGTTTACTTTTATTCAGAGTAACTTTAAACTGGTCAGATGCCATGATCATTCGGTCTATCAATGCATAGGGTATGTCAATGAGTTGTTTACTTTTATTCAGAGTAACTTTAAACTGGTCAGATGCCATGATCATTCGGTCTATCAATGCATAGGGTATGTCAATGAGTTGTTTACTTGCATGTTGAACAACATCATTAAGTGTCATGTTGACGAATTCAGTAAGTGGTGCAGTTATTTATTGGCAATCTTTTGAAAAATGTGTGCTCCAAATGAGTTTGCTTTAAGTTACAAAGCACACCCAAGGTCTCGTCAAGCTTTTATGGCTGGCAGGAAATCTGTGGAAATTCACTTTGGAATTCTGGAAAGCATTCCATAAAGTTCTGGCTGGAAAACAGACACAATCTGGTGATAATTCTGGTCTATGGCTCTCTGCCAAACAACTGAAGTTAAATCTTTAGCATAATTTCCCAAATTAAAGATGAAATTTAAGGAGAAAAGTATGGATCGATGTTGCTAGCAGAGGACTGACTATATGAAAACACAACAATCCTTTATATATGCTGCTACCCATGCCATGTTTATTGAACCTCCACTGATGTGTTGCATTTACATACTTAAACAGCAGTGTGTTCTTGTTGCAAATTGACTGAAAGCCGCATGGACTGATGTATAAATGAATACAGTCTTTGTTAACCCTCCTACTATAGCTGTACTTTAATGGCAAGTAGCTATAGAGGTCAAAATCAGTCTACTGACTGTTTTAACTGTTGACCCAAATGTGTACACAGGGGCATTTTGACTGTTTTTTACAGTCATTTTGACCACCCTGAACAATACCAGACAATGCTTTTACCAGTCAAAAACGGTTGACTCATTTTGACCTGTAAATGTACTTACTACACTTAAGGTTTGACAGCAATATACCTTGGCAAGTATATCAACATTTTGACTGATTTTGACTCTTGCAGTTATAGAAGGGTTAAAGAATGGTTTAGAATATCTCTTGAAGTTCACTTGTAATCCTACAGGGGTATTGTCTTTGTTTGGGGCTGTTGTTTCTTTATCACTGTTGTTCGCTCGTTACAAATATTTTTTTATACTGTTCCATTTTTCTTTAATTTTTATTTTTATTTGTAGCTTTGTGAATTTGACATGTGAAATCTTTTATAGTTTGATGAAAATCTTGTTTATACAGCATGCACTGTACTACACTACATGCTATTGAATGCATAATGTGTTCATAAGAAACTTACCTCCTTGTATTGGAATGATTATTTTCTGATGTCCCTTGGTGCTGCAGATTACCACTCTCCTGTTACCCCAGTCTGCCACTGCAATCTCATCACCAGGTTGACAAGCAGCAATACCCCGAGCCAGATCAAATTCTCCTGAACCAAATTCACAACACAGCTCCCACTTGGGTTCCTGCAGCTCCACCTTGCCAAGATTGATATCACCAACCCTCTGACTCTCCTTGAATCTCAGATGACAAAGCTTGTGATCAATCTTAGGAATACTTGGACTGCTTAGAAATTTCAATTCCTTGCTGATAGTGGGATAGAGTGCAAGGAAGTCAGGATCTGATGAATTGTTGGTGACATCTTTGGCGGTCTCCAGTGAATGCTGTATTTGTTGTGAGATTACACTCACTGTTTGCTCATATTCATCCAATTTGTTGTTCTGATCTTTGTGGAGGTTTTTGATTTCATCAATGATGCGACACTCTTGAGCTGTTACCTCAGCCCTGATCTCATCAGCTCTTTTCTTCACCTCTGCCATGGTTCTTTCAACTGTGATGCCGAGTTTGTCTTTCATTGTTGAGGAAGTTGCTAGAGATTGTTCAAGTTCCTTGAGAACTCCTTCAAGGGGAGTAAAGAATTGAGCCAATGACTGTTTATATGTGGATGAGGCTTGGTTGCAATCAATGTACTCATGTTGTGGTTTACAGTGGTCTAGGACAGTGCAATCTCGGCAAATCAACTTGTCACATGTTACACAGTAGAACCGTGTCACTTCACCCTCATGGGTTTGGCATTCTGGTCGATGTTTTTGTTTTGTCTCTTTTATTGCTACCTTCCCCTGAATAAACTCCTCCAAAGTAGCAATGGTATGATTGGACAATGATGGAATATTCTGGTGTATTTTGTAGCAGTTTGCACAGATATACTTTGGGCAGTCCAGACAGCGATGCGTAGCCTCATTTCCCTCATTGCATAATTCACAGGTAAGCTTTGTGTTGCCTGATGAGCTGACCAACTTCTGTTGCAATGTGATCTCCTCAACAAGACCAATTAGATAGAAGTTGGTCTTGAGGCCTGGAACACCCATCGTAGGAAGTTGTGTCTCCCGTCGACACAAAGGACAAGGAATCATGACAGCATCCTTGTATTTGGTAGTGTGGTATTCATCTAAACAGTTTTCACAGAAGCTGTGGACACAGTCCAGTATTTTGGGTTGTCTGTACACCTCTTTGCAAATACTGCACTCAAGATGATCCTTGCTGATTTTCTCTAGAGCTGAACCCAATGTTGGATTAGAAGTAGCCATTTCTATAGATCTGTTTATAAATGATGTATGGAATGAAATGTAAAATCAGACTCAATATCAGGCTCACATCAGGTAATGCATCAATAAGTTTGTCAAAAGTTTTTAAAAGGTTATTTGTTTAACAGTATTTACTGCAGTATCAAATTATTTCTCATTCTCTCATGAAAACAAACTTCAATTTCCAAAAGGAAGGCATTTCCTGGGAGGTGCTTATCCCTCCATACCAATAATTTAGCCTTGTTTTGGTCATTTATTAAAGGTTAATATTAAAGATGTATTGTGTACTCATATTGACAAAATACTGGAGATTTAAATTGTGTTGGGTCGCCAAAGTTATGAGCTTAAAAACGAAACATCTAAAATAAAATCCAGTTAAACATATATTGAGAGAATGATTACAAGAGAAATTTAATGTTACATCCTCAATTCATTATTATTAGGTTTTCACTTCATCTGTTGAAAAATAGAAAAAATTGTTGATGTCTTATTTAATATCTTAAATCTTTGGTGAACCAACAACAAATCAATATTAAATAAATATCTCATATAAAAAGTTACCTTATTTTCTTCAAATTTACCAAACATTTTCCAACGTTCCTGCTTAAAGATGCATCGCCAGTGTTATTTGGTATTTTATCAGCAATTACCAGCACAATTATTTTGCATTGGAGCATTGCTATTTTACTAGTAAGGGAAAAGCCTGGTTTTACAGTAAATATGTACCAAAATTAATGTATGTTACATGTAGGTCCCCTCATAAATTAATTCGGCATGTTTTTTACTGCTGTACTAAGATTCAGACAACTTTTTTTTTTAATTTCCAATTTTAAAGTATTTATTTTATTTCTAAAATGAAATTATCAATGTTTCGATGAACACACACAATTTTGTAAATTGCCGATAAAACACGGCGATACATCTTTAATCTCCAGTGTGTATTGTGGACCTGATTTGTCTCAACTATCATTTAACTTGTATCATATAGATATGTTTCAACAAGAAGACAATGTCTTATAATACATCATACACTGAATTAGAATTTCTAAACTGAGTTCAACATTCATTACAGGATTTTGTGATCCCACAACCTTGTGGAAGTACCGTATGGTAAAACTCAATCTGCCGAGTAGATGAACAAAATCATAATCACTATATTCACTGTCCATAGAAGTCACTGCAAACATCTAAACAAACATGACAAATGTTAGCTTACCTCACAGTGGTTTTACTTTGTTTTATTGAAGCCAGTTGAACACAAAATGAAGTCAATTTTTCTTGTTGAAGACAGAGCAAATGTTGCTACATGTAACGTTAGGGCGGATCCCAAACAAAATGGCGATTGACAAACACAGTTCAGTTTCTGATCGAGTACGTGACAAAGTCATTACAATGTAGGTCATAGGTCTACCTGACTGATATGTACAGTACACAGTGAATACAGTGTACCATAATTGTTTGACTCAATGACGTATGCATATTGAACTTCATTGTGAAAGTTCAGCTGTGTTGCATGATGTTGTATATAATATTGTATCCTGCTTGTGTTGTAAAGTGTGAGTATAATCTACAGGATAGTATCCCATAGATTATACCATAGAGTAAGGTCCTTGCTATATGATTATACTCACACTTGTTAATACAATACAAATACTAACTTCTCTCTGACTTTTACCACTGCTGATAACTGCACTATTCATGACTGATAGGTGACTTCTCTGTAAATAATAACCAAAGCCCTTGTTGAAACACTGAGACACAGTGAGGCTGATTCCTTGAAATGTCTGACAAAGCTCTGACCACTGCCCAGCATTGTCAGGCTCTCATTGGTCAGGAGTTGTTAAATCCAGTTGCATTGTTATAAGTTTCTGGTCAATCCTCATAGGAGCAGTGTGATAAATTCATAGTCCCATTTAACCCATTGCCCTACACCCTTACATCATTGACTCTTTACTCTATGGGAGCTATAGAACTATGCTCAATATAATCATAGATCATTTTATTATTACAATAAACATGATCAAATATGATTTATTTCATTCTCAAATGTTGATATTGACCAATATTTTGGTTTGTGATGTGTCACCAATTTACTAATGAGACATATACATATTATTTAGTGGAAGTAAAATGTACTTCAGTCTGAAATGAAAATTCCAGATATTGAATTTGTACTAATATTTGTTTCTCTCTAACTTTTGTTAAAGGAAGAGTATCGTCATGATAAGAGCAGACTTTCAACAGGGCATGGAATCGGTGTCCTAGTTTAAGATGAATAGTGGCTAATTTATGCAGCAGCAAACAGTAAATACATGTATCAATGTTTTATTAATGTCACTCTCGGAATATTTCCATTTTTGTTTTGTTTTATTAATTTTGGATGTATATTTACATTATAATGGTTTACATGTACATAGGCTCTGTCTGTTGGTGTTGATTTGTCCCTGTTGTTTTTAGTATTATTTTTTTGTTATAGTTGTGGTTTGGTTTTACTGTGGTTTTTTGTCTTGACTATCTGCATATCTCCTTTATGTATGTGTTGTTTTGTGGTTTGGTTTTACTGTGGTTTTTTGTCTTGACTATCTGCATATCTCCTTTATGTATGTGTTGTTTTGTGGTTTGGTTTTACTGTGGTTTTTGTCTTGACTATCTGCATATCTCCTTTATGTATCGGTTGTTTTGTGGTTTGGTTTTACTGTGGTTTTTGTCTTGACTATCTGCATATCTCCTTTATGTATGCATTGTTTTGTGGTTTGGTTTTGCTGTGATTTTTTCTTGACTATCTGCATATCTCCTTTATGTATGTGTTGTTTTGTGGTTTGGTTCTACTGTGGTTTTTGTCTTGACTATCTGCATATCTCCTTTATGTATCTGTTGTTTTGTGGTTTGGTTTTACTGTGGTTTTAGTCTTGACTATCTGCATATCTCCTTTATGTATGTGTTTTGTGGTTTGGTTTTACTGTGGTTTTTGTCTTGACTATCTGCATATCTCCTTTATGTATCTGTTGTTTTGTTTTGTCAATGTTTGGATTTTTGGTGTTATGGTCCGTTTGTTTACTGTTTGTTTGTTTACTGTTTGTTTGTTTACTGTTTGTTTACTTGTTGAAAGTACTGTTTGTATTGGTGTTTTTTATCGATGGTGTCTTTGAGTGTAAATGTGTTGAATTTGTGTCCAACTGTATATCTGGTTGTGCGTTTCCTGTTTTAACATTCCGTTCTTCATTTCATTTTGATGTTAAAACTAAGCCTTATTTATTAAATATCATTAGTTTATATTTCACATAGTTGATTTTTTTTTTCCGTATTTCTTTTTATATTGTAAGTGGAATGCATTTATTTTGGGCAATTATGATTGTTAAATTTGACTCAATTTAGCCCGTGGCTATAAGTTCAAATTGTTTTAATAAACCAATTGAATTGTAATATGACCTTATCATGTGGGGTATTATTTGCAGTCAATGAGTTAATCTAAAACTAGCACTCAGATTCCATGCCCTGTTGATCGTGATGATATTGTCCCTTTAATTAAGAATGCACGTAAAAGAACCCAGAACACTTATCGTGGAAGTGTAAGGGGTTTACCCCAGTGTTTCTGGTTCACATTGCTTTCGAGCTTACAGTGCTTAAGTGCGCTTTTCTGAGGCATCCCTTGGTTTCATTACCAGAAATGATAAATGAAATGAAATAAATGAAACTGTCAGAAGTAGTTTGTAATTTTAAGAAATGCTGTAGTCATGACTCAGGACAATGATACTGGGGAGTATTCATTTGAAATGACGGGGATTAGCAGGGAATGTTGGAGGAGGATGGTGGGAGAAGGTCATAAATTATTAACTTAGCTTCAGGGAAGAAGGGACTTTGTTTTAGTTGAATTGGTTTAGTTGGCCTGAAAATTGGAAAATTCATAAATGCCACAGAGACAGTTTAAACTATAGTTTAGACATTCTGATTTGTTAAGAATTTTATTTTCCAATATGGAGTCAAGTCTTGAGAAAAGTGTACAAAAAAAAAAAAAACATTCCCAATTTTTACAGAAAACATTGGAGTAAATATTCTATTTTGTTCATATAAAATATATAATTTATATTTCAATATGTAAATGTTGTATAATTACCAACTTTACATTAAGTTAGCTTTCATATAATAATTTGGTCATTTTGGTCATTTTGTGTTCATGTCATTACTAATGCTATACCTTCCCATTAAATGTTTCTTTAACAGTTGAGATGCACCAGCTGCATCTGTGTTTCTGGATGCAAAATGTTCCAGTTTTTGCAATAAAGTTTCTGTGATACTTGAAGGTAAGCATGTTCAATTTTTAGTGTGTCTCTGAGGATTAAGAATCACTGAGTTGACATTTCAATCAGTTTGCAAACAGTCACTTCAGGAAAGTTTATTTCTTAGACAATAATCCCTCCTTCCAAAAGAGCCGATATTTTTTTTAAATGAATTATCAGATCTACTTATTCAATGCCCCAAGGCAAAGTATTATAGGTTGTCACCAAGACAACAGTATATGAATGTCATCAAGACAACAGTATTATAGAATATCACTAAGACAAAAGTATAATAGGATTTCACCAAGACAAAGTTATTAAATATTATCACTAAGACATATAAGTGTCCCACAAAGCGTCTTCAAAATAGCACACAGCTTGAATCTACTCAAGATTCACCAATTCTCAAACCTTCCAAAAACCTCGTTTTAAACTCTAAAACGAACAAAATATACACCCAAAAGTATATCCCAACTCTTCCACAGTACTTCTATAAACCTCGCATTCTTATAAATTACATTATAATACAAATCTTATACAGCAGGTAAATAAATACCTGCCTTACTGGCGTTCAACAAGGTAATATGTGACCCTCTTTGGTCCTGACGGCAAATGTTCAGGGAAGAATTGTCGTATCCAACCACCAATTTTTCTTGTTCGTTATAACTAATAATGTAATCTTGCCTACCCAGTAAGGTGGAGAACATATGGATGATAGACATATACTTCAAATTATTCCAGGATATTTATTTCATGAAAATTCAGGCATTTTTGGTATACGGTGACTTCTTCAGTCATGTCAGTCTGATCTTGTCAACTCCCCCATAAGTGACCAACACGGTCATTGTACATGCATATTTTCTGAAGGAGAGGATTTTTAAAGGGAAACAAAGTCCGAAAACCAAAAATCGATAAAATCATTGTTTAACTTGTTAATGGTTGCAAAAAATTTGGAAAGAATGTCGTATCCGACCACCACTTTTTAAGGGTTTCTTGGATTTTTTTTTACAACCACTAACCAGTTAAAAAATGATTCTTTAAAAGCATCTTTTTAACGGGAGTTTTAAGCCTCCACAAAATTAGCCCCGGATCATTGGGGGCAACACATGTATAATTATCGTAATTACAGTGGTGGTTCACAGGTATGATGGAAGTTTAATAATAAATGGCCGTTGCCCTCACATACGTCAAAAAAGGGTATAAGCGCACTCAAATGGAAACCATCCAATCTACATACGGAAAAAAGTTGGCCTAAAAGTAAAGTTACTAACAATGGAAAAAAAATAAATTAATTATTTAATTTGTTTTCACCACCTGGTGACAAGAATCACTAGTAATCTTCTTCCATTAATAAAATAATATTTCTTGAACCTTGGTTTTTCTTCCTAAATACGCCTCAAGTGAAATATTAAGTAGAGAACATATTGGTTATAACATATTTTATTCAAAGGAAGAGCCTATATTATCAAAACCAATGGGAAAATTTAACTTACGGTTGATGGTCAATCTTCGAGTCTCCCCCTCTCACCAAAGTTGGTGGATATACCACGTAAAACTTAAGCCTTGGAAAGCACGTCTGATAAAAACCCTGTGAGCTCTGAAAATGAAGTTAAACTTCTGTCCTTGGTACCTCTAGGTGTTCCATTGGGGTCATGTTGATGAATGTTTGGACAGTGAAAATAAAAATTTGAAATTGATTTTCTGATTATCCATTATTTGGTTCTTTAGTATCTGTATTTTCATGTTATAAATTTTCAAAAAGTTTGTTAGCCTGAAACCATTGTATGAGAAAGTGGAATAAATGAGTTGATTTTGTCTGCCAATAAAAATTTAGTGTTTTATCACCAAAATTTAAGTCCGTTGTTCCATTATCATATGAGCTATAAATTGCAGTGACCCAAGTTTATGTTGATTGTGCTTGTAAAATATAAAATGGGGCCCCCAGCTTTTGAGCATTTAAGTATTCCACATATTACAGGATTAACTTCGCACAGGTTTGGATATATAACCTTCTGGCTTGCCCTTTCCCAGATACAGGTTTTTAATAAACACGTATGGTCATATTTCTCCTGTGCAGGTTTCTCCATTGTTGACATAATAAACATATTTTGCCCCATTAAGGTGATAACTTTGAACGGACGTACCACATGGTTGTTTTGGGCCCAAAAAGTAAAGTTACTAACAATCCCCCTAGTGAAAAATCACTAATCAATCTTCTTCCTTTAAAAAATTTTTCTTGAAGGAAAAATTCAAGTGAAAATATCAAGTAAAAAGAACATCATGGTTATCAAAATGAGCTTATTGTACTCTTTTTCAAAGCCATGTATATAACCCTTAAAATTGATATTCAATCTTAAACTTTCTCCCCTCTCACCAAAGTTGGAAAGCCCCGTCAATAACTGACTCATTTCGCAAGAGCCTTTTTGTCACAAATGTTGGTATTCAGCAACAACTTAACAAACCTGAATGCTTGCTATATAAATACATTAAGATCCTGAAATACTCAGTTTGTAATAAAACAAAATATTGCTGCAGCAGAGCAGAGTGTAGACGATCCTCATAGATTGAAGGTCCAGGAGACAACTCCTTCATTCCTAGTACAACCTTTTCCACCCTTTACATCTGTCTCATTTACATCTTACTCATTCAATCTTCAACCCCTTTCACCTTTGACTCTATTCAAGCCAAACTTACCTCATTGATATACAAATTAAACCTATGGGGTTTCCCAACTCAGGAATTTTCCCTAACCCGGTACTGTGTGCTTTAAAAGCTATTGTTGTTGAATTATACTATGTCAGTCCAACCATGGTATTGTTGGTTGTGTACTAGCCCAACTTATACATATTCATATACAAAGTTAAAAAATCACTAATTATTCATAACTAGCGACCATGAACGTAATCCTTGAGCCCCCCCCAAAACAAGCCCTTTACCACCAAATTGCTTCTCTCCACCCGTGGGTAAATGGGTACCTGTGGGAGGCAGGTTAGGGTTTGGGTTTGTGTTTTGATTAGCCCTGTATTTGGCATGTAATGGCAGCAATTGAGCTGTATACTCCCCAGGGAGCTGAGATGGTTTTCAGGAATGATTTATGAAGGCCTGATGAGCAGGGGTAATAAAAATATATGCGCCCTTGAGCACCAGTTTGGTGGAATCGTGCGCTATATAGTAAAATTACCATTATTATTATTATTATTATTATTATTATTATTGGGGTAAGAAGGTTTCTCTGTGACAGGTATAACAAGTTGTTTATCTTACAGTGAAAGTTTTGCATAGTTGGGTTTCAAACCATTAAAGAAGGTCATTAGGTTGAACACGGTCTATAGAAGGGTTTAAATTAAAGTTTAAAAGAATGGCCCATTAGGTTGAACACAGTGTTTTATGGGAATGGTTAATGATAAAAAAGGAATGGTCTTTAAAGGTTGAACACAGTGCTATAGAATGGTTTAAATTGATAAAAAAGGGAATGGTCTTAAGCTTGAACACAGTCGATAGAAGGGTTTTTGGGGATTTTAAAGGGGAAGGGTTCATTAGGTTGAAAAAGTGTATAGAATGGTTTGATTTAAAAAGGGTTAATTTAGGTTAAACACAGTGCTATAAATGGTTAATGATAAAAAAGAATGGCCCTTAAAAGGTTGAAACAGTGCTATAGAATGGTTAATTTTATTAAAGAAAGGGTCATTAGGTTGAACAAGGTGCTATAAAACGGTTGATATTAAAGAATGGTCATTGGGTTTGGGGCACAGTGCTATAGAATGGTTTGATATTCAGAAGGGTCTTTGGGTTGAACACAGTGCTGGGGGAATGGTTTGATTTAAAAAAGGGGGTCATTGGGTTGAACACAGTGCTATGGAATGGTTAATGATTTAAGAATGGTCATTAGGTTAAAACCAAGTTTTTTATGGAATGGTTAATGATATTAAAGAATGGTCATTAGGTTGAACAGGGTTTTTATGGAAGGGTTTAAAATGATATTCAAGAATGGCCCATTGGGTTTGGGAAACAGTGTATAGAATGGTTAATGATAAAAGAATGGTTTGGTTGAACACTTTCTAAAAATTTTAAAATGATATTAAGAATGGTTTAGGTTGAAAAAGTGTTTATAGAATGGTTAATAATTTAAGAATAATTCATTGGGTTGAACAAAATTGCTATAGAATGGTTAATGATTTTAAAAGAATGGTCATTAGGTTGAACACTGTGCTATTAGAATAGTTAATGATATTTGGTGTATACTGACTAACCTACGCCCCTTTTTCATTCATTCACTCACATTATTACTGGAATGGACATAAGCTTCAATAAATTGAAAATTAAATTATAAACAACTCTTTTCCAAATACTGAAAAACCCTTTTCCTCATTTTGGAATTTTTGTTTTTATGTCAAAGGGGAATATCAATTTGTTCTGAACATCTGGACAAACTTTTTTAAATACTGAAAAGAGATTTATTTCATATTGCAACTGACATAAAACAAATTAATACAAAGTAAAAATTGTGCTTTCCAATAAACCCCTAAATTTTTGCTGTCATAATTTTAGCAAGGATCGAGAAGACCTATTACATAGAACCCAAAATTTTCTTGATACTGTCTAAACTTATTATTTCCACAGAAAGAGCTCTTATTGCTTGTACCTGGGGAGCCTAGACCCAATGATGTCACCTGGGGCCCCTTGCTGCATGATGTCATTATTTTAGTCACCTACAGTACCACCGCCCAATGTCCATTGTACCCAGTCACCTACGGTACCCTGCATGGTGTATGATCACCTGCAGTACCCACTGCATGATGTCGTGTGCCAGTCCACCCTGCAGTACTGCATGATGTCATTAACAGTCACCCTGCAGTACCCACTGCATGATGTCATTGTGCCAGTCACCCAGCAGTACCCACTGCATGATGTCGTGTACCCAGTCACTCATAAACGGTGACTCTAAGATGATACTCCATACAGCTGATGAAGCCAGTATGATGAAGTACAGGGAACAGATGATGGTTCATCTATGATGTAAGTCCTCAGTCCTGACCATGGGGACATCCAGAGCGTGGTGAAAAGTGAGACCCGGGGATGGAACCAAAAAAAAAAAGTTTGGGGGGAGGAAGGAAGCGACTACTTTTTTACATCGCATGACAGATATGTACCCCACCAAGGCATGTACATTCAGATTTAGTGGATATAAAATGTACTTCAATCTCAAATGAACATTCCAGATATTGAATTTTATAATAGTTTCCCAATTCTTTAAATTTTTTTAATTAAAATTTAACTGTCAAATATTTATATATATAATATTATTTGAATCACTGACTTATTAGAAATGAAGTGTGACAGAAGACAAACATTGTGTTTGTTGTTGTTTGCCCTTTTGAGGTAATGATTCGTTTGAGGAAAAAAAATCAAAAATATTTTCAAACACTTTTTCCTAATACATATATACACAGTTGGGTTTATATTTCACATGCCCTAAACCCCTCCCTTGCCATTACTATGGGCCTGTTGCCATTCCAAAGACGACTTCTGGTTTCTTGGGGATAAGTTATAAATTTCTTAATTAAAAGAATTGAACATTTGTTGATAAGCTGGATGTTATGTATAGTTTTAGTTATATAGAAATTTTAATACTTTATGTAAAACATTAACTTCTTCCTTTGACATAAATTTAGAATTGAGTTTTACTCACACCTGATTGAAATGGTCCTACATGTGTGCAATAAGTAACATGAATGTACAGTGTATTTGTTTTATATTTGACGGGACTGATACTTGAAGATCAATTAGCTGATAAAGGGTATGATAGTCAAATGACTTACAGCAGATTCTTAGTAAGAACTGAGTCATCAGAACATACTTCCCAAATACAGGACCTATGTATTTGGATTCCACATTTAAATAAAAGCTACTTCATTCTTCAGTTTGCAATAATTACAACATTTGATTAACCTCACTATTTGGTTACTTTTCATCCCATATATAGAAATAATTGCATTAATATCAGTTTATTTTGATGAAGAAGCACAGGATGTGAACTAAAATAATAATGAAACATACATGTAAACGATATAAGGTAAAAGAATTTGATTTATTGACATCACTCAATTGAGGAGGGAAGTTGTAGGGGAACAAAAACAAAATTGAATTGTTGACATAATAGTTTTGATAAACCTGATTGGAGACAAAAATCAAATTAATTTGTATTACAATCTGATCTAATAAATGTCAATTAAATACAAATTGAATTAAATCAACAAGTAAAACTTAATAATAGTCTGAATTATGCTCCTAGAATTAAAGGAGGGAAATTTGAAGAAGCAGATCTGCAATATTTATGTTGAAATTAATTATCAAAGACACATGAACTATGAATTTGAGTTATTTCATTGATGTATGGAAATGAAAGAAACTATAAGAAAAAAGAATATGATTGACCAAAATAACAATTTCCATAGGGTTTCCAAAAGATATGAAAGCACTTCAAACAACATAATTTCCCAAGGATGCTTGATACGCTTATAACTTTACACCAATTAAGTTTTAATGCAATAATTTGTTCATTTGATAATCTGGTGTATTCCCAATGTTGGTTGATCAATTATTTGATCCAAATAAAATGATGAGAATAAAAAGAATACAAAGTGAAACCCCTACCATCTAAAACACTTTAGTGAGCTTTAGTTGATGAAAGTTATGGTAAAAGTTATCGGTGATGACAACCATCTTGTAGAGAGTCATTGAAGACTCTACAAGAGGCTATATGGATCAAATGGAATCATCCTCATTGATAATGTGCAGTGCTTATTGTTATATCAACCCAACATCTACAGGTATAATTAGATAACAAAATACCATACAAATTAGAGATGTCAATGGGTCTCCAAGTTCCGAGGAATGATGAAGGTCAGTACCCTCATTGAAGACTCTACAAGAGACTGGATCACATGGAATCATGCTCATATATATAGATAATGTACAGTGCTTGGTAATTTATATCAACCCAAACTTCACCACAAGGTATAATTAGATAACAAAATACTAAACGGGGAGGGGGGGCTTCATCCCCAGGGCCCCTCACACCCCCTAGATCTGCCATTGGGAAATTTTATTGGGGCTTGGGACAGGAAAACCTCAAAACAGTTTGTTCATTGCAATGTATACAATTAAGCTTATTACACAAATTGATGAAGATTATCATTTGTAAAAGTGTTCAATATAATGTATCATGGAAAATTGTATGAATCTTATTTTTAAAGTGTACAATAATCATATATATATTGAAAAGAAATAAATTTAAATCAATACAAATAGGCTCCTCTTTTGTAATTTCTTTAATTATTATGTTGAATTAATTTGCTCATTTTATGATATTAAGTCATAGGTTTTCCCCTGAAGATAATTTCTGTCTGGAATGTCCATTGGCTGACCAGTCTAGCTTACGGACTCAAGTTCTGAGTGTGCTTGTGAAATAGGACAGAAATAATTTCATAGAAACTAAAGTGCTTTGGGTTTAGAAACTGTATGAATGAGAATCTGATTTTAACTTGTTTCCAAATGGAAACATTGACTGGTCAATTGTTTGTAACCACCAATTCTTGATTGTCATTTAGTATTCATGCACATGATGACATTTACAAACAGTGTATCAGAATGTATATTCATTTTATTTCCCTCAGGGGTTTGACAACATGACAACCCTTCTAAGTGAAACCTGATCAGAGGTCAACAAGAACCAGTCTCAGCACGAAACATCCTCAACCAAGAGAGATCAGCTCAGGATGCTCCAAGCAAAAGGTAAGAGGAAGAAAACTGGACTTAACATAAGGTGCAGCTCAGGTGTAGAATATAACCTTTCCATTATGCAACTCTGTACAAGGGAATTGGATCAGAGGGAAAAGAGGGTATAGACCTTTCTTTTGTGCCCAAATTCTATGTGTAAACTGATGTAGTTTTGTCAAACAAAGGGTGTGTCAGTGAAAAAACAAAGTATTGACGAATATTGACATATGAATAATTTAAAAGGTAACATTTACAAATCAACGAACAGTAATAAAGCAAAATGAGGAGAACTCCCTCTTAAAAGATGCATCACCCTTGCCTGTTTTCGCGTGATTCATGGCAATTTTTTTTATCTGAAAATAACTATTTTTCTTAGCAAAAGAAAGTCATCAAAATATGCAAAATTACAAATTAAATCAGGCCATGTTTACAGTGATAAGTTATGAGATGTAGTGATGGCAGGACCTGTCATTAATTCATTTAGGTATGAATAAACAATATGTGGACATTTGTCTTGTGAAATATTTCTTTTTACAAGATGTATCCACCGATATTTTACTAGTAATTTTTTGTTTTCATCAAAACAGCAATAATTTTCCTGGTGAAATTTCATTGTCTAATGAATTGGTATGTCTGTATCTCTTGTCATGTCAAACATTAATAATAAATGATACAAGATTAATTCTATGAGGTGACATTGATACTAAAGATTCTACATTACATATTTGGGTAACATATCTTGAAGGACATTTCTACGTATGATGATGAAAACGAGAAATTGCCAGTCAGTAGCATGTTGGATTACATCACATTATGTGATATATCTTCACCTGATTCCAAGTCTGCTGCTACCAGCGTTAACACATCTGCAGTAGAATGTGGTTCCCATTGAGCCAATGCCACAGACCCTGAGCTAGCCATGAGATGAATCTACCTTCATCATCTCATAATGGTGAATATGACCAGTGTTATCATTATTCTGCATTTACAATGTATATGCCTGATATGTCACAGCATACACCTTTTACAGTATTGAATTTCCCTGACCATTGATTGTTGGGTTTTTGATTGTGAGTAATGAAGTACCATTTACTATCAATGTCTGCTGATATTGAGTCAAAATTCTGCAACTACAACTCTGTTATTATTATCAATGGCCAGAAGCAAGGGGAATTGCTGTCTTGACTGGCATAAGTGTGGATGAGCGAGCCATCAGTGGGGCTGTGCTCGCTCACCGCCGTCTAATCATCACCTATTATGATGTTACCCTTATTATTCTGCCTACACTTTGGGTCCACTGCTGTCTTCCCCTACCTCACTGCAGGGCACTGTGTGGAAGTTAAAGGCAAGTGTGCCATCATTGTGTGACATCTTGATGACATCTCGTTAGTGGGGTCTACAACCACTAAGTGATTGTGTATAGCTGCAATGTCATGGACCTGGGAAAAATAATAATAGAGATAACGCAACACAGTGATGGGTATAACAATTATGTGTGTTTATGTTTTATAGGCTGAACGTTAAATGAAGATATTTCTACATATTTTTGACATGAATTAAAGGGGCCTACATGTACAAAGGGATTCACAACAGTCAATATTCACTTTTCAACCTTTGAACTGTCATGATTTATTATTTGCTATTTATTTCAAGCCAATGTCATGTTCCAGAAAATAAAATAGGCTAAATTGTGTAGTGCCATGGTCGAGCAGTTTAATTGCATCGGATTTGTGTTCTGATGGCTGAGTCATCAGAATAATATACTCGATATACATTGTTGGAAGATGCTTCAATAAGCTTGTGACACCCTTGCTAACACACGTCATGTTACCATGTGTATTTACAACATATGTACATCATGTGTTTTTAAGTTTTGATGACTCCTCAGTGACAAAAAATAACAATTTTCTGTGATTGAAATATATTTGGGAGAAATAAAATATTTATCAATCTCACACAAGAATATTTCTATTTCAGTAAACCTTTAAAAGCCATTTTTCTCTGAACCATGTTGTACTCTTGTTTACTTTTATTCAGAGTAACTTTAAACTGAATTGAACCATGATCATTCGGTCTATCAATGCATAGGGTATGTCAATAGGTTGTTTGCTTTTTATTCAGGCTAACTTTAAACTGGTCAGATGCCATGATCATTTGGTCTATCAATGTACATAAGGTATGTCAATGAGTTGTTTACACATGTTGAACAACATCATTAAGTGTCATGTTGACAGATTCAGTAAGGTGGTGCCCGGTTATTTGTTGGCAATCTTTGAAAATGTGTGTGCTCAATAGGTTGCTTTAAGTTACAAAGCACAGGGTCTCATCAAGCTTTTATGGGCTGGCAGGAAATCATGAAATTCACTTTTGGAATTCTGGAAAGCATTCCATAAAAGTTCTGGCTGGAACACAAGACACAATCTGGTGATAATTCTGGTCTATGGCTCTCACTTGAAACAACTGAAGTTAAATCTTTAGCATGTTCCCAAATTAAGGAGTGAAATTTAAGGAGAAAAGTATGGATCAGTGTTGCTAACAAGGGGACAGCAGCTATGTAAATACAACAACCCTTTATGCTGCCACTCCATGCCATGTTTATTGAACCTCCACTGATGTGTTGCATTTACATACTTAAACAACAGTGTGTTCTTGTTGCAAATTGACTGGCTTCGCATGGACTGATGTATAAATGAATACAGTCTTTATTAAGCCCTCCTACTATGGCTGTCCACTTTATTGTAGGTAGCTATAGGGTCAAAATCAACGGTCTACTGACTGTTTTAACTGTTATTAAATTTGTACACAGGGGCATTTTGACTGTTTTTTTTACAGTCATTTTGACCACCTGAACAATACCAGACAATAGCTTTTACCAGTCAAAAAAACGATTTGACTCATTTTGACCTGTAAATGTACTTACTACATAGGTTTGACAACAATATACCTTGTAGAGTATATCAACATTTTGACTGATTTTGACTCTTGCAGTTATAGAAGGGTTAAAGGAAATGGTATAGAATATCTCTTGAAATTCACTTACCAATCCTACAGGGGTATTGTCTTTGTTTGGGGCTGTTGTTTCTTTTTCACTGTTTTTAAGCGGCTGATTAACAAATATTTTTGATACTGTTCCATTTTCTTAAATTTTGTTGTTTTAATGGATTTGTAGCTTTATGTGAATTTGACGTGTAGAATTGAAAATTTTATGGGTTTTACTGCACCAAAATCTTGTTTATATACATTGTAGCATTCACTGTACTACACTACATGCTATTGAATGCATAATGTGTTCATAAGAAACTTACCTCCTTGTATTGGAATGATTCTTTTCTGATGTCCTTGGTGCTGCCAAGATTACCGCACTCTATTGTTACGGCAGTTCTTGTCACTGCAATCTCATCACCAGGTTGACAAGCAGCAATACCCCGAGCCCCATCAAAATCTCCTGAACCAAATTCACTACACAGATCCCACTTGGGTTCCTGCAGCTCCACCTTGCCAAGATTGATATCACCAACCCTACTCTCCTTGAATCTCAGATGACAAAGCTTGTGATCACTTTTAGGAATACTTTGACTGCTGAGAAATTTCAAGTCCTTGCTGATAGTGGGATAGAGTGCAAGGAAGTCAGCATCTGATGAATTGTTGGTGACATCTTTGGCGGTCTCCAGTGAATGCTGTATTTGTTGTGAGATTACACTCACTGTTTGCTCATATTCATCCAATTTGTTGTTACGATATTTGTGGAGGTTTTTTATTTCATCAATGATGCGACTCTCTTGAGCTGTTACCTCAGCCCTGATCTCATCAGCTCTGTTCTTCACCTGTGCCATAGTTCTTTAAACTGTGATGCCAAGTCTGTCTTTCATTGTTGAGGCTGTTGCTAGAGATTGTTCAAGTTCCTTGAGAACTCCTTCAAGGGGAGTAAAGAATTGAGCCAATGACTGTTTATATGTGGATGAGGCTTGGTTGCAATCAATGTACTCATGTTGTGGTTTACAGTGGTCTAGGACAGTGCAAATTTGGCAAATCAACTTGTCACATGTTACACAATAGAACCATGCCAGTTCACCCTCATGGGTTTGGCATTCTGGTCGATGTTTTTGTTTTGTCTCTTTTATTGCTACCTTCCCCTGAATAAAGTCCTCCAAAGTAGCAATGGTATGATTGGACGATGCAGGAATATTCTGGTGTATTTTGTAGCAGTTTGCACAGATATACCTTGGGCAGTCCAGACAGCGATGCGTAGCCTCATTTCCATCATTGCATAATTCACAGGTAAGCTTTGTGTTGCCTGATGAGCTGACCAACTTCTGTTGCAATGTGATCTCCTCAACAAGACCAATTAGATAGAAGTTGGTCTTGAGGCCTGGAACACCCATCGTAGGAAATTGTGTCTCCGACACAAAGGACAAGGAATCATGACAGCATCCTTGTATTTGGTAGTGTGGTATTCATCTAAACAGTTTTCACAGAGCTGTGGACACAGTCCATTTGGGTTGTCTGTACACCTCTTTGCAAATACTGCACTCAAGATGATCCTTGCTGATTTCTCTAGAGCTGAACCCAATGTTGGATTTAGAAGTAGCCATTTCTATGAATCTGTTTATAAATGATGTATGGAATGAAATGTAAAATGAGACTCAATATCAGGCTCACATCAGGTAATGCAACAATCAGTTTGTCACAAGTGTTTAAAAGGGTTATTGTTTATTGTAGTATCAAACTATTTCTCATTCTGTCATGAAAACAAACTTCAATTTACAAAGAAGAGCATTTTCCTGGGAGGTGCTTATCCTCCATACCAATAATTTAGCCTTGTTTTGGTCATCTATTAAGGTTAATATTAAAAGATGTATTGTGTACTCATGTTGACAAAATACTGGAAATTTCAATTGTGTTGGGTCACAAAGTTATGAACTTTAAAACAAGACATCTAAAATAAAACCAGTTAAACATATATTGACAGAATGAATGCAAGAGAAATTGAATGTTACATCCTCAATTCATTACTATGATTAGGTTTTCACTTCATCTATTGAAAAATAGAAAACAATTGTTGATGTCTTATTTAATATCTTAAATCTTTGGTGAACCAACAACAAATCAATATTAAATAAATATCTCATATGAAAACTTACTTTTCTTCAAATTTACCAAACATTTTCAAACGTTCCTGCATAAGATGCATACCAGTGTTATTCGCTATTTTATCAGCAATTTGCAACAATTTTGCATTATATTTTACTTGTAAGGGGAAAAAGCCTGGTTTACAGTAAATATGTACCAAAAATTAATTGATGTTAGGGTCCTTCAGTAATTAATTGATGTTTTTACTTTATACATATACTAAGACAACTTTTTTTTTAATTTCCAATTTTTAAAGTATTTATTTTATTTCTAAAAGGAAATTATCAATGTTTCGATGAACACACATAATTTTTGGGAAATTGCAGATAAAACACAGTGATATATCTTTAATCTCCAGTGTGTATTGTAGACCCGATTTGTCTCAACTATCATTTTTAACTTGTATCATATAGATATGTTTCAACAAGAAGACAATGTCTTATAATACATCATACACTGAATTAGAATTTCTAAACTGAATTTCAACATTCATTACAGGATTTTGTGATCCCACAACCTTGTGGAAGTACCGCTGGTAAAACTCAATCTGCTGAGTAGATGAACAAAATCATAATCACTATATTCACTGTCCATAAGTCACTCCAAACATCTAAACAAACATGACAAATGTTAACTCCTCACAGTGGTTTTACTTTTGTTTTATTCAAGCCAGTTGAACACAAAATGAAGTAAATTTTTCTTGTTGAAGACAGAGCAAATGATGCTACATGTAACGTTAGGCGGATCCCAAACAAAATGGCGATTGACAAACACAGTTTAGTTCTCGGTAGAGTACATGACAAAGTCATTAGGTCATAGGTCTACCTGGCTGATATGTACAGTACACAGTGAATACAGTGTACCATAATTGTTTGACTCAATGACGTATGCATATTGAACTTCATTGTGAAAGTTCAGCTGTGTTGCATGATGTTGTATATAATATTGTATCCTGCTTGTGTTGTAAAATGTGAGTATAATCTACAGGATAGTATCACATAGATTATACCATAGAGTAAGGTCCTTGCTATATGATTATACTCACACTTGTTAATACAATACAAATACTAACTTCTCTCTGACTTTTACCACTGCTGATAACTGCACTATTCATGACTGATAGGTGACTTCTCTGATAATAACCAAAGCCTTGTTGAAACACCGAGACACAGTGAGGCTGATTCCTTGAAATGTCTGAGAAAGCTCTGACCACTGCCCAGCATTGTCAGGCTCTCATTGGTCAGGAGTTGCTAAATCCAGTTGCATTGTTATAAAGTTTCTGGTCAATCCTCATAGGAGCAGTGTGATAAATTCATAGTCCCATTTAACCCATTGCCCTACACCCTTACATCATTGACTCTTTACTCTATGGGAGCTATAGAACTACATATATGCTCAATATAATCATAGATCATTTTGTTATTACAATAAACATGATCAAATGTGAGTTATTTCATTCTCAAATGTTGATATTGACCAATATTTGGGTTTGTGATGTGTCACCAATTCACTGTGATATAGATTTAGTGCAGGTAAAATGTACTTTATTTTAAAATGAAAATTCTAGATATTGAATTTGTACTAATATTTGTTTCTCTCGAATTTTTGTTAAAGGGAGAGTATCACCATGATCAAAGCAGATTTTCAACAGGGCATGGAATCAGTGTTCTTGTTTAAGATGAACACAGTGACTGAAAATTACTGATTCATTTATGCAGCAGTAACAGTAATATGACCTTATCATGTGGAGTATTATTCAGTCACTGAGTTAATATAAAACTTGCACTGGATTCCATGCCCTGTTGATCGTGATGATATTTGTCCTTTAATTAAGAATGAAACTGTCAGGAAGTAGTTTGTAATGTTAAGAAATGCTGTAGTCATGACTCAGGACAATGATACTGGGGAGTATTCATTTGAAATGATGGGGATTAGCAGGGAATGTTGGAGGAGGATGGTGGGAGAAGGTCATAAATTATTAACTTAGCTTCAGGGAAGAAGGGACTTTGTTTTAGTTGAATTGGTTTCGTTGACCTGAAATTTGGGAAAAATTCATAAATGACTCAGAGGCAGTTTAAACTATAGTTTAGACATTCTGATTGGTTAAGATGTGATCACATGGTTGTTTAATTAAGACCAGTGTTAATGATGTTGGTATCACTGCTTCTACAAGGATGCATTCTCTATTTGAACCAAAATGTACTTGAACCAACAAATTCTTTTGTTCAATATAGAGTCAAGTCTTGAGAAAAGTGTATAAAAAACAAAAACAAAAAACACATTCCCAATTTTTACAGAAAACATTGGAGTAAATGTTCTATTTTGTTCATATAAAATATATAATTTATATTTCAATATGTAAATGTTGTATAATTACCAACTTTACATTAAGTTAGCTTTCATATAATAATTTGGTCATTTTGGTCATTTTGTGTTCATGTCATTACTAATGCTATACCTTCCCATTAAATGTTTCTTTAACAGTTGAGATGCACCAGCTGCATCTGTGTTTCTGGATGCAAAATGTTCCAGTTTTTGCAATAAAGTTTCTGTGATACTCGAAGGTAAGCATGTTCAATTTTTAGTGTGTCTCGAGGATTAAGAATCACTGAGTTGACATTTCAATCAGTTTGCAAACAGTCACTTCAGGAAAGTTTATTTCTTACAATAATTCCTCCTTCCAAAAGAGCCGATATTTAAAAAAATGAATTATCGGATCTACTTATTCAATGCCCCAAGGCAAAGTATTATAGGTTGTCACCAAGACAACAGTATATGAATGTCACCAAGACAACAGTATTATAGGATATCACTAAGACAAAAGTATAATAGGATGTCACCAAGACAAAGTTATTAAATATTATCACTAAGACATATAAGTGTCCCACAAAGCGTCTTCAAAATAGCACACAGCTTGAATCTACTCAAGATTCACCAATTCTCAAACCTTCCGAAAACCCTTTGTTTAAACTCTAAAATGAACAAAATATACACCCGAAAAAGTTTGAGGTATATCCCAACCTTCCACAGTAATTCTATAAACCTCACATTCTTATAAAGTACATTATAATACAAATCTTATACAGCAGGTAACAATATCGCCCCTCACTGGCGTTCAACAAGGTAATGTGACCCTCTTTGGTCCTGGTAGCAATGTTCAGGGAAGAACGTTGTATCCAACCGCCAATTTTTCTCATTCATTATAACCAATAATGTAATCTACCTACCCAGTAAGGTGGAGAACATGTGGAGAACATATGGATGATGATGGACATATACTTCAAATTATTCCAGGATATTTATTTCATGAAAATTCAGGCATTTTTGGTATACGGTGACTTCTTCAGTCATGTCAGTCTGATCTTGTCAACTCCCCCATAAGTGACCAACACGGTCATTGTACATGTATATTTTCTGAAGGAGAGGATTTTTTTAAAGGGAAATAAAGTCTGAAAACCATAAAAGTGGATTTTAAATATAGCTTTCGCTTTCTGTACCCCAAAAAATTGATAGAATCATTTTTTAACTTGTTAATGGTTGTCAAAAAATTCGGAAAGAATGTCGTATCCGACCACCACTTTTTAAGGGTTTCTTGGAATTTTTTTTACAACCACTAACCAGTTAAAAAATGATTGCTTGTACATGTATGGTCATATTATGTGGTGGTTCACACACAGGTACCCAGTGGAGATTAATAAATGGCCGTTGCCCTCACATCGTCAAAATATAGCGCCCTCTGGCATCACCACATCGGATAAGTTGGCCAAAGTAAAAGTTACTAACAATCACCTAGTGACAAATCACTAATCAATCTTCTTCCGTGTAAATAATTTTCTTGAAGGTTAAATATCAAGTGAAATATCAAGTGAAGAACATCATGGTTATAACTTATACTTTATTTAAATATATTATCAAAACCTGCACTCAAGATGATCCTTGCTGATTTTCTCTAGAGCTGAACCCAATGTTGGATTAGAAGTAGCCATTTCTATAGATCTGTTTATAAATGATGTATGGAAAGAAATGTAAAAGCAGACTCAATATCAGGCTCACATCAGGGAATGCATCAATAAGTTTTTCAAAAGTTTTTAAAGGTTATTTGTTTAACAGAATTTACTGCAGTATCAAATTATTTCTCATTCTCTCATGAAAACAAACTTCAATTTCCAAAAGAAAAGCATTTCCTGGGAGGTGCTTATCCCTCCATACCAATAATTTAGCCTTGTTTTGGTAATCTATTAAATGTTAATATTAAAGATGTATTGTGTACTCATATTGACAAAATACTGGAGATTTCAATTGTGTTGGGTCGCCAAAGTTATGAACTTAAAAACTAGACATCTAAAATAAAATCCAGTTAAACATATATTGACAGAATGATTACAAGAGAAATTGAATGTTACATCCTCAATTCATTACTATGATTAGGTTTTCACTTCATCTATTGAAAAATAGAAACAATTGTTGATGTCTTATTTAATATCTTAAATCTTTGGTGAACCAACAACAAATTAATATTAAATAAATATCTCATATGAAAACTTATTTTCTTCAAATTTTACCAAACATTTTCAAACGTTCCTGCTTAAAGATGCATCGCCAGTGTTATTTGGTATTTTATCAGCAATTACCAGCAATTATTTTGCATTGGAGCATTGCTATTTTACTTGTAAGGGAAAAGCCTGGTTTTACAGTAAATATGTCCCAAAATTAATTGATGTTAGGTCCCCTCATAAATTAATTTGGCATGTATTTTTTACTGCTATGTACCAAGATTCAGATAACTATTTTTTTAATTTCCAATTTTAAAGTATTTATTTTATTTCTAAAAGGAAATTATCAATGTTTCGATGAACACTCGAAATTTTGGAAATTGCCGATAAAACACGGCGATACATCTTTAATCTCCAGTGTGTATTGTGGACCTGATTTGTCTCAACTATCATTTAACTTGTATCATACAGATTTGTTTCAACAAGAAGACAATGTCTTATAATACATCATACACTGAATTAGAATTTCTAAACTGAGTTCAACATTCATTACAGGATTTTGTGATCCCACAACCTTGTGGAAGTACCGTATAGTAAAACTCAATCTGCTGAGTAGATGAACAAAATCATAATCACTATATTCACTGTCCATAGAAGTCACTCCAAACATCTAAACAAACATGACAAATGTTAGCTTAACCTCACAGTGGTTTTACTTTGTTTTATTCAAGCCAGTTGAACACAAAATTAAGTCAATTTTTCTTGTTGAAGACAGAACAAATATTTTTACATGTAACGTTGGGGCGGATCCCAAACAAAATGGCTCTTGACAAACAAAGTTTAGTTCCTGGTAGAGTACGTGACAAAGTCATTAGGTCATAGGTCTACCTGGCTGATATGTACAGTACACAGTGAATACAGTGTACCATAATTGTTTGACTCAATGACGTATGCATATTGAACTTCATTGTGAAAGTTCAGCTGTGTTGCATGATGTTGTATATAATATTGTATCCTGCTTGTGTTGTAAAGTGAGTATAATCTACAGGATAGTATCATTGGCGGATCCAGGGGGGGCTAAGGGGGCTGTAGCACCCCCCCGAAAAAAAAAAACAGAATCTGATACAAACGGTAAGGTATTCCCCCTCATATAAATAATTATCTTGAAGGTTAAATATCAAGTGAAATATCAAGTGAAGAACATCATGGTTATAACTTATACTTTATTCAAATATATTATCAAAACCAATGGGTTTAACTTACGGTTGATGGTCAATCTTCCAACGTGTCTCCCCTCTCACCAAAAGTTGGTAAGACCGGCAAAACTTGCCTTGGAAAGCACTCTGATAAAAATGTTGGTATTCAGCAACAACTAACAAGCCTGAATGCTTGCTATATAAATACATCAAGAGCCTGAAATACTCGGATTTGTATAAAACAAAATATTGCTGCAGCAGAGCAGAGTGTAAGACAGTCCTCATAGATTGAGGTCCAGGAGACAACTCCCTTCACATTCCTCAAAAACCTACAACCTTTCTACTCCTTTTACATCTACATCTCATTTACATCTTCTCATTCAATCTTCAACCCTTCACCATTGACTCTATTCAAACCCAAACTTACCTCATTGATATACAAATTAAACCTATGGGGGTTCCAACTCAGGAAATTTCTAACCAGTACTGTGTGCTTTTAAAGCTATTGTTATTTAATTATACTATGTCAGTCAACCATGGTATTGTTGGTTATGGCACAGGCCCAACTTATACATATTCATATACAAAGTTAAAATCACTAATTATTCATAACCAGTGACCATGGTGCTTGTGTCCTTGAGCAAGACACTTTACCATAATTGTTTCTCTCTCCACCCAGGGGTAAATGGGTACCTGTGAGGGCAGAGTTGGTTATTGTGTTTGATTAGCCCTGTATGCGCTGTAATGGCAGCAATTGCGCTGTATACTCCCAGGGAGCTGAGATGGTTTCAGGAATGATTTATGAGCCTGATGAGCAGGGTAATAATATAATGCGCCTTTTGAGCACCAGTTTGGTGGATACGAGCACCATATAAGTCCACATTACTATTATTATTATTATTATTATTATTATTATTATTAGGGAAGAAGGTTTCTGTGACAGGTATAACAAGTTTGTTGTTTATATTACAGTAGAAAGTTTTGCATAGTTGGGTTTCAAACCATTAAAGAATGGTCATTAGGTTGAACACAGTGCTATAGAATGGTTAATGATATTAAAGAATGGTCATTAGGTTGAACACAGTGCTATAGAATGGTTAATGATATTAAAGAATGGTCATTAGGTTGAACACAGTGCGATAGAATGGTTAATGATATTCAAGAATGGTCATTAGGTTGAACACAGTGCTATAGAATGGTTAATGATATTATAGAATGGTCATTAGGTTGAACACAGTGCTATAGAATGGTTAATGATATTCAAGAATGGTCATTAGGTTGAACACAGTGCTATAGAATGGTTAATGATATTAAAGAATGGTCATTAGGTTGAACACAGTGCTATAGAATGGTTAATGATATTAAAGAATGGTAATTAGGTTGAACACAGTGCTATAGAATGGTTAATGATATTAAAGAATGGTCATTAGGTTGAACACAGTGCTATAGAATGGTTAATGATATTAAAGAATGGTCATTAGGTTGAACACAGTGCTATAGAATGGTTAATGATATTAAAGAATGGTCATTAGGTTGAACACAGTGCGATAGAATGGTTAATGATATTAAAGAATGGTCATTAGGTTGAACACAGTGTTATAGAATGGTTAATGATATTAAAGAATGGTCATTAGGTTGAACACAGTGCTATAGAATGGTTAATGATATTAAAGAATGGTAATTAGGTTGAACACAGTGCTATAGAATGGTTAATGATATTAAAGAATGGTCATTAGGTTGAACACAGTGCTATAGAATGGTTAATGATATTAAAGAATGGTCATTAGGTTGAACACAGTGCTATAGAATGGTTAATGATATTCAAGAATGGTCATTAGGTTGAACACAGTGCTATAGAATGGTTAATGATATTCAGTGTATACTGACCAATACCTCCACCTTTCATTCATTCACTCACATTATTACTGGAATGGACATAAGCTTTCAACTAATGAAAGTCAAATTCTAAGCAGCTCTTTTCAAAATATTGAAAAACCTTTTCCTCATTTTTGGAATGTTTTTATGTCAAAGGGAATATCAATTTGTTTTGAACATCTGGACAAACTTTTAAAAAATTCTGCAGAAAGAGATTTATTTAATGTGCAACTGACATAAACAAAATAATACAAAGTAAAAATTGTGTTTTCCAACCAACCCTAGAATTTTTGCTGTCAAAATTTGTAAGGATCGAGAGACCTATTGCACATAGAACCATTTTTCTGATGCACAAACATCTAAACTTATTATTTCCACAGAAAGAGCTCTTGTGTTAATGCTGCCTGAGGGAGCCTAGACCCAATGATGTCACCCCTGCAGTACCCACTGCATGATGTCATTGTACCCAGTCACCCCTGCAGTACCCACTGCATGATGTCATTGTACCCAGTCACCCCTGCAGTACCCACTGCATGATGTCATTGAACCCAGTCACCCCAGCAGTATCCACTGCATGATGTCATTGTACCCAGTCACCCCTGCAGTACCCACTGCATGATGTCATTGTACCCAGTCACCCCTGCAGTACCCACTGCATGATGTCATTGTACCCAGTCACCCCTGCAGTACCCACTGCATGATGTCATTGTACCCAGTCACCCCTGCAGTACCCACTGCATGATGTCATTGTACCCAGTCATTCCTTAAGCATGACTCCTAGATGATACTCCATACAGCTGATGAAGCCAGTATGATGAAGTACAGGAACAGATGATGGTTAATCTATGATGTAAGTCCTCAGTCCTGACCATAGGGATGTCAGAAGGTAGTGAAAAGTGGTGACCAGGGGTAGAACAAAAAAAGTTTGGGGAGGAAGGAAACGACATTACTTTTTACATCGCATGACAGATATGTACCCCCACCAGCAAGATGTATATTCAGATTTAGTGGATATAAAATGTACTTTAATCTAAAATGAACATTCCAGATATTGAATTTGTACAAATAGTTTTATCTCTTTAATTTTTTAATTAATTTAACTGTCAGAAATATTTGTATATAATATTATTTGAATCACTGACTTATTGGAATGAACTGTGACAGAGACAAACATTGTGTTTGTTGTTGTTTTGCCTTTGAGAATGATTCGTTTGAGGGAGAAAAAAAAATCAAAAAATGTTTGCAAACATTTCCTATACATGTATACACAGTTGGAACATATTTCACATGCCCTAAACCCCTCCCTTCGGCCTATTGGCCTTGCATACCCATTGCAAAGATATGACTTCTAGTTTCTTGAGATGAATTATAATTTCTTAACTAAAGAATTGAACATTTGTTGATAAGCTGGATGTTATGTATAGTTTTAGTTATACAGAAATAATGCACTATGTAAACTTCTTAACTATTTCCTTTGACATAAATTCAGAATTGAGTTTTATCTCACACAGTTTAAATGGTCCTACATGTGTGCAATAAGTAACACATAGATGTACAGTGTATTGTTTTATACTTGACAGACTGATACTTGAAGATCAATTAGCTGATAAGGGTATGATAGTCAAATGACTTACAGCAGATTCTTAGTAAGAACTGGGTCATCAGAACATACTTCAAATACAGGACCTATGTATTTTGATTCACATTTACAATAAAGCTACTTCATTCTTAAGTTGGCAAATAATTCTAACATTTGATTAACCTCACAATTTGGTTCCTTTTCATCCAATATATAGAAATAATTGCGCCAATATCAGGTTTTTTTTATGAAGAAAGCAACAAGGATGTGAACTACAATAATAATGAAACATACATGTAAGTAAACATTATAAGTTAAGAGATTTGATTTATTGACATCACTCAATTGAGGAGGGAGATTGTGGGAACAAACAAAGAATTGACTTGTAATAGTTTTGATAAACCTGATTGGAGACAAAAAAATCAAATTAATTTGTATTACAATCTGATCTAATAAATGTCAATTAAATGCAAATTTAATTAAATCAACAGTAAAAACTTAATAATAGTCTGTAGATTATGCTCCTAAATTAAAGGAGGGAATTTGAAGAAAACAAGATCTGCAATATTTATGTTGAAAATTAATTATCAAAGACACATAGACTATAGATTTGAGTTATTTCATTGATGTATGGAAATGAAAACTATCAGAAAAAGAATACGATTGACCAAAATAACAATTTCCACTGGGTTCAAAGATGAAAACACTTCAAACAACATCATTTCCCAGGATGCTTGATACTTGTACCAACTTTACACCAATTAAGTTTGAATGTAATAATTTGTTCATTTGATAATCTAGTTATTACCAATGTTGATTTGATCAATTATTTGATCAAATAAAATGATGAGATAAAAGAATACAAAATGAAACCCTACCATCTAAAACACTTTAGGTAGGTTTTAGTTGATGAAAGTATGGTGAAAGTTATCGGGTGATAACCTTCATCTTGTAGAGTCATTGAAGACTCTACAAGAGACTGCATGGATCCAAATGGAATCATCCTCATTGATAATGTACAGTGCTTAGTGATGATGATGAATAAAGGTCACTTTGTATTTATATCAACCAACTTCTACAGGGTATAATTAGATAACAAAATACCCAAAGCAGGGAGGAGGGGGCTTCATCCCCCAAGGCCCCCCACACCTCCTAGATCAGCCATTGGAAGTTATTGGGGCTTGGGACAGGAAAACCTCAAAACAGTTTGTTCATTGCATTATATACAATTAAGCTTATTACATAATTGATGAAGATTATCATTTGTAAAAGTGTTCAATATAATGTATAAAGCTAATTATTAATGCTTATTTTTAAAAGTGTACAATAATCATATATGTTGAAAAGGAAATTGAAATCAAGACAATTGAAGCTCCTCTTTTGTAATTTCACAAATTATTATGTTGAATTAGTTGCTCATTTATGATATTAAGAGTCATAGGTTTCCTGAAGATAATTTCTGTCTGGAATGGGACAGAAATGATTTCATAGAAACCTACAGTGCTTTGGTTAGAAACTGTGAATGAGATTTTACAACTTGTTTCCAAATGAAACATTGACTGGTCAATTGTTTATATGCAATTCTTGATTGTCATTTAGTATTCATGCACATGATGACATTTTACAAACAGTGTATCAAGAATGTACTATTCATTTTTATTTCCCTCCAGGTTGACAGCATGACAACCCTTCTAATTGACCTGATCAGAGGTCAACAAGAAACAGTCTCAGCAAGAAACATCCTCAACCAAGAGAGATCAGCTCAGGATGCTCCAACAAAAGGTAAGAGGAAGAAAACTAGACTTGTATAAGGTGCAGCTCAGGTGTAGAATATAACCTTTCCATTATGCAACTCTGTACAAGGGTGGATCCAGAGGGGGAAAAGAGAGGGTATAGACCTTTCTTTTGCTATGTCACAATTGTAGTTTTTGTCAACTGGTGATTGGCAAACAATGGGTGACCATCAGTGAAAACAAAGAAAGTATTGACAAGATATTGACATATGAATAATTAAAGAGTAACATTTACAAATCAACAGACAATGTCAAAAGCAAAATCAGGGGAACTCCCTCTTAAAGATGCATCATATATTTTTTCATCAGTGATTCCTGGCAATTTTTTTTATCTGAAAATAACTATTTTCCTTGTAAAAAAAAGGCATCAAAATATGCAAAAATTACAAATGAATTATTAAAAAGCATGAGAGCCATGTTTACAGTGATAAAGTTATGAAATGAATTGATGGCAGGACCTGTCATTAATTCATTTAGGTACTTAGATAAACCATGCTTCTTGGACATTTGTCTTGTGAAATATTTCTTTTTACAAGATGTATCACCGGTATTTTACTGGTAATTTTGTTTTCATCAAAACAGCAATAATTTCCTGAGTGAAGATTTCATTCTCAGTGAATTGTATATGCTCTATCTCTTGTCATGTCAAACATTAATAATAAATGATACAAGATTAATTCTATAGCGTGACATTGATAATCAAGATTCTACATTACATGTTTGGGTAACATATCTTGACGAGGACATTTCACCATTATGATGATGACAAGGGAGATTGCCAGTCAGCAGCATGTTGGATTACATCACATTATAATAATAATAATAATAAGTGGACTTATATAGCGCACGTATCCACCAACTAAGTGGTGCTCAAGGCGCATTCTTTTTTACGTGCATTACACAACACACGGGACCTACGGGCTTCGTCCCATCCGGAAGGACGAAGCAATTATGGTTAAGTACCTTGCTCAAGGACACAAGTGTCACGACCGGGGCTCGAACCCACACCCTGCTGCTGGCAATGCCAGAACTTGAGTTCGGTGCGCTAGACCGCTCGGCCACGACACTCCATAACTGTCAACAATTATGTGATATATCTTCACTGAACGCAAGTCTGCTGCTACCAGCTGAAGCCCATCTGCAGTGAATGTGATTCCCATGGGTCTGTACAGACCCTGAGCTATACATGTGATGAATCTACCTTCATCATCATAATGGTGAATATGACCAGTGTTAAACCCATTGCACACTGCAATGTATATGCCTGATCTGTCACAGCGTACACCATTGCAGTATTGAACTTCCTGACCATTGATTGTTGGTTTGATTATGAGTAATGAAGTACCATTGCTATCAACAATGTCTACTTTATGTTGGTTATAAGCACTGACTACAACTCTATTATTATTATCAATAGCCAGGAAGTAAGGTGCTGTTTTGACTGGCATAGTGTGAATGAGCGAGCCATCAGTGCGGCTGTGCTCGCTCACCACCATCCTCTTCACATCACCTATTATGATGTTACCCTTATTATTTACTGCTACACTGCAGAGGTCCACTGATGTCTTCCCTACCTCACTATGAGGCACTGTGTGGAAGTCAAAGGCAAGTGTGCCATCATTGTTGTACATCTTGACGTTGTTGGTGTGGTCTACAACCACTAAGTGATTGTGTGTAGCTGCAATGCCATGTGGACCTGGAAAAATAATAATAGAGATAACACAGCACAGTGATATAACAATTATGTGTGTTATGTTTTATGAGCTGAACATTAAATGAAGATATTTCTACATATTTTCACATGAAGGCCTATACATGTACAAAGGGATTCACAACAGCCAATGTTCACTTTGAACCTTTGAACTGTCATGATTTATTATTTACTATTTATTTCAGCCAATCTCATGTTTCAGAAAAGAAAATAGGCTAAATTGTGGAGTGCCATGGTCGAGTGGTTTAGCGCATCGGATTTGTGTTCTGATGGCCGAGTCGTCAGAATATATATACTCTGAAATATACTCTGTTCGAAGATGCTTCAATAAGCTTGTGACACTTGCTAACACACGTCATGTTACCATGTGTATTTACAACATATGTACATCATGTGTTTTTAAGTTTTGATGACTCCTCAGTGACAACAAATATATTTTGGAGAAATAAAATGTTACCAATCTCACACAAGAATATTTCTATTTTAGTAAACCTTAATAAAAGGCTATTTTCTCTGAACCATGTTATATGTGTACTCTTGCTTACTTTTATTCAGAGTAACTTTAAACTGGTCAGATGCCATGATCATTCGGTCTGTCAATTCATAGGGTATGTCAATGAGATGTTTACTTTTATTCAGAGCAACTTTAAAAACTGGTCAGATGCCATGATCATTCGGTCTGTCAATGCATAGGGTATGTCAATGAGTTGTTTACTTGCATATATGTCACTTTGGAATTCTGGAAAGCATTCCATAAAGTTCTGGCTGGAAAACAGACACAATCTGGTGATAATACTGGTCTATGGCTCTCTGCCAAACAACTGAAGTTAAATCATTAAATAATTTCCCAAATTAAAGATGAAATTTAAGGAGAAACGTATGGATCAATGTTGCTAACAGATGACTGACTATATGAAAACACAACAACCCTTTATGCTGCTACCCATGCCATGTTTATTGAACCTCCACTGATGTGTTGCATTTACATACTTAAACAGCAGTGTGTTCTTTCTGCAAATTGGCTGAATAAGCTGCATGGACTGATGAATTTTTAGACCATTTAAAAACTTTAAAAACTGAAATGATATTGAAATGATATTTTAGTTGGTATTATGGATGTCTAATAAGTCATAACAATGAATAAAGTCTTTGTTAACCCTCCTACTATAGCTGTACTTTAGTGGCAAGTAGCTATAGAGGTCAAAATCAGTCTACTGACTGTTTTGACTGTCACACCACTGAGATTGCAGGGTAAAGTGATCTCCCATTGATCCATTGCAGGCCATACTAACCCTCCTACTCTAGCTGCAACAGAGTAGCAACAGAGGTAGCTGTCGACTGTTGACCCAAATGTGCACACGGGCATTTTTTACTTTTTTTTTACTGTCATTTTGACCACCCTTAACAATGCCAGGCAATGCTTTTACCAGTCAAAAACAGTTGACTCATTTTGACCTGTAAATGTACTTACTACACATAAGGTTTGACAGCGATATACCTTGGCAAGTATATCAACATTTTGACTGATTTTGACTCTTGCAGTTATAGAAGGGTTAAAGAATGGTTTAGAATATCTCTTGAAGTTCACTTGTAATCCTACAGGGGTATTGTCTTTGTTTGGGGCTGTTGTTTCTTAATTGCTGTTGTTCGCTTGTTACAAATATTTTTTTATACTGTTCCATTTTTGTTTATTCTTTTAATTTTATTGGTAGCTTTGTGAATTTGATGTGTGAAATCTTTTATAGTTTAATGAAAATCTTTATACAGTAAGCACTTCATGCTATTGAATGCATAATGTGTACATAAGAAACTTACGTCCTTGTATTGGAATGGTTCTTTTCTGATGTCCCTTGGTGCTGCAGATTACCACTGTATCGTGCCAGTAGTCTGTCACTGCAATATCATCACCAGGTTGACAAGCATCAATACCCCGAGCCACATCAAATGCTCCTGAACCAAATTCACCACACAGCTCCCACTTGTGTTTCTGCAGCTCCACCTTGCCAAGATTGATATCACCAACCCTCTGACTCTCCTTGAATCTCAGATGGCAAAAAACCTTGTGATCAATTTTGGGAAGACTTTGACTGCTGAGAAATTTCAAGTTCTTGCTGATAGTGGGATAGAGTGCAAGGAAGTCAGGATCTGATGAATTGTTTGTGACATCTTTGGCGGTCTCCAGTGAATGCTGTATTTGTTGTGAGATTACACTCACTGTTTGCTCATATTCATCCAATTTGTTGTTACGATCTTTGTGGAGGTTTTTGATTTCATTAATGATGCGACTCTCTTGAGCTGTTACCTCAGCCCTGATCTCATCAGCTCTGTTGTTCACCTCTGCCATGGTTCTTTCAACTGTGATGCCGAGTTTGTCTTTCATTGTTGAGGCTGTTGCTAGAGATTGTTCAAGTTCCTTGAGAACTCCTTCAAGGGGAGTAAAGAATTGAGCCAATGACTGTTTATATGTGGATGAGGCTTGTTTGCAATCAATGTACTCATGTTGTGGTTTACAGTGGTCTAGGACAGTGCAATCTCGGCAAATAAAATTGACACATGTTACACAGTAGAACCATGTGTCACTCCCTCATGTGTTTGGCATTCTGGTCGATATTTTTGTTTTGTCTCTTTTATTGTTATTTTCCCCTGAATAAAGTCCTCCAAAGTAGCAATGGTATGATTGGACAAGGCAGGAATATTCTGGTGTATTTTGTAGCAGTTTGCACAGATATACTTTGGGCAGTCCAGACAGCGATGCGTAGCCTCATTTCCCTCATTGCATAATTCACAGGTAAGCTTTGTGTTGCCTGATGAGCTGACCAACTTCTGTTGCAATGTGATCTCCTCAACAAGACCAATTAGATAGAAGTTGGTCTTGAGGCCTGGAACACCCATTGTAGGAAGTTGTGTCTCCCGTCGACACAAAGGACAAGGAATCATGACAGCATCCTTGTATTTGGTAGTGTGGTATTCATCTAAACAGTTTTCACAGAAGCTGTGGACACAGTCCAGTATTTTGGGTTGTCTGTACACCTCTTTGCAAATACTGCACTCATGATCCTTGCTGATTTTCTCTAGAGCTGAACCCAATGTTGGATTAGAAGTAGCCATTTCTATAGATCTGTTTATAAATGATGTATGGAATGAAATGTAAAAGCAGACTCAATATCAGGCTCACATCAGGAAATGCAACAATAAGTTTGTCAAAAGTTTTTAAAAGGTTATTTGTTTAACAGTATTTACTGTAGTATCAATTTATTTCTCATTCTCTCATGAAAACAAACTTCAATTTCCAAATGGTTAGAGGTGCTTGTCCCTCCATACCAATAATGTAGCCTTGTTTTGGTCATCTATTAAAGGTTAATATTAAAGATGTATTGTGTACTCATGTTGACAAAATACTGGAAATTTCAATTATGTTGGGTCGCCAAAGTTATGAACTTTAAAACAAGACATCTAAAATAAAATCCAGTCAAACATATTGACAGAATGAATACAAGAGAAATTGAATGTTACATCCTCAATTCATTACTACTGTATGATTAGGTTTTCACTTCATCTATTGAAAAATAGAAAAAATTGTTGATGTCTTATTTAATTTCTTAAATCTTTGGTGAACCAACAACAAATCAATATTAAATAAATATCTCATATGAAAACTTATTTTCTTCAAATTTTACCAAACATTTTCAAACCTTCCTGCTTATGCCCCAGTCACATTGGAGCTGCGATTGCCTACGACCATGTCAGTCGTGCGACGTAGGGCGGTCTTGGCCCGGTCGTAGGTTTTTTCTGCGATGTCGGCCTAGCAGTCACACAATAAGACCTGTCCCCGACTGGTCTGCGACTTGTAGCCAACTGATAGCACGACTGGTCGCAAGACCTTGAGGGACTTGTCGTACGATCACCCAAGACTACCTACGATTGTCAAGGATCAGTCGCAAGACTAGTCACGCATACCGTGACTAGTCAGGCATTCGCCGACAAGTCGTGCGAATAGTCGTGCATAGTCGTGCGACTGTTGGGCGACTGGATAGTCCACGATGAACCACGACGACACGTAAGACCACCCAAGACTTGTAGCATGACCATCGCATCGACTATTGAAGACCTACCGACCAGCTACGACCAGTTTGGTCGCAGCCAGGCTTTTGAACATGATCGAAAACCTCCCAAGACCGACCCGGTCTTGCGACTACCCAAGACCACCCGCAACCACCCGGGACTTGTCGCAGGACTTTTCTACGATTCCTTGTAATTTCCAGTCGCAGACGATCGTAACCTGTTGTAAGTTGTCGTATCCTCCAGTGTGACTGGGGCATTAAAGATGCATCACCAGTGTTATTTGGTATTTTAACAGCAATTACCAGCAATTATGCATTGATATTTTACTTGTGAAAGGAAAAAGCCTGGTTTGACAGTAAATATGTACCAAACTTAATTGATGTTAGGTCCATTCATAAATTAATTTGGCACGTTTTTTTCTGCTATACTAAAACTCTGACAACTTTTTTTTTTAATTTCCAATTTTAAAGTATTTTATTTCTCAAAGGAAATTATCAATGTTTCGATGAACACACAATTTTGGAAATTGCCGATAAAACACAGTGATACATCTTTAATCTCCAGTGTGTATTGTGGACCTGATTTGTCTCAACTATCATTTAATTTGTATCATATAGATTTGTTTCAACAAGAAGATAATTTCTTATAATACATCATACACTGAATTAGAATTTCTAAACTGAGTTCAACATTCATTACAGGATTTTGTGATCCCACAACCTTGTGGAAGTACTGTATGGTAAAACTCAATCTGCTGAGTAGATGAACAAAATCATAATCACTATATTCACTGTCCATAGAAGTCACTCCAAACATCTAAACAAACATGACAAATGTTAGCTCACCTCACAGTGGTTTTACTTTGTTTTATTCAAGCCAGTTGAACACAAAATGAAGTCAATTTTTCTTGTTGAAGACAGAGCAAATGTTGCTACATGTAACGTTAGGGCGGATCCCAAACAAAATGGCGATTGACAAACACAGTTTAGTTCCTGGTAGAGTATGTGACAAAATCATTAGGTCATAGGTCTACCTGGCTGATATGTACAGTACACAGTGAATACAGTGTACCATAATTGTTTGACTCAATGACGTATGCATATTGAACTTCATTGTGAAAGTTCAGCTGTGTTGCATGATGTTGTATATAATATTGTATCCTGCTTGTGTTGTAAAGTGCGAGTATAATCTACAGGATAGTATCCCATAGATTATACCATAGAGTAAGGTCCTTGCTATATGATTATACTCACACTTGTTAATACAATACAAATACTAACTTCTCTCTGACTTTTACCACTGCTGATAACTGCACTATTCATGACTGATAGGTGACTTCTCTGTAAATAATAACCAAAGCCCTTGTTGAAACACTGAGACACAGTGAGGCTGATTCCTTGAAATGTCTGAGAAAGCTCTGACCACTGCCCAGCATTGTCAGGCTCTCATTGGTCAGGAGTTGTTAAATCCAGTTGCATTGTTATAAGTTTGTGGTCAATCCTCATAGGAGTAGTGTGATAAATTCATAGTCCCATTTAACCCATTGCCCTACACCCTTACATCATTGACTCTTTACTCTATGGGAGCTATAGAACTATGCTCAATATAATCATAGATCATTTTATTATTACAATAAACATGATCAAATGTTAGTTATTTCATTCTCAAATGTTGCTATTGACCAATATTTGGGTTTGTGATGTGTCACCAATTCACTGAGACATATAGATTTAGTGCAAGTAAAATGTACTTCAGTCTAAAATGAAAATTCCAGATATTGAATTTGTACTAATATTTGTTTCTCTGTAACTTTTGTTAAAGGAACAGTATCGTCACGATGAGAGCAGACTTTCAACAGGGCATGGAATCGGTGTCCTAGTTTAAGATGAACAGTGGATAATTTATGCAGCAGCAAACAGTAAATACATGTATCAATGTTTTATTAATGTCACTCTCGGAATATTTGCATTTTTGTTTTGTTTTATTAATTTTGGATGTATATTTACATTATAATGGTTTACATCTACATAGGCTCTGTCTGTTGGTGTTGATTTGTCCCTGTTGTTTTTAGTATTATTTATTTGTTATAGTTGTGGTTTGGTTTTACTGTGGTTTTTGTCTTGACTATCTGCATATCTCCTTTATGTATGTGTTGTTTTGTGGTTTGGTTTTACTGTGGTTTTTGTCTTGACTATCTGCATATCTCCTTTATGTATGTGTTGTTTTGTGGTTTGGTTTTACTGTGGTTTTTGTCTTGACTATCTACATATCACCTTTATGTATCTGTTGTTTTGTGGTTTGGTTTTGCTGTGGTTTTTGTCTTGACTATCTGCATATCTCCTTTATGTATCTGTTGTTTTGTGGTTTGGTTTTACTGTGGTTTTTTGTCTTGACTATCTGCATATCTCCTTTATGTATGTGTTGTTTTGTGGTTTGGTTTTACTGTGGTTTTTGTCTTGACTATCTGCATATCTCCTTTATGTATGTGTTGTTTTGTGGTTTGGTTTTACTGTGGTTTTTTTGTCTTGACTATCTGCATATCTCCTTTATGTATCTGTTGTTTAGTTTGGTTTTACTGTGGTTTTTGTCTTGACTATCTGCATATCTCCTTTATGTATGTGTTGTTTTGTGGTTTGGTTTTACTGTGGTTTTTTTGTCTTGACTATCTGCATATCTCCTTTATGTATCTGTTGTTTAGTTTGGTTTTACTGTGGTTTTTGTCTTGACTATCTGCATATCTCCTTTATGTATGTGTTGATTTGTGGTTTGGTTTTACTGTGGTTTTTTTGTCTTGACTATCTGCATATCTCCTTTATGTATGTGTTGTTTTGTGGTTTGGTTTTGCTGTGGTTTTTTGTCTTGACTATCTGCATATCTCCTTTATGTATCTGTTGTTTTGTTGTTTTGTTTTGTCAGTATTTGGATTTTTGGTGTTATGGTCTGTTTGTTCATGTACCGTTTGTTAACCGTTTGTTAACCGTTTGTTGTTGAAAGTACCGCTTGTATTGGTGTTTTTTATCAATGGTGTCTTTGAGTGTAAATGTGTTGAATTTGTGTCCAACTGTATATCTGGTTGTGTGTTTTCTGTTATAACATTCCGTTCTTCATTTCATTTTGATGTTAAAACTAAGCCTTATTTATTAAATATCATTAGTTTATATTTCACATAGCTGATTTTTTTTACCGTATTTCTTTTTATATTGTAAGTGGAATGCATTTATTTTGGGCAATTATGATTGTTAAATTTGACTCAATTTAGCCCATGGCTATAAGTTCAAATTGTTTTAATAAACCAATTGAATTGTAATATGACCTTATCATGTGGGGTATTATTTGCAGTTACTGAGTTAATCTAAAACTAGCACTCAGATTCCATGCCCTGTTGATCGTGATGATATTGTCCCTTTAATTAAGAATGAAACTGTCAGAAGTAGTTTGTAATTTTAAGAAATGCTGTAGTCATGACTCAGGACAATGATACTGGGGAGTATTCATTTGAAATGATGGGGATTAGCAGGGAATGTTGGAGGAGGATGGTGGGAGAAGGTCATAAATTATTAACTTAGCTTCAGGAAAGAAGGGACTTTGTTTTAGTTGAATTGGTTTAGTTGGCCTGAAAATTGGAAAATTCATAAATGCCACAGAGACAGTTTAAACTATAGTTTTAGACATTCCAATTGGTTCAGATGTAATCACATAATTGTTTAAGACCAGTCTTAATGTTGGTATCACTGCTTCTACATGGATATGCTTTCTCTCTTTGAACCTAAGATGTACTTGAACCAACAAATTTTTTGTTCAATATGGAGTCAAGTCTTGAGAAAAGTGTATAAAAAAAAAAAATTTAAACAAAACACACTCCAAATTTTTACAGAAAACATTGGAGTAAATATTTTGTTCATATAAAATATATAATTTATATTTCAATATGTAAATTTTGTATAATTACCAACTTTACATTAAAGGGGGACTGACATCCTTTATTGTGTGTGTACTTAAGGCGTTTTGTAATAAAATATTGTTTTTGAGACCCACCTGTGTCTATTTAATTATTGGTTTCTCAGTACAAGTATTTTAAAACAATGTTTGAAGTGTTTGGGGGAGGCAACCCCGCCCCATGGTGGAAGCTTCATTTGCATAAGATATGTGACGTAAGGTCGGGAAGATCCGATGTGTACATGATGTACATGTACATACAAACGTTTCACACACGTAGCGTCGATTTCATTTCTTCCGTGATTTTTGTTTCCTGAACTAATAAAATGCCGGAAGATGTGTTTCTGCAGGATGCAGCAGCACCACCAAAGACGGTGTTAGCCTTCATCTGTTCCCTGTGACCCAAAAATCGCCGTATTTGGACGAGCAAAGTTCGACTGACAAGAGTAAAGTGGTCAGGTCCATCGGCTCACATAGTTTTGTGCAGCGATCATTTTCAGCCGAGTTTTGAGCCGAATTTCTCTTCCCGACATGACGTCACGAACAGCTCCTCCGTGCAGGGCGTAAAAGTGGGGGGCATTTTTACAATAGTAAAATAACACTCAAAAACAATAAAAACACAAAACAAAAATTTTATTGATCTTTTACTGATATAAAAGAATAAAACGATCACATATTTAACTGTTTGATTTAAATCCATGTCAGTCCCCCTTTAAGTTAAATTTCATATAATAATTTGGTCATTTTGGTCATTTTGTGTTCATGTCATTACCAATGCTATACCTTCCCTTTAAATGTTTCTTTAACAGTTGAGATGCACCAGCTGCATCTGTGTTTCTGAATGTAAAATGTTCCAGTTTGTTAACTAATAATAACTAATAATGTAATCTTACCTACCCAGTAAGATGGAGAACATATGGAAGATGATGGACATATACTTCAAATTATTCCAGGATATTTATTTCATGAAAAATCAGGCATTTTTGGTATACGATGACTTCCTCAGTCATGTCAGTCTGATCTTGTCAACTCCGCCATAAGTGACCAACACGGTCATTGTACATGCGTATTTTCTAAAGGAGAGGATTTTTTAAAGGGAAATAAAGTCTGAAAACCATAAAAGTGGATTTTAAAGATAGCTTTCGCTTTCTGTACCCCCAAAAATCGATAGAATAATTTTTTTACTTGTTAATGGTTGCAAAAAATTTGGAAAGAATGTCGTATCCGACCACCACTTTTTAAGGGTTTCTTTGAATTTTTTTTACAACCACTAACCAGTTAAACAATGATTGCTTGTTCATGTATGGTCATATTATGTGGTGGTTCACACACAGGTACCCAGTGGAGATTAATAAATGGCCGTTGCCCTCACATCGTCAAAATATAGCGCCCTCTGGCATCATCACATCGGATAAGTTGGCCAAAGTAAAAGTTACTAACAATCACCTAGTGACAAATCACTAATCAATCTTCTTCCGTGTAAATAATTTTCTTGAAGGTTAAATATCAAGTGAAGAACATCATGGTTATAACTTATACTTTATTCAAATATATTATCAAAACCAATGGGTTTAACTTACGGTTGATGGTCAATCTTCCAACGTGTCTCCCCTCTCACCAAAAGTTGGTAAGACCGGCAAAACTTGCCTTGGAAAGCACTCTGATAAAAATGTTGGTATTCAGCAACAACTAACAAGCCTGAATGCTTGCTATATAAATACATCAAGAGCCTGAAATACTCGGATTTGTATAAAACAAAATATTGCTGCAGCAGAGCAGAGTGTAAGACAGTCCTCATAGATTGAGGTCCAGGAGACAACTCCCTTCACATTCCTCAAAAACCTACAACCTTTTCCACCTTACATTTACATCTCATTTACATCTTCTCATTCAATGTTCAACCCTTCACTTTTGACTCTATTCAAACCCAAACTTACCTCATTGATATACAAATTAAACCTATGGGGGTTCCAACTCAGGAATTTCTAACCAGTACTGTGTGCTTTAAAGCTATTGTTATTTAATTATACTATGTCAGTCAACCATGGTATTGTTGGTTATGGCACTGGCCCAACTTATACATATTCATATACAAAGTTAAAAATCACTAATTATTCATAACCAGCGACCATGGTGCTTGTGTCCTTGAGCAAGACACTTTACCATAATTGCTTCTCTCCACCCAGGGGTAAATGGGTACCTGTAAGGGCAGAGTTGGTTGTTGTGTTTGATTAGCCCTGTATGCGCTGTAATGGCAGCAATTGACCTGTATACTCCCGAGGGAGCTGAGATGGTTTCAGGAATGATTTATGAGCCTGATGAGCAGGGGTAATAATATAATGCGCCTTGAGCACCAGTTTGGTGGATATGTGCGCTATATAAGTCCACATTATTATTATTATTATTATTATTATTAGGGTAAGAAGGTTTCTCTGTGACAGGTATAACAAGTTTGTTGTTTATCTTACAGTAGAAAGTTTTGCATAGTTGGGTTTCAAACCATTAAAGAATGGTCATTAGGTTGAACACAGTGCTATAGAATGGTTAATGATATTAAAGAATGGTCATTAGGTTGAACACAGTGCTATAGAATGGTTAATGATATTCAATAATGGTCATTAGGTTGAACACAGTGCTATAGAATGGTTAATGATATTAAAGAATGGTCATTAGGTTGAACACAGTGCTATAGAATGGTTAATGATATTAAAGAATGGTCATTAGGTTGAACACAGTGCTATAGAATGGTTAATGATATTAATAGAATGGTCATTAGGTTGAATACAGTGCTATAGAATGGTTAATGATATTAATAGAATGGTCATTAGGTTGAACACAGTGCTATAGAATGGTTAATGATATTAAAGAATGGTCATTAGGTTGAACACAGTGCTATAGAATGGTTAATGATATTAAAGAATGGTCATTAGGTTGAACACAGTGCTATAGAATGGTTAATGATATTAAAGAATGGTCATTAGGTTGAACACAGTGCTATAGAATGGTTAATGATATTAAAGAATGGTCATTAGGTTGAACACAGTGCTATAGAATGGTTAATGATATTAATAGAATGGTCATTAGGTTGAATACAGTGCTATAGAATGGTTAATGATATTAATAGAATGGTCATTAGGTTGAACACAGTGCTATAGAATGGTTAATGATATTAAAGAATGGTCATTAGGTTGAACACAGTGCTATAGAATGGTTAATGATATTAAAGAATGGTCATTAGGTTGAACACAGTGCTATAGAATGGTTAATGATATTAAAGAATGGTCATTAGGTTGAACAGGCAGTGCTATAGAATGGTTAATGATATTCAAGAATGGTCATTAGGTTGAACACAGTGCTATAGAATGGTTAATGATATTAAAGAATGGTCATTAGGTTGAACACAGTGCTATAGAATGGTTAATGATATTAAAGAATGGTCATTAGGTTGAACACAGTGCTATAGAATGGTTAATGATATTAAAGAATGGTCATTAGGTTGAACACAGTGCTATAGAATGGTTAATGATATTAAAGAATGGTCATTAGGTTGAACACAGTGCTATAGAATGGTTAATGATATTAAAGAATGGTCATTAGGTTGAACACAGTGCTATAGAATGGTTAATGATATTAAAGAATGGTCATTAGGTTGAACACAGTGCTATAGAATGGTTAATGATATTAAAGAATGGTCATTAGGTTGAACACAGTGCTATAGAATGGTTAATGATATTAAAGAATGGTCATTAGGTTGAACACAGTGCTATAGAATGGTTAATGATATTAAAGAATGGTCATTAGGTTGAACACAGTGCTATAGAATGGTTAATGATATTAAAGAATGGTCATTAGGTTGAACACAGTGCTATAGAATGGTTAATGATATTCAAGAATGGTCATTAAGTTGAACACAGTGCTATAGAATGGTTAATGATATTAAAGAATGGTCATTAGGTTGAACACTATAGAATGGTTAATGATATTAAAGAATGGTCATTAGGTTGAACACAGTGCTATAGAATGGTTAATGATATTAAAGAATGGTCATTAGGTTGAACACAGTGCTATAGAATGGTTAATGATATTCAGTGTATACTGACTAATACCTCCACCTTTCATTCATTCACTCACATTATTACTGAAATAGATATAAGCTTTCAACAAATGAAAGTCAAATTCTAAGCGGCTCTTTTCAAAATTTTGAAAAACCTTTTCCTCATTTTTGGGATGTTTTTATGTCAAAGGGAATACCAATTTGTTCTGAACATCTGGACAAACTTTTAAAAAATTCTGCAGAAAGATTTATTTAATGTGCAACTGACATAAACAAAATAATACAAAGTAAAAATTGTGTTTTCCAACCAACCCTAGAATTTTTCCCATCAAAATTTGTAAGGATCGAGAGACCTATTGCACATACAACCATTTTTCTGATGCACAAACATCTAAACTTATTATTTCCACAGAAAGAGCTCTTGTGTTAACGCTGCCTGAGGGAGCCTAGACCCAATGATGTCACCCCTGCAGTACCCACTACATTATGTCATTGTACCCAGTCACCCCTGCAGTACCCACTGCATGATGTCATTGAACCCAGTCACCCCAGCAGTATCCACTGCATGATGTCATTGTACCCAGTCACCCCTGCAGTACCCACTGCATGATGTCATTGAACCCAGTCACCCCTGCAGTACCCACTGCATGATGTCATTGTACCCAGTCACCCCTGCAGTACCCACTGCATGATGTCATTGTACCCAGTCACCCCTGCAGTACCCACTGCATGATGTCATTGTACCCAGTCACCCCTGCAGCTAGTACCCACTGCATGATGTCATTGTACCCAGTCACTCCTTAAGCATGACTCCTAGATGATACTCCATACAGCTGATGAAGCCAGTATGATGAAGTACAGGAACAGATGATGGTTCATCTATGATGTAAGTCCTCAGTCCTGACCATAGGGACATCAGAACGTAGTGAAAAGTGGGGGACCAGGGATGGAACAAAAAAAAAGTTTGGGGAGGAAGGAAACGACATTACTTTTTACATCGCATGACAGATATGTACCCCCACCAGCAAGATGTACATTCAGATTTAGTGGATATAAAATGTACTTTAATCTAAAATGAACATTCCAGATATTGAATTTGTACAAATAGTTTCAATTCTTTAATTTTTTAATTAAGAATTTAACTGTCAGAAATATTTGTATATAATATTATTTGAATCACTGACTTATTGGAATGAAGTGTGACAGAGACAAACATTGTGTTTGTTGTTGTTTTGCCTTTGAGAATGATTCGTTTGAGGAAAAAAATCAAAAAGTTTTTGCAAACATTTCCTATACATGTATACACAGTTGGAACATATTTCACATGCCCTAAACCCCTCCCTTTGGCGTATGGGCCTGTCATACTCATTGCAAAGACATGACTTCTAGTTTCTTGAGATGAATTATAATTTCTTAACTAAAGAATTGAACATTTGTTGATAAGCTGGATGTTATGTATAGTTTTAGTTATATAGAAATAATGCACTATGTAAACTTGTTAACTATTTCCTTTGACATAAATTTAGAATTGAGTTTTTACTCACACAGTTGAAATGGTCCTACATGTATGCAATAAGTAACACATAGATGTACAGTGTATTGTTTTATACTTGACAGACTGATACTTGAAGATCAATTAGCTGATAAGGGTATGATAGTCAAATGACTTACAGCAGATTCTTAGTAAGAACTGAGTCATCAGAACATACTTCAAATACAGGACCTATGTATTTGGATTCACATTTACAATAAAGCTACTTCATTCTTCAGTTTGCAAATAATTCTAACATTTGATTAACCTCACAATTTGGTTACTTTTCATCCCATATATAGAAATAATTGAGCCAATATCAGTTTATTTTGATGAAGAAAGCAACAAGGATGTGAACTAAAATAATAATGAAACATACATGTAAGTAAACATTATAAGTTAAGAGATTTGATTTATTGACATCACTCAATTGAGGAGGGAGATTGTGGGAACAAACAAAGAATTGAATTGTTATAATAGTTTTGATAAACCTGATTGGAGACAAAAAAATCAAATTAATTTGTATTACAATCTGATCTAATAAATGTCAATTAAATGCAAATTGAATTAATCAACAGTAAAAACTTAATAATAGTCTGTAGATTATGCTCCTAAATTAAAGGAGGGAATTTGAAGAAAACAAGATCTGCAATATTTATGTTGAAAATTAATTATCAAAGACAGACAGACTATAGATTTGAGTTATTTCATTGATGTATGGAAATGAAAACTATCAGAAAAAGAATACGATTGACCAAAATAACAATTTCCACTGGGTTCAAAGATGAAAACACTTCAAACAACATCATTTCCCAGGATGCTTGATACTTGTACCAACTTTACACCAATTAAGTTTGAATGTAATAATTTGTTCATTTGATAATCTAGTTATTACCAATGTTGATTTGATCAATTATTTGATCAAATAAAATGATGAGATAAAAGAATACAAAATGAAACCCTACCATCTAAAACACTTTAGATAGGTTTTAGTTGATGCATGGAGGAAGAAAACAGAAGGAGTCACAACGAAGGCATATCAAAGGTTCAATGTCTTTTGCAGCGGTCGTAAAACTTCCAAGCCAGCGCTAATCCGATTATCTACGCTAATCCGAATAACTACAGCCAGGCTTTCTTTGCACATGCGCATTGCGCACGCGTTGTCCTATTGCACTACACGGAAGGCTGGCTCCCGATCCAACTCGACCTACAAATCCAACACTGCAATATCTTCAGTGCACAGCATCGCACAAATATGATGATTGAAATGATAAAAAGCTAAACAACACGTCTTTGAATTTGACAATTGGTTGGCTTCCGGAGATCATCGGAAATATCCTTAAAATAAGTTGCTAAAAAGACACGTTATTGTAACATCTGAATGTTATATTAACCGTAAGTCAGCTTCGGATTCGCCAAATTCGACGATCAAAACACCAAAATACTCGGTGGAAAAATCGCTATTGAAGACAATGAACTGCGCATGCGTTTTGTGTTTATTCGTTTGCTACAGATTTCTACCCTCCAATTATGTATGCTGGTCGCGAGCAGGCCGAGCGGCAAAAGACATTGTACACAAGGGGATTATCGCGGTCGTAAAACTGTTAAGCGCAGCGGGCGGCCGTAACGTATTTCCAATGGGCCACTCCGAAGTGCTAATTGGTTATGAGATAAGAGGCTGGGCGATGTGACTCCTGTTTTCTTCCTCCATGGTTGATGAAAGTATGGTGAAAGTTATCAGGTGATAACCTTCATCTTGTAGAGTCATTGAAGACTCTACAAGAGACTGCATGGATCCAAATGGAATCATCCTCATTGATAATGTACAGTGCTTAGTGATGATGATGAATAACGGTCACTTAGTACAACCAACTTTTACAGGATATTATTAAATAAAACAATACCCAAAGCAGGGAGGAGTGGGCTTCATCCCCCAAGGCCCCCCACACCTCCTAGATCTGCCATTGGAAGTTATTGGGGCTTGGGACAGGAAAACCTCAAAACAGTTTGTTCATTGCATTAGATACAATTAAGCTTATTACATAATTGATGAAGATTATCATTTGTAAAAGTGTTCAATATAATGTATAAAGCTAATTATGAATGCTTATTTTTAAAAGTGTACAATAATCATATATGTTGAAAAGGAAATTGAAATCAAGACAATTGAAGCTCCTCTTTTGTAATTTCTTAAATTATTATGTTGAATTAGTTGCTCATATTTGAGATTAAGTGTCATGTGTGTTCTGAAGATAATTTCTGTCTGGAACGGGACAGAAATTATTTCATAGAAACCTACAGTGCTTTGCTTAGAAACTGAATGAGATTTCACAACTTGTTTCCAAATGAAACATTGACTGGTCAATTGTTTATATGCAATTCTTGATTGTCATTTAGTATTCATGCACATGATGACATTTTACAAACAGTGTGTCAAGAATGTACTATTCATTTTTATTTCCCTCCAGGTTGACAGCATGACAACCCTTCTAATTGACCTGATCAGAGGTCAACAAGAAACAGTCTCAGCAAGAAACATCCTCAACCAAGAGAGATCAGCTCAGGATGCTCCAACAAAAGGTAAGAGGAAGAAAACTAGACTTGTATAAGGTGCAGCTCAGGTGTTAGAATATAACCTTTCCATTATGCAACTCTGTACAAGGGTGGATCCAGAGGGGGAAAAGAGAGGGTATAGACCTTTCTTTTGCTATGTCACAATTGTAGTTTTTGTCAACTGGTGATTGGTAAACAATGGGTGGCCATCAGTGAAAACAAAGAAAGTATTGACAAGATATTGACATATGAATAATTAAAGAGTAACATTTACAAATCAACAGACAATGCCAAAAGCAAAATGAGGAGAACTCCCTCTTAAAGATGCATCACCCATATATTTTTTCATCAGTGATTCATGGCAAATTTTTTTTTCTGAAAATAACTATTTTCCTTGTAAAAAAGTCATCAAAATATGCAAAAATTACAAATTAAATCAGAGCCATGTTTACAGTGATAAAGTTATGAAATTGATGGCAGGACCTGTCATTAATTCATTTAGGTACTTAGATAAACCATGCTTCTTGGAGTGTCGTGGCCGAGCGGTCTAGCGCACCGAACTCAAGTTCTGGTGTTGCCAGCAGCAGGGTGTGGGTTCGAGCCCCGGTCGTGACACTTGTGTCCTTGAGCAAGGTACTTAACCATAATTGCTTCGTCCTTCGGATGGGACGTAAAGTCGTGGGTCCCGTGTGTTGTATAATGCACGCGTAAAGTGGATTGTCGCAAGTGTCTAGCGCACTGAACTCAAGTTCTGGTGTTGCCAGCAGCAGAGTGTGGGTTCGAGCCCCGGCCGTGACACCTGTGTCCTTGAGCAAGACACTTAACCATAATTGCTTCTCTCCACCCAGGGGTTAAATGGGTACCTGTGAAGGCAGAGATGGTTTGCTCTATATGCGCTAGAAATGGCAGCAATTGAGCTGTATACTCCCCAGGGAGCTGAGATGGTTTCAGGAATGATTTATGAGCCTTATGAGCCTTATGAGCAGGGATAATAATATAATGCGCCTTGAGCGCCACTTAGTTGGTGGATACGTGCGCTATATAAATCTATACATTATTATTATTATTATTATTTGTCTTGTGAAATATTTCTTTTTACAAGATGTATCACCGATATTTTACTGGTAATTTTTGTTTTCATCAAAACAGCAATAATTTCCTGAGTGAAGATTTCATTGTCAATGAATTGTATATGCTCTGTATCTCTTGTCATGTCAAACATTAATAATAAATGATACAAGATTAATTCTATAGAGTGACATTGATACTCAAGATTCTACATTACATGTTTGGGTAACATATCTTGAAGAGGACATTTCACCATTATGATGATGACAAGGGATATTGCCACTCAGCAGCATGTTGGATTACATCACATTATGTGATATATCTTCACTGAGTTCCAGTCTGCTGCTACCAGCTGATGCCCATCTGTAGTGAATGTGATTTCCCTGGGTTTGAACAGACCCTGAGCTATACATGAGATGAATCTACCTTCATCATCATAATGGTGAATATGACCAGTGTTATCATCCCCATTGTGCATTGCAATGTATATGCCTGATCTGTCACAGCATACACCTCTGCAGTATTGAACTTCCTGACCATTGATTGTTGGTTTGATTGTGAGTAATGAAGTACCATTGTTATCAACAATGTCTACTTGATGTTGGTTAAGAGCACTGACTACAACTCTATTATTATTATCAATGGCCAGGAAGTAAGGTGCTGTCTTGACTGACATAGTGTGAATGAGCGAGCCATCAGTGGGGCTGTGCTCGCTCACCACCATCCTCTTCACATCACCTATTATGATGTTACCCTTATTATTTACTGCTACACTCCAGAGGGACACTGCTGTCTTCCCTACCTCACTATGAGGCACTGTGTGGAAGTCAAAGGCAAGTGTGCCATCATTGTTGTACATCTTGACATTGTTGGTGGTGTCTACAACCACTAAGTGATTGTGTGTAGCTGCAATGTCATATGGACCTGGAAAAATAATAATAGAGATAACACAGCACAGTGATATAACAATTATGTGTGTTATGTTTTATGAGCTGAACATTAAATGAAGATATTTCTACATATTTTGACATGAATTCAAGGGCTATACATAACTATGTAGAAAGGGATTCACAACAGTCAATGCTTCAATAAGATGCTTCAATAAGCTTGTGACACTTGCTAACACACATCATGTTACCATGTGTATTTACAACATATGTACATCATGTGTTTTTAAGTTTTGGTGACTCCTCAGTGACAAAAAATAACAATTTTCTGTGATTGAAATATATTTTGGAGAAATAAAATGTTATCAATCTCACACAAGAATATTTCTATTTCAGTAAACCTTTAAAAGGCTATTTTCTCTGAACCATGTTATATGTGTACTCTTGCTTACTTTTATTCAGAGTAACTTTAAACTGGTCAGATGCCATGATCATTCGGTCTATCAATGCATAGGGTATGTCAATGAGTTGTTTACTTGCATGTTGAACAACATCATTAAGTGTCATGTTGACGAATTCAGTAAGTGGTGCAGTTATTTATTGGCAATCTTTTGAAAAATGTGTGCTCCAAATGAGTTTGCTTTAAGTTACAAAGCACACCCAAGGTCTCGTCAAGCTGTTATGGCTGGCAGAAGATCTGTGGAAATTCACTTTGGAATTCTGGAAAGCATTCCATAAAGTTCTGGCTGGAAAACAGACACAATCTGGTGATAATTCTGGTCTATGGCTTTCTGCCAAACAACTGAAGTTAAATCTTTAGCATAATTTCCCAAATTAAAGATGAAATTTAAGGAGAAAAGTATGGATCGATGTTGCTAACAGATGACTGACTATATGAAAACACAACAACCCTTTAGGCCAAATAAAATAAAAAACATGTTTAGCGTCCCCGCCCGCTTCCTTTTGAGAGGCCGCCTCCTTTTTTTTTTTTTTTTTAAATTTTTTTTTAACGAAAAAAAAGGATACATTTTATCGATCTCAGACGAAAAAAATAAATTTTAAAATAAATAAGATCGTATTTTTAAAATAGCCCGGCCGGTTGTGTTTAAAAATGTGTCGGGCGGCCATTTAAAAAAAAAAAAAAAAAAGGCCCTCCTCCTTCCTTTTTTCAAAAAGGCAGGACGCTAAACATGTTTTGTTTTTTATTTGGCTTTATGCTGCTACCCATGCCATGTTTATTGAACCTCCACTGATGTGTTGCATTTACATACTTAAACAGCAGTGTGTTCTTTTTGCATATTGACTGAAAGCCGCATGGACTGATGTATAAATGAATCAAGTCTTTGTTAACCCTCCTACTATAGCTGTACTTTAATGGCAAGTAGCTATAGAGGTCAAAATCAGTCTACTGACTGTTTTAACTGTTGACCCAAATGTGTACACAGGGGCATTTTGACTGTTTTTTTACAGTCATTTTGACCACCCTGAACAATACCAGACAATGCTTTTACCAGTCAAAAACGGTTGACTCATTTTGACCTGTAAATGTACTTACTACACTTAAGGTTTGACAGCAATATACCTTGGCAAGTATATCAACATTTTGACTGATTTTGACTCTTGCAGTTATAGAAGGGTTAAAGAATGGTATAGAATATCTCTTGAAGTTCACTTGTAATCCTACAGGGGTATTGTCTTTGTTTGGGGCTGTTGTTTCTTTATCACTGTTGTTCGCTCGTTACAAATATTTTTTTATACTGTTCCATTTTTCTTAAATTTTTTGTTTTATTTGTAGCTTTGTGAATTTGACGTGTGAAATCTTTTATAGTTTGATGAAAATCTTGTTTTTATACAGCATGCACTGTACTACACTACATGCTATTGAATGCATAATGTGTTCATAAGAAACTTACCTCCTTGTATTGGAATGATTCTTTTCCGATGTCCCTTGGTGCTGCAGATTACCACTCTCTTGTTACCCCAGTCTGTCACTGCAATCTCATCACCAGTTTGACAAGCATCAATACCCCAAGCCCCTCTGAATTCTCCTGAACCAAATTCACCACACAGCTCCCACTTGGGTTCCTGCAGCTCTACCTTGCCAAGATTGATATCACCAACCCTCTGACTCTCCTTGAATCTCAGATGGCAAAGCTTGTGATCAATCTTGGGAAGACTTTGACTGCTGAGAAATTTCAAGTCCTTGCTGATAGTGGGATAGAGTGCAAGGAAGTCAGGATCTGATGAATTGTTGGTGACATCTTTGGCGGTCTCCAGTGAATGCTGTATTTGTTGTGAGATTACACTCACTGTTTGCTCATATTCATCCAATTTGTTGTTACGATCTTTGTGGAGGTTTTTGATTTCATCAATGATGCGACTCTCTTGAGCTGTTACCTCAGCCCTGATCTCATCAGCTCTGTTCTTCACCTGTGCCATGGTTCTTTCAACTGTGATGCCGAGTCTGTCTTTCATTGTTGAGGCTGTTGCTATAGATTGTTCAAGTTCCTTGAGAACTCCTTCAAGGGGAGTAAAGAATTGAGCCAATGACTGTTTATATGTGGATGAGGCTTGGTTGCAATCAATGTACTCATGTTGTGGTTTACAGTGGTCTAGGACAGTGCAAATTTGGCAAATCAACTTGTCACATGTTACACAGTAGAACCATGCCAGTTCACCCTCATGGGTTTGGCATTCTGGTCGATGTTTTTGGTTTGTCTCTTTTATTGCTACCTTCCCCTGAATAAAGTCCTCCAAAGTAGCAATGGTATGATTGGACGATGCAGGAATATTCTGGTGTATTTTGTAGCAGTTTGCACAGATATACCTTGGGCAGTCCAGACAGTGATGTGTAGCCTCATTTCCCTCATTGCATAATTCACAGGTAAGCTTTGTGTTGCCTGATGAGCTGACCAACTTCTGTTGCAATGTGATCTCCTCAACAAGACCAATTAGATAGAAGTTGGTCTTGAGGCCTGGAACACCCATCGTAGGAAGTTGTGTCTCCCGTCGACACAAAGGACAAGGAATTATGACAGCATCCTTGTATTTGGTAGTGTGGTATTCATCTAAACAGTTTTCACAGAAGCTGTGGACACAGTCCAGTATTTTGGGTTGTCTGTACACCTCTTTGCAAATACTGCACTCAAGATGATCCTTGCTGATTTTCTCTAGAGCTGAACCCAATGTTGGATTAGAAGTAGCCATTTCTATAGATCTGTTTATAAATGATGTATGGAATGAAATGTAAAATCAGACTCAATATCAGGCTCACATTAGGTAATGCAACAATAAGTTTGTCAAAAGTTTTTAAAAGGTTATTTGTTTAACAGTATTTACTGTAGTATCAATTCATTTCTCATTCTCTCATGAAAACAAACTTCAATTTCCAAAAGGTTAGAGGTGCTTGTTCCTCCATACCAATAATGTAGCCTTGTTTTGGTCATCTATTAAAGGTTAATATTAATGATGTATTGTGTACTCATGCTGACAAAATACTGGAGATTTCAATTGTGTTGGGTCGCCAAAGTTATGAACTTAAAAACTAGACATCTAAAATAAAATCCAGTTAAACATATTGACAGAATGATTATGAGAGAAATTGAATGTTACATCCTCAATTCATTACTATGATTAGGTTTTCACTTCATCTATTGAAAAATGGAAACAATTGTTTATGTCTTATTTAATATCTTAAATCTTTGGTGAACCAACAACAAATCAATGTTAAATAAATATCTCATATAAAAAGTTACCTTATTTTCTTCAATTTTACCAAACATTTTCAAACGTTCCTGCTTAAAGATGCATCGCCAGTGTTATTTGGTATTTTATCAGCAATTACCAGCAATTATTTTGCATTGGAGCATTGCTGTTTTACTTGTAAGGGAAAAGCCTGGTTTTACAGTAAATATGTACCAACATTCATTTATGTTAGGTCCCTTCATAAATTAATTTGGCATGTTTTTTACTGCTATACTAAGATTCAGACAACTTTTTTTTTAATTTCCAATTTTAAAGTATTTATTTTATTTCTCAAAGGAAATTATCAACGTTTCGATGAACACACACAATTTTGGAAATTGCCGATGAAACACAGTGATACATCTTTAATCTCCAGTGTGTATTGTAGACCTGATTTGTCTCAATTATCATTCAACTCATTCAACAAGAAGACAATTTCTTATAATACATCATACACTGAATTAGAATTTCTAAACTGAGGATTTTGTGATCCCACAACCTTGTGGAAGTACGGTATGGTAAAACTCTGCTGAATAGATGAACAAAATCATAATCACTATATTCACTGTCCATAGAAGTCACTCCAAATATCTAAACAAACATGACAAATGTTAGCTTACCTCACAGTGGTTTTACTTTGTTTTATTCAAGCCAGTTGAACACAAAATGAAGTCAATTTTTCTTGTTGAAGACAGAGCAAATGTTGCTACATGTAACGTTAGGGCGGATCCCAAACAAAATGGCGCTTGACAAACACAGTTCAGTTCCTGATAGAGTACGTGACAAAGTCATTAGGTCATAGGTCTACCTGGTTGATATGTACAGTACACAGTGAATACAGTGTACCATAATTGTTTGACTCAATGACGTATGCATATTGAACTTCATTGTGAAAGTTCAGCTGTGTTGCATGATGTTGTATATAATATTGTATCCTGCTTGTGTTGTAAAGTGTGAGTATAATCTACAGGATAGTATCCCATAGATTATACCATAGAGTAAGGTCCTTGCTGTATGATTATACTCACACTTGTTAATACAATACAAATACTAACTTCTCTCTGACTTTTACCACTGCTGATAACTGCACTATTCATGACTGACCGGTGACTTCTCCGATAATAACCAAAGCCTTGTTGAAACACCGAGACACAGTGAGGCTGATTCCTTGAAATGTCTGAGAAAGCTCTGACCACTGCCCAGCATTGTCAGGCTCTCATTGGTCAGGAGTTGCTAAATCCAGTTGCATTGTTATAAAGTTTGTGGTCAATCCTCATAGGAGTAGTGTGATAAATTCATAGTCCCATTTAACCCATTGCTCTACACCCTTACATCATTGACTCTTTACTCTATGGGAGCTATAGAACTACATATATGCTCAATATAATCATAGATCATTTTGTTATTACAATAAACATGATCAAATGTGAGTTATTTCATTCTCAAATGTTGATATTGACCAATATTTGGGTTTGTGATGTGTCACCAATTCACTGTGATATAGATTTAGTGCAGGTAAAATGTAGTAGTAATGATTGTTGGCGCAGCTAGGATTTTGTCTTTTTAAAAAATCTTTTTAACTAAATTTGTTAAAAAACCATCGTCAAAAACCATCATCAAAAACCATCGTCAAAAACCATCGTCAAAAACCATCATCAAAAACCATCATCAAAAACCATCGTCAAAAACCATCGTCAAAAACCATCGTCAAAAACCATCGTCAAAAACCATCATCAAAAACCATCGTCAAAAACCATCATCAAAAACCATCATCAAAAACCATCGTCAAAAACCATCGTCAAAAACCATCATCAAAAACCATCGTCAAAAACCATCATCAAAAACCATCATCAAAAACCATCGTCAAAAACCATCATCAAAAACCAATGAGGTTAAGAGTTTTTTTTGTTCATATAAAAAGTGACTTTAAAAAGTGAGATAATGAAATAATATTATATTGTTTAATAATAAAGATGCCTACTAAATATTTATCGAAATGGACATTGGATGAATTGAAAATTTTTGCACAACAGAAACAACTCAAGAAACAACTCAAGAAACAATTGAAAATATTTAATAGAGTATTCTGTAATAGTAACATAAAATTACTATTGATTAAAAAAGACAATAAATATCACTACGTTTGTAGAATGTATGAAAAAATATTTTCTCCTCATAGAATCATTTTAGCAAACGGAGACGTAACTCGTATTCGCACGGTTATTACAGATATTTGGTGAGGCTTTCTTTAACGTTGTTTTTAAAAAGTGACATAATGAATTAATATTATATTGTTTAATAATAAAGATGGAGAGAACGATGATTTTGTGTGAATGGCTTTTAGTTGGTAAAAACGTCAAGTGTTGTAGAATGAGTATTCGTGGTGATGTCTATTGCCCGATGCATCGATACCGTATTCTGGCTAGGAAAAAGTATTCCACTTGCATGTTATAGATGTAAACATGGCAATAAAAGCAAAGGCGGGCTCAAAATGAAAATGCACGAGGATATTAAATGTAGTGAGAGTAAATCTAAACGTTACAATACAATAGAGTGATGAAAGAATTGTTAGAAAGAAATTTCTTTCTGGATTATAAATTATAATTATGCGTCGCTGGGGCGTACGGAGGAGGTCTATCAACCGCTACTCGCGATTGCTGACACGAAGCGTAATAGTTTTTATTTATCGTTAAAGCTACTTTAAACTCAAAAGTTTTTCTATAAGAATTTTTTTTTCTGCATTTACGTGCGAATCAGAGTTTACTTGCGTTTTAACCTCCACACTCTTTGCGACTCGGATTTTTTCTTTCATTTTATAATATTTTTCTCGCTCTTCAGTCACGAGCACAAATTCTTCTTGACTGATGTAACCGTCTTCTAAAGCTTTACTAACGTGGTTTTCGATCGTGTTGAGTTTACTCAACGCTAAAATTCGTATTTCATCGTGTTTTTTAGCTTTTTTATACATTTTATTTTTAGCGTAAATAAGAGCTAAAGCTGCGACGCCCAACCCCAAAGCTAAACCTTCTAAAGCTAATCCAACGGGTGATGATACAACCGTGGCAATACTGGCTATTCCGATGGATCCCGCTCCAATACAGCCCAATTCTGCGAGAGAGTTTCTGCGTTGTTACAAGCGTTTATGATTTTATTATATTTTATATACACCTCACGTTCGTTTATTTCTTTTTGGAGTTCTTTTGAATATCGTAAATTGTTTGCAATCGAAATGTTTTAGCGTCATTCGTCAAAGGTAGGTAAAGGTGGATAAAGCACATTCGTTTGATTCTATAGGCATGCCTCATTTGTTTTTATTAATAAAAAGATTATTAAAAGTTTTTAATTTAATGACCAAGTAATAATTTTCATATCGTAACAGATTCCAGTTTCTAAACAGCCTAAAAGGTCGACTGCACAAAAACTTTTTACTTTTGCACTTTGAAACAAATTTTACCTTCAAAAGCTTTTGAATCTTCACCATCCGCGAAATAAAAGAACACGTTTTCCTTTTGGTTCAATCACAAAAAATCAATATCGTAAACTGGGTGTATTGTTCGTTTAATTGTTTTAAAAGAAGCTATTTCACCATATGTAATTTTATAAGAAATGTTGCAAGATTCGTTGTGTCTTCAAAGATGACAAACTTTGACAATAGATATCGTTTTTCGTTAGTCCATTGATGAGAAATATATCACCTAATTTATATAACGTTATAGTTTGTTGAATTTCATCAACGTCGATATAACCAGTTTTTTCAAAAACGTTTGTCTGGCTTTTTGATTATTGTTGTTGGACTTTATCGACTGGGTCCGTAAATACTAGCCATATTTATATTATAAATTATTTAATTCGACGGTAAACTTGCAATTTTTATATTAAACAGATTTGAATTTAGCGAACTGAAGAACCTTCAAGCTTCAACAAAAACTTTTCTAACGTTTCGTATTTAAACATATTTCGTTTTTTAAATGTTGAATTTCATCATCAAGAAATGAAACTTATCCGTTGCGGAGAATATAATAAATGTTGGGAGCATAATCGCGCTGTCGTTGAACGCGTGACGAAACTATCGGTTTTGTGCACAATAAACTGCGTGAAAATACTACAGTACGTGGGCGCGGTCGTAAACAAGAAAGGTTGTTGAACGTATTGTGCCATCCGAGTATAACGTCGACTTTTTCGATTAAAACTAATTGCCAAAATTTCATCTCTGTTTAGATATCCGTGATACCCGTAAATTTCACCTTTCGCTTCACCGCTAGCGATCGTTCTAATATTCGTTGTACGCTTCACGCGACTCGGTCTGTAAATACTGCCATATTTTATATTATTTCAACATTTAAAATAATGGGAAACCGTGATTATGTATATCTCTACTTTTTGCTATCTCTAACTGAAAACTCAACTCGTTAAAAGTTCCGAGTTGTACTTTTTTTGCTAATGGATTTGTATATTGTATGAACATGTTTTCACTAAACGACGCGTCTTGGTAAAGGCAGCGAGTTTAAAATTGTAAGCTTTTCCGTTGAAATAATTATCGGTCGTAGAATTTGATCGCAATGAATGTAAAAAATTTAAAAGTTGTACGTCAATTTTCCCATATTCCGCGGTTAGAGATTCGCTATGCAACCCCACAAATTAGCCAACCCAGATGTAATTAACGCCTGTTCGCTTTCTGAGCTAATATTAACGTATTCACCATTGGATTTATCGATTCTATACGTTATCCAAGGCTCATTTTTGCCATAATCCGATACTGATAATGTTGTAAAGGGCCCGCTTCGACAATTTTACTCACCTTCCGATTCACCAACCGTACGAACTAGTATTCCTTCTTTTACGTATACAATATCCACCCAAATGTTACGCCGTAATATAATCGAGAGATTGCCCAGCCGATTATCGATAACGTTTTCTAAAAGAAATCGATCCACCTTCTTTACCAATTCTCGATTTCTAAACGTATGATACATTTTATTATTAAACATTATATATAATAAATGTCGTTTCCATTAGCATCTGGAGAGTAATTTTACGTATCTACACCAACATCTGGAATTTAAAGCACTCTCGATTTTAACGATTTATATTTTCAACGAGTATAAAGACGGCTGCAAACAAAGCTCCAATATTTTAACGTTCGTTTTAATGTTTTCAACGACTACAAGCTGCCTCGCGTTAAAAGCGATGATGTTGTAGATGATTGGTATTCTAACCCGCTCAAATTTTATCAAAATCAAATAAATTTTGTGACGTACTGCGCCACAACGAGATGCGGCGTGAGTTATCAACATTTAAACCATTGCTACCCGATGATTCGTAGTTTTTTTAGATTTCACGTCTATTATCAAATAAGACGATTACTCAAAGAAATGAGCTGCCCCGCATCTTTCCAAAATTTCTATAATGCGTTTGCCAATAATATAGACGGAGCGTACAAAAAATATAAAAGAATTTCAATTTTCAAAACAACAATTGAAACAACGAGTCGATTTAAATTCAAACGGATTAGGAACTGCTTATTATTATGATAATGGTATCAAAGCGGTACCCAATAAACAACTAACAACAGTAGTTTGAACGTTATTTCACCGAGGTGACTGATTACGATTATTGGCAAAACCGCGACTAAAATGAGTTTTGAGACCATCCTCAACTTATACGATCGTACTACTACAATCTTCAACCAAGCTCGCTTGGTTGTACCAATCGGTGAGTCAGAGGTTTTACGGATGTTGGTACGCAATTAACAAACGACTCGTTAAGAACGTACGTTTACGCGATTTTAGGAGCTCAAGCGCAAGCAAAAAGCTCATTTTTAGTGGGGCATGGGTTTAGACGCTCAACGCGAATTTATAAATATAGTAGAATCAGAGATTGACTCTCCGGTTGATTTACAATCTTCATTCAACGATATCAAGATGTTTTACAATACGCTCGCAGTAGTTTAAACTTTTGTGTGTAGAGAAAATTACACATGATGCCTAGCGATATGAATTTACGCCGAACAGGTAATTATGATACAACAATAATCTATTAATTGCGATGAGCGGTTTATTCAAAGTGGCAATTTAGATATGCAACTAACGCCCACTATTCTCCTATTTTACCTTTTGTTAGCGATACAGCGAATCAATTACTGAAGGAAGATTCAATTAAAAAAGAAGACAATCAATTTAGAAGATGCGATAAAAAATAGTCATCAAGAAGAAAAAAATTAATACTTGGTTTGCGATTTTAGCCGGTGTAGGCGTTATGATTTATGGAATTGTTTTAACGCGTCAGCGTTTTCCGCGTATAAGCCAAAATTAATACCCGACCCATAGCGTTATTAATAAATGTTCCGCGGTCCACGCGACAATGTTGGAAGCCGTTTTTAATAACCAACCATTATACTCACCGATAATAGCTGGCAAAGCGGCTAAAGCTTTTGCCCCAGTTTAGATAATACATTTGCTAGATTTTTAATAGGTTTTTGGTATTCTAATTTTCACACCGCCGCTCGGTATGGAGTTGGTTGTGGAGTTGGTTGTGAACTATACCGACTGATTTGACAAAGCAATGGTCATACTAAAAAGTCGTTAATATGCTTATAATCGCAGCACTTTGTTCTCTAAATAAAGTTTTAATTTTTTCACCCAACGTAACGTCTCTTTCCAACATTTTAACAACAGTTTCAATTCTATTAATTTGACTTGCTGGAGAACGTAACTTTATGTATCAATTTGCTCTCTATTGAAACTTTTTTCATCGTTTAGTTTTCGCAAGTTTGTTTATATTTTTCATCATTATATCCTTCTTTCCGCATCAACAATTAATTTTTTCGCATCAGAGATGTTTTGCTGACTATTTTAATTTAGTTAAAAAGATTAATTGTTCACCCCGATTCAGAAGTCATAACGTCTTTGAGCGCCAACATCTCTCTCCATTCATATTTAATTCGTTTGCGCGTCTTGATCTCGAAAGAGTTTCATCCGCCATTACAATAGCTTCTTCTACTTTTTATTTCTACAAGCGGTAGAGCGGTAATCTTCTCTCTCTGTATCGGTTTTTCCGTTTCTTTTACAACATTTTGAATACCTTTTGTTCTAATTTCGGTATATGGTAAAATCGCTCTAGTTAAACCACTAACCTTGGAGTGAATTTAACGAAAGAAATCCTTTTCCTCTTTTTTACTTAAACGTACTTTTTTTTTCACCTTTATTAAAATAGAGCATACTTTTTTGGTTTTCAATCTTTCTTCAAATCATTATAGTCTTTTATAGATGTATTTATTCATACTATCATAAAAATCATTAACTGCTAACCTCTAAGCGCTTTGATTCTTTTTTTGAGATAAAATTATGTGTACTATAAGACGTGTTTCTTGTTGTCTCGGAATATCACCCAAGTTGTTGACACACGCATTTCATCATCAAAGCATTCATCATCAAAGTATTCATCTTCGGGTTGATTAAACATTGGCTCAATTCTATTAGATCGTGTCCTCCTCTGCCAGTTTACAATTATCTTTTATTTGTAACAATCCATAACTCGCGTAACCAACTGCTAATTCATGCTCAATAACGATAAATACAATCTCTCCAGTTTTTGATCTTCGTTAGAACGTAAAATCTTCTAATCGCGGTTCTTGTCGTAAATCGAGAGGCAAATTTACTCGTGTATTGGTAACCGAGAATATTCTTGCACGTTTCTGTTAATGTTATTAAGTTCTTATCGCGCCCGCTGATTCTTTTTGTATTTTCTCATTTAAATAATCTATATTTAAACGTTTTACTAAATTCGTTCTAGCTTTCGAAAGATAAACCCAACGCAACCGTGTCGTTTACGTTCTTGTTCAAAGTGTCATTACCACGTAAATTACTAAACAAAAAATTGATCCGGTAAACGCTAACGCATTAATGACAGCACCTCCAACCATCATCGCTACAGAGACACCATTTTCTCTTTACAAACATATAAAAAAATTATTATATTTATCAACATTAAATATGACGAGTAATACGTACGGAGATACGCTAGATCCAAACAGGAGAATAAGAGAACCTCGAGGGCGTAAAGGAATGCGCCAAAAGTCACGCCATGTCAACTGGAGACCAAACGAAAATCAATTGTTGACGGTTCGTTTTCTCCAAATTTAGAATGAACGAACGTCATCGTTCCGAATACAACGCGATTAGCTTTCAAATACTGAACTCGTTAGCGTCAACGATGAAATAGAAACATATACAAACATCGGTAGAGTCATCGTAAACACATAATCATTAAAATGGAAGGAAATGAAATATTTAGTTTAGACGATGCGGACGTATTCAATTGTTACAAAGACGAATGGTTGACTGTAAAGATCAGCGCGAAAATTTAGTGTATCAAGGAATCGAAACTGAAAAACGTAACTAAATGAGAATAGATACAAGCGATAAAGTCTTCGCGGGCAACGTGTGAGTGGATAAAGTTATCGCAGACGCGTATAAAAATAGGTATTATATTCCGCTGGATTTTAAATTGTTAACCGGATCATCAACCTTACTAACAGTCAGTAGGAGATCGATTGACTTACGAACTCAAGCTTTTTAATAAATTTGAAAATGTGATTAAAAGCACCGACGACAATGCAAACATGTCATAAGTGGAATTTCTTTAGAACGGAGGTTGTTCATGCCAGAACTCGCTGTGAACAATTAGAAATCAATACAGCGATAGAACGAGTATATTGTTTGATCGCGTACTGAGACAGAGCGTAACTACGCACAACAAAAAAAAAAGATACAATGTGGAATATAAATTAAATACCCCAGCAAAAAGTATGAAAGGAATATTGTTTCTATTCAAAGAACCCTGACGTGAAAGAAAGTAACAGTTTTATAACTGAACAACAAAAGTTAGTATTACTATCGAAGGCGTTCCCAATCAACTCTACGCGCATGGAATGAAAAAGATATCAACAACGGGAAGAGATTTCAAAATATTTCGGCGATTCGAAACAACACGCTATACGAGTTGTACAAGCTTCCAGATTATCAAACGTTAAATCATCGAATTATTTACTAATCGATACGGTTTATTTTAGATTTAAGAACGAGTACCGATAATGTATTACACGGAAGTGAAGACGAGGCAAACTTGTCCGAAGGAATTACTTCATTCAAATTGAAAAAGAAGCCGAGAGTGTGGGTGAACTAAACACGTATACTTTTATTTACTGCGACGCGCAACTAAATATTAGAAAACTCGCGTTTCTGAATCGGTCGATTATTAAAATATTAAAAGAAAAATGTTACTTAAATATCCACACGCCGCGTTAATTTGCGGTCAAACGGGATGCGGTAAAACTGAATTTATTTTAAATTTAATTCAAAAATGAATATTTTAAATATTTGAAAATAATGTTGAGGTTATGCCCTACCATTTTCAACAACAATGATGCGTACAAAATAGAAATAAATTTAAACGACGATAACGCATAATGTTAATGATTTAAACGATATATCGCTGGAACAGAGCTATATACAAATTTGAGAAGGACGCTTTCAAAATAAAGAAACGTTGTTTATTATAGACGATTGCAGCGCAACAAACAGTTGCATTATAAAAATACGACGGAGAATAATGTATGATCACGCAATTGGCTTTAAGTAGACACATTAAACATAGTTGTTGGGATTCTTTCACAAAATATAATAGCGTATTGAAAGATTTCCAGAGAACAACTCAAATGGATATGTTTATTTTATTGTAAAGATAGAGACTCGTACGAATTGTCTTAGAGAAAATGATGTTATACTAACTCGCGAGTTGAAGGGAAATCTATGAAAATTAAAAAGAGTTAAACATCGTAAATTAATTTTAAAAACGGATCAGCCTACCGGTTATGAAATACGTGACTGAGTGATTACCGTCAAGTCATTTAGCGATTTACTCATAGATTATTTAGATTACCCATAGGTTACTCTTAGGTTACCCATAAAGTCAAGGGTAATTACTCATAGGTCAAGGGCGATCCCCCTTAGATTACCCATAGGTTATCCATAGGTTACTCTTAGGTTACCCATAAAGTCAAGGGTAATTTAATAAATATTATAAAGCATATTTATAAATATGAATGCTGAACGAGTATTTACGAATATATCCGTTGAACGAGTAAATGATTTTATATAGTAACCAACTCGTAAATACCGCGAAAGAAAGACAAGAATTAGTACAAGTATTAAACGATAATACTGAAAAAGTAAAAGGTATATGCCATAGTATAGATGCTAAACGAGTAAAAGATCTAATGTTAAATCTTAACGAGCTTTTAAACGTCGATGGGTTATCTAAAACTAATTATTGGTTCTTATATTTTTTAATAAATTTAATCGATTATTCTTCTAGTACGTATAATAAATGGAAGAAGTACATATGTTATACAAACGAAAATACTCCACTATTAACGAAAATATCAACGATGATGTTTATTGCTAAAACAACGTCTTTTAATGGTCGTAATAGGAGGAGACTCTAAAAGTTTCGGTAAAGAACTAAGCGTTGGAGATATTGAAGTTTGAGCGAGCAAGAGCGTTATTACATCGCGCAATACGAAACTAAATTAGGTTTATATTACTCAAGTCTTTAGGGTAGCGTTATTATAATTATTGTTGTCGCCAAACTATTGAGCTTAGTTTAAATCGTATTGATTTGCACGGCCATAAATTTCAAATTGAGATGAAGGTAAATTAATTTCAGATTTAGAAAAGATCCGTTCATTAATAGTACATGCTTAATACAACGTTGTGTGAAATATACTACAAGTACGGTATGTTTCTCACCTGATCAGCGTTTCGCTGATTACAGCAAAACATTTAAAAAGAAAAGAAGAAGAAACATTATCTTCAATACCTAATAAAAGCGATGGAAACCAACTCGACTGTACCGAAGGAGATTCCAGAACCAACGTCAAAGACAGTGACGAAACCAGCGACTAAGTCAAAAAACCCAAACAGAGTCGCTGCCGGTAAAAAACTCGCCGAACTTAATAGACAGAAAAAACTACAACTCGCTAACGTTAAACTCGCTAGAGAACCCGCGAAAAGCGTTAACCAGCATCATAGCGAAGGTTATAAAGAAACGATTGAAACGAGTTACAATTATTTTTATATTGCTATTGGAGTTGCGTTATTGAGTTATTTCTTGTTTAGAGAACCAACATTTAAAAACGAACCCGTTAAAAACGAACCCGTTAAACTCGCTAGCGTTAAACTCACCACCCCCAGAGAACTTGAAATGGAATAAAAAGTTTTTTATTATGTTTAACGATTATAAACATGTCTTCAATGCCAACGAAAACGACTGCCGACACAATTTATCACAGCTCAGTTATGACTCTTTAGTAATTTTATACAGCATGCTAGTGAAAATATTTAAATGAAACCAGCCGATTTAGGGAAAAATTGATAAAAGACGGGTTAAACTAACCGCGACGACATGTTGTTAAAAGGACGCAAATGTGTTAGGTGAAACAAGGAATTTTACCAAATTCACCATGCCCGCTGAATAGAATGTTACATTAATATTTATAACATAAATGGATGAACGAAAAAACTATCCAACGCTTATTATAGTCCGAGAGATACTATTGTTGTCGAATCAGCAATCAGCAAGTTGGCTAAAGAAACGAAAGTAAATGTAAAAATTCGTTCGACGATGGATAAAAAGCGTTGCTGTGGCAAATTTATTTACCCTATCCCCAACATATTCTGAGACCAACTTCATCACGTCATTGAAAAACCAAACGAGGTTCATCAAGCAGACTTGTTGTTTCTTCCACACGACAAAAGTTTGCAGAATTACGTACAAGTACGCGTTAACCGTCGTGGATGAAGCCAGCAGATATAAAGCTGCAGTACTAATCGATAAAACAGCCGCGAGTCAGCGATGCTTTAAAAATTTACGCGCGATCGCTTTTCGCTGGTTTACCTAAAATTATAAAAAGTCGACCCTGGAAAAGAATTTATGAGCAGCGTTACGTTTACGAGGAGCATCATGTAAAATTCAGCGAGGAGAAGCTAAATCAAGCAGAGCTCAGGGTATCGTTGGAGATTTACGAACTGAGCGAAGATTATTTTCGCATCAATACGGTCAAGAGACTGTCACGAGAACAGGAGAATGGGTTAAAGATTACCTGGTGGCTGTAAAAGCGTTAAACAACGAGACGACGCGACCGATTAACTCTGAAACCCAAAGACGCTATTAAATTAAGATAGCGTTGAGCAAAATCCAGCCTCACCGGGTAAAAGAATGAAAAAGAATTCCATTAAACTCGTTAGTTCGGTATTTATACGCCCGGTGAAGCTGAAAAAAGATACGAGACGTAGAGCGATCCGATCCCATATGTGGAGTTTAAAATTATAGAATATCTAAAACACAAGGCTGCGAATCAACCCATATTGTATTATAGGAAGGAGGTCCTAATGTAGTTTGTAAGAGAAGAAATACAATTATTCCTAGAGATACGATGAATCCACCAATCATTCGTTGCCGTTAATCAGAGAACAATCACCGTAAGCAAGAGTGTCTATTCCATCTTCTAAAATCCATTTCTTTTGTGCTTAGAGTGATCGAGCGATTTTTTATTTACTTGAGTTATTATAGTCTATGTTTATCATGTGTACAAAATTCATGTGGGTGATGTAGAGTTTCTTTAAGAAATAAAACTTTGTTAAATTGCTCGTAATTAATTTTTTTGTTGTAAAACTTGTTTTTAACCCTTTAGCTTTTTATTTCTGTCTTGTCTGAAGTAAGTATCGCATACATTTTGGGTCTTAAAATAAACAACTTCAGAAATTACAGTTGCACACTCGTCTTTTCATTTACCTATCACTTTTTTGTTTTCTTCAGAAAACAGAAATGACCTTGTCATAATTACTAAAATCGTATAACGTTTTGTCTTTTTTCATATCTTTGTATCTTTCGTTTTAATTTCCAAGGAGAGTCATCGTCCGTGTAAATCAATAACCTGCACCGTGTTACCATATTTTTGCTTTACATGATTGTAATAAAAAATCACATGAAACCTTGATAAATCTAGTATACTCATTCCAATAATGATCGCGCTGAGCTGAGTTTTGTTTTGTGCATGTAATCGCAACCAAATCATTATCGAAACCCAGCCCCCGCAAAATATGGTTTCCGCGATGAGTGAACGAATTCCATTTTCCGATTGGATCGTTTAATCGCTTCAAATTTCGTTAACGCGATTTCGCATACTTTTCCATCGTTTTCCAAAAACCGAATTAATTCATCAGTTTGGTACAAATCTTTTTTCAAATTCACTCGTTGCATCTTTTTTCAATTGTGTATTTAAATCATCGTAATGATTTCATCCAACATGATTCATCAAACTGTAAAACTTTATGAATTTTAGCCAAGCCGCCTTTGTTGTATATACAATAGTAAATTACGATAATGAAGGTAATTTTTCTTGTTGTATAAATTTGGTACTAATTTAGCAACGCTTGGAGCGGGCTTATCTTTTAGTAAATTCTTTGATACGGCGACATCCATTCTTTTGTACTATCAACGACCGCGCTAGTGGAAACGCGGGTGTGAGAATCGTAAATGTTTGGATATTCTAAATCAACTCTAAAATGTATCCTTTATTGTTTTTAAATCACTCCAGAGTCTGTCGACTTATTGTACCTTCAACCATTTAAAATTACTACGGTAAAGGTTGATCATGGCATAGCCGTATAAATTATTAACGTCTAAATTTGCGAGAAACCAGTTTGTTTCGTTTTATCGTAATCGGCAATAAGGGTTGTTTGCTTTCGCGTGTCGTTTACCACTCATGCACGTTCCTCCTCGCATACCTTTTTCTATATAAACAAATGCATGTCGATATCAAACAAATTCCTAAAGTTTGTTTCGAATGTTTTAATAAAGCGTCCCAACTTAGCCCAGGACCTTGTATAATAATGAGCAGGATCTAATCCATACTGGCACAAACATTTCTAGTGTTTTCAAATACGCCCGCCAACAAGTAGTGATTGAAGTACGCACGTACAATCGTGATAATCACCTGCTTTACAATCAAACTTTGTTGTAAATGTTTTTACGTCATTGAGTGACGGTAATGTTACTATCAAGTTTAGACCGTTGCAAAAGATTCTATCGACGGAAGCAGTGCTTTTCAAACGCTGAAAGAGTCCATGTACTCGTAAGGATAAAATGCCCTTGCTTTTAATGAGATTGAATTTTTCAGAGGGCTCCGGAGCTCGTACTGAAAAGAATCGTTTGATTGCATGATTTTGTCCAACGAAGCTAGTAAAAATTGAGTGCTGTCTATAAATCGTAGTTGACCAATACTAAAAGAAATATACTGATATTGTTTGAATACACTTTAAATTTCCCCCGATGAGACCGGTGGTCATAATGAGGATGAGAGTCGTAGCTCGCAAATTATGAAATACGACCGGAATAAAAGTTGTTGTTGGTTTTAAACTTAGTTTTAAGTTACATCTATTATGCGCTGCGCCTCGATACTTTCCGGTAATGTGACAATGATCTCTAACTTTCTTAAACTCGCCGTCAGGGTCATTAAAAAACTTCTTTTCGCATATCCAACACTCGCTTGCAGAGTTGTAATTTTTTACATTTTCTTTAGTCATGTTTAATTTTAGATTTTTCAATATTCCGCTAATCTTTTCTTCTTTTGTAATTCATCTAAAATGTTTAGATGCGTCTTCCCCATACGTGCGGGAAACTACTACTTACCATCATTTTTACAACGATGTATGAATACGCAAAATGATATGTTCGGCTAGTTTTTAGTATTGCGGTTTTCGTCAACAACATTTTAATAATGCTTTCAAAGTCATGTATATTATGAATGGAACTTTCATCTTTTTATGAAAGTTTACAAACTTTATTTTATCGTTTTTACCCTTTTTCAGCATTACGATAGTCGTCGGCGGTCGGTTATCTCTCACACATTTTTGTGGTTGACATAACTCCGACGAAAAACCTTGCAAACATATAAAACAAAAATGTTTTACGATGCCTGTGTTTTGTTTGGTCAAAAAGTAGTTTATTCAAGTCTTTATCCACGTAGTGATATCTAAATTTTTGTTTTCTTCTTTGTGAATTAATAATAAATTTATGCGATCCATCGTTTTTGGTTGATCGCTAACTTGATAAACCAAAATCACGTTTTTCTCACAACCAAAACGTTTATAGCTATATTGTTTTGTTTTCACTCGCTTAATTTGATTCATCGGAGTTGGCTGTCGATATTGTTAAAATTAAAACCGTCATCTATTGGGTACTTGCTCGTTATTTCCGGATGAATTTTTATTTTAAACGATGTATGTAAAGCCCATCGCAAACAATCGTCGTCATCGTTTTTCATGTTGATGCATGCTTTTATTTTTAATATATTTGGGTAGATCTATGTAAGTTAAACCTCTTAGAGGTTGATATTAGCGATTATTAGGTTCATCTCTTCAACACGATCTATCGCTATCCATCCACTACCTCTTGAGTGTATTTTTCTAAAGTCTCTTGAATTTGCGAAATTATAGTATTGAATTCATTTTCGATATCGTTTAAATTCAATAAAACAACTTGTCTTTATTATGAAAATGAGGTGACAAAATCCGTTCAGCCATAAAGTTTTCTTTTACGTACAAAATTGTATAATATCATAAACTCAATGCTTTAAATCCTTCAAGTCCTTTTAGCATCAGATATTGTCGCCTCCAAAAAATATGTAAATCTTTTTTTTCTTTGCTGTGATTCAACGGGAACATCTACATGCTGTCTTAAACATACCACCGTTAATGGGGTTAAATCAACTTGGTTTCTCTGCTGAGAAACCTTTTAATAGCGTTCAAGTAGTCTTTTTAATCAACCTTTCGTCTGCCCTCGAGCCGTGTAGCGGTAACTCAATATTTTTAATCACATGAGCTCGTAATTCTTCGAAATTAACTACATAATGGTTTTGGTTTTGTTGGATTTATATACTTTTAACCGTTGTACCAACCACGTCATCAACCTATTCTGCTGTTTTTCACGAGAACTATTCGGCTAATGCGTTGTTCTCGTACAAAATTTTTCAATTCATCCAATGTCCATTTTTGGATAAATATTTAGTAGGCATCTTTATTATTAAACAATATAATATTATTTCATTATCTCACTTTTTAAAGTCACTTTTTATATGAACAAAAAAAAACTCTTAACCTCATTGGTTTTTGATGATGGTTTTTGATGATGGTTTTTGACGATGGTTTTTGATGATGGTTTTTGACGATGGTTTTTGATGATGGTTTTTGATGATGGTTTTTGATGATGGTTTTTGATGATGGTTTTTGATGATGGTTTTTGACGATGGTTTTTGACGATGGTTTTTGATGATGGTTTTTGATGATGGTTTTTGATGATGGTTTTTGACGATGGTTTTTGACGATGGTTTTTACGATGGTTTTTGATGATGGTTTTGATGATGGTTTTGACGATGGTTTGGTTGACGATGGTTTTTGACTTGATGGTTTTGACGATGGTTTTCGACGATGGTTTTCGACGACGGTTTTGACGATGGTTTTTGGGATTTATTTTTGGACGATGGTTTTACTGATGGTTTTAATGATGGTTTTTGATTTGATGGTTTTGATGATGGTTTTTGACGATGGTTTTTGACGATGGTTTTTGATGATGGTTTTTGACGATGGTTTTTTAACAAATTTAGTTAAAAAGATTTTTTAAAAAGACAAAATCCTAGCTGCGCCAACAATCATTACTACTAATGTACTTTATTTTAAAATGAAAATTCTAGATATTGAATTTGTACTAATATTTGTTTCTCTCGAATTTTTTTGTTAATGGAGAGTATCACCATGATCATGATCAAAGCAGATTTTCAAATAGGCATGGAACAGTGTTCTTGTTTAAGATGAACACAGTGACTGAAAATTACTGATTCATTTATGCAGCAGTAACAGTAATATGACCTTATCATGGGAGTATTATTCAGTCACCGAGTTAATATAAAACTTGCACTCGGATTCCATGCCCTGATGAACGAGATGATATTGTCCCTTTAATTAAGAATGAAACTGTGAAAAGTAGTTTGTAATGTTAAGAAATGCTGTAGTCATGACTCAGGACAATGATACTGGGAGTGTTCATTTGAAATGATGGGGATTAGCAGGGAATGTTGGAGGAGGATGGTGAGAGAAGGTCATAAATTATTAACTTAGCTTCAGGGAAGAAGGGACTTTGTTTTAGTTGAATTGGTTTAGTTGACCTGAAAATTGGAAAATTCATAAATGACTCAGAGGCAGTTTAAACTATAGTTTAGACATTCTGATTGGTTAAGATGTGATCACATGGTTGTTTAATTAAGACCAGTTTTAATGATGTTGGTATCACTGCTTCTACAAGGATGCATTCTCTATTTGAACCAAAATGTACTTGAACCAACAAATTCTTTTGTTCAATATAGAGTCAAGTCTTGAGAAAAGTGTATAAAAAACAAAAAAAAACACATTCCCAATTTTTACAGAAAACATTGGAGTAAATGTTCTATTTTGTTCATATAAAATATATAATTTATATTTCAATATGTAAATGTTGTATAATTACCAACTTTACATTAAGTTAGCTTTCATATAATAATTTGGTCATTTTGGTCATTTTGTGTTCATGTCATTACTAATGCTATACCTTCCCATTAAATGTTTCTTTAACAGTTGAGATGCACCAGCTGCATATCTGTGTTTCTGGATGCAAAATGTTCCAGTTTTTGCAATAAAGTTTCTGTGATACTTGAAGGTAAGCATGTTCAATTTTTAGTGTGTCTCTGAGGATTAAGAATCACTGAGTTGACATTTCAATCAGTTTGCAAACAGTCACTTCAGGAAAGTTTATTTCTTAGACAATAATCCCTCCTTCCAAAAGAGCCGATATTTAAAAAAATGAATTATCGGATCTACTTATTCAATGCCCCAAGGCAAGTATTATAGAGTTGTCACCAAGACAACAGTATATGAATGTCACCAAGACGACAGTATTATAGGATATCACTAAGACAAAAGTATAATAGGATGTCACCAAGACAAAGTTATTAAATATTATCACTAAGACATATAAGTGTCCCACAAAGCGTCTTCAAAATAGCACACAGCTTGAATCTACTCAAGATTCACCACCTCAAACCTTCCGAAACCTTTGTTTTAAACTCTAAAATGAACAAAATATACACCGAAAAGTTTGAGGAATATCCCAACTCTTCCACAGTAATTCTATAAACCTCACATTCTTATAAAGTACATTATAATACAAAATCTTATACAAGCAGGTAAATAAATATCGCCCTCACTGGCGTTCAACAAGGTAATGTGACCCTCTTTGGTCCTGGTAGCAAATGTTCAGGGAAGAACGTTGTATCCAACCGCCAATTTTTCTCATTCATTATAACCAATAATGTAATCTACCTACCCAGTAAGGTGGAGAACATGTGGAGAACATGTGGAGAACATATGGATGATGATGGACATATACTTCAAATTATTCCAGGATATTTATTTCATGAAAATTCAGGCATTTTTGGTATACGGTGACTTCTTCAGTCATGTCAGTCTGATCTTGTCAACTCCCCCATAAGTGACCAACACGGTCATTGTACATGCATATTTTCTGAAGGAGAGGATTTTTTTTAAAGGGAAATAAAGTCCGAAAACCATAAAAGTGGATTTTAAAGATAGCTTTCACTTTCTGTACCCCCAAAAATCGATAGAATCATTTTTTTAAACTTGTTAATGGTTGTCAAAAATTCGGAAAGAATGTCGTATCCGACCACCACTTTTTAAGGGTTTCTTGGAATTTCTTTTACAACCACTAACCAGTTAAAAAATGATTGGTTGTACATGTATGGTCATATTATGTGGTGGTTCACACACAGGCACCCAGTGGAGATTAATAAATGGCCATTGCCCTCACATCGTCAAAATATAGCGCCCTCTGGCATCATCACATCGGAAAAGTTGGCCAAAGTAAAAGTTACTAACAATCACCTAGTGACAAATCACTAATCAATCTTCTTCCGTGTAAATAATTTTCTTGAAGGTTAAATATCAAGTGAAGAACATCATGGTTATAACTTATACTTTATTCAAATATATTATCAAAACCAATGGGTTTAACTTACGGTTGATGGTCAATCTTCCAACGTGTCTCCCTCTCACCAAAAGTTGGTAAGACCGGCAAAACTTGCCTTGGAAAGCACTCTGATGAAAATGTTGGTATTCAGCAACAACTAACAAGCCTGAATGCTTGCTATATAAATACATCAAGAGCCTGAAATACTCGGATTTGTATAAAACAAAATATTGCTGCAGCACTGAGCAGAGTGTAAGACAGTCCTCATAGATTGAGGTCCAGGAGACAACTCCCTACACATTCCTCAAAAACCTACAACCTTTTCCACCCTTTACATCTACATCTCATTTACATCTTCTCATTCAATCTTCAAATTCAATCTTCAACCCTTTACCGTTGACTCTATTCAAACCCAAACTTACCTCATTGATATACAAATTAAACCTATGGGGGTTCCAACTCAGGAATTTCTAACCAGTACTGTGTGCTTTAAAGCTATTGTTATTTAATTATACTATGTCAGTCAACCATGGTATTGTTGGTTACTAGCACTGTCCCAGCTTATACATATTCATATACAAAGTTAAAAATCACTAATTATTCATAACCAGCGACCATGGTGCTTGTGTCCTTGAGCAAGACACTTTACCATAATTGCTTCTCTCCACCCAGGGGTAAATGGTACCTGTGAGGGCAGAGTTGGTTATTGTGTTTGATTAGCCCTGTATGCGCTGTAATGGCAACAGTGAGCTGTATAATCTCCCAGGAGCTCAGATGGTTTCAGGAATGATTTATGTGCCTGATGAGCAGGGGTAATAATATAATGCGCCTTGAGCACCAGTTTGGTGGATACGTGCGCTATGTAAGTCCACATTATTATTATTATTATCTTGCTGGTGGGGGTACATATCTGGCATGCCATGTAAAAACTAATGTCGTTCCCCTTACCCCTCCCCCCAAACCTTTTTTGTTCCACCTTTGGTCCCCACTTTTCACTACCTTCTGACATCCCTATGGTCAGGACTGAGGACTACAATAATAATGAAACATACATGTAAGTAAAAATTATAAGTTAAGAGATTTGATTTATTGACATCACTCAATTGAGGAGGGAGATTGTGGGAACAAACAAAGAATTGACTTGTTATAATAGTTTTGATAAACCTGATTGGAGACAAAAAAATCAAATTAATTTGTATTACAATCTGATCTAATAAATGTCAATTAAATGCAAATTTAATTAAATCAACAGTAAAAACTTAATAATAGTCTGTAGATTATGCTCCTAAATTAAAGGAGGGAATTTGAAGAAAACAAGATCTGCAATATTTATGTTGAAAATTAATTATCAAAGACACATAGACTATAGATTTGAGTTATTTCATTGATGTATGGAAAATACATATGAAAACTATCAGAAAAAGAATACAATTGATCAAAATAACAATTTCCACTGGGTTCAAAGATGAAAACACTTCAAACAACATCATTTCCCAGGATGCTTGATACTTGTACCAACTTTACACCAATTAAGTTTTAATGTAATAATTTGTTCATTTGATAATCTAGTTATTACCAAAGTTGATTTGATCAATTATTTGATCAAATAAAATGAGATAAAAGAATACAAAATGAAACCCTACCATCTAAAACACTTCAGATAGGTTTTAGTTGATGAAAGTATGGTAAAAGTTATCAGGTGATAACCTTCATCTTGTAGAGTCATTGAAGACTCTACAAGAGACTGCATGGATCCAAATGGAATCATCCTCATTGATAATGTACAGTGCTTAGTATTTATATCAACCAACTTCTACAAGGTATAATTAGATAACAAAATACCTTACAAATTAAGAGATGTCAAGTAGGTCTCAAGTTAAGGAATGATAAAGGTCATTACCCTCATTGAAGACTCTACAAGAGACTGGATCCACATGGAATCATGCTCATATATATAGATAATGTACAGTGCTTAGTATTTATATCAACCAACATCTACAAGGTATAATTAGATAACAAAATACCTAAAGCAGGGAGGGGGTTTCATCCCCCAAGACCCCCCCCCCCCACACCCCCTGGATCTGCCATTGGAAGTTATTTGGGCTTGAGACAGGAAAACCTCAAAACAGTTTGTTCATTGCAATGTATACAATTAAGCTTAGTACACAATTGATGAAGATTATCATTTGTAAAAGTGTTCAATATAATGTATAAAGCTAATTATGAATACTTATTTTTAAAAGTGTACAATAATCATATATGTTGAAAAGTAAATTTAAATCAATACAAATGAAGCTCCTCTTTTGTAATTTCTTTAATTATTATGTTGAATTAGTTGCTCATTTATGATATTAAGAGTCATGGGTTTCCTGAAGATAATTTCTGTCTGGAATGTCGTGGCTGAGCGGTCTAGCTTACCGGACTCAAGTTCTGGTGTTAGCAGCAGAAATACATGTAGGACAGAAATAATTTCATAGAAACCTAAAGTGGTTTGGTTAGAAACTGTGAATGAGATTTCACAACTTGTTTCCAAATGAAACATTGACTGGTCAATTGTTTATATGCAATTCTTGATTGTCATTTAGTATTCAATGCACATGATGACATTTTACAAACAGTGTATCAAGAATGTACTATTCATTTTTATTTCCCTCCAGGTTGACAGCATGACAACCCTTCTAATTAACCTGATCAGAGGTCAACAAGAAACAGTCTCAGCAAGAAAAATCTTCAACCAAGAGAGATCAGCTCAGGATGCTCCAACAAAAGGTAAGAGGAAGAAAACTAGACTTGTATAAGTGCAGCTCAGGTGTAGAATATAACCTTTCCATTATGCAACTCTGTACAAGGGTGGATCCAGAGGGGAAAAGAGAGGGTATAGACCTTTCTTTGCTATGTCACAATTGTAGTTTTGTCAACTGGTGATTGGTAAACAATGGGTGGCCATCAGTGAAAACAAATAAAGTATTGACAAGATATTGACATATGAATAATTAAAGAGTAAAATTTACAAATCAACAGACAATGCCAAAAGCAAAATGAGGGGAACTCCTCTTAAAGATGCATCACCCATATATTTTTCACCAGTGATTCATGGCAATTTTTTTCTGTAAATAACTATTTTCCTTGTAAAAGTCATCAAAATATGCAAAAATTACAAATTAAATCAGAGCCATGTTACAGTGATAAAGTTATGAAATGAATTGATGGCAGGACCTGTCATTAATTCATTTAGGTACTTAGATAAACCATGCTTCTTGGACATTTGTCTTGTGAAATATTTCTTTACAAGATGTATCACCGGTATTTTACTGGTAATTTTGTTTTCATCAAAACAGCAATATTTCCTGAGTGAAGATTTCTCATTGTCAATGAATTGTATATGCTCTGTATCTCTTGTCATGTCAAACATTAATAATAAATGATACAAGATTAATTCTATAGAGTGACATTGATACTCAAGATTCTACATTACATGTTTGGGTAACATATCTTGAAGAGGACATTTCACCATTATGATGATGACAAGGGAGATTGCCAGTCAGCAGCATGTTGGATTACATCACATTATGTGATATATCTTCACTGAGTAGAAGTCTGCTGCTACCAGCTGATGCCCATCTGCAGTGAATGTGATTCCTATGGCAAAGTACAGACCCTGAGCTATACATGAGATGAATCTACCTTCATCATCATAATGGTGAATATGACCAGTGTTATCATCCCCATTGTGCATTGCAATGTATATGCCTGATCTGTCACAGCATACACCAGTGCAGTATCTAACTTCCTGACCATTGATTGTTGGTTTGATTGTGAGTAATGAAGTACCATTGCTATCAACAATGTCTACTTGATGTTGGTCATAACCACTGACTACAACTTTATTATTATTATCAATGGCCAGGAAGTGAGGTGCTGTCTTGACATGCATAGTGTGAATGAGCGAGCCATCAGTGGGGCTGTGCTCGCTCACCACCATCCTCTCCACATCACCTATTATGATGTTACCCTTATTATTTACTGCTACACTCCGGAGGTCCACTGCTGTCTTCCCTACCTCACTATGAGGTACTGTGTGCAAGTCAAAGGCAAGTGTGCCATCATTGTTGTACATCTTGATGACTTTGTTGGTGGTGTCCACAACCACTAAGTGATTGTGTATAGCTGCAATGTCATATGGATCTGGAAAAATAATAATAATAGAGATAACACAGCACAGTGATATAACAATTATGTGTGTTATGTTTTATGAGCTGAACATTAAATGAAGATATTTCTACATATTTTGACATGAAGGCCTATACATGTACAAAGGGATTCACAACAGTCAATGTTCACTTTCAACCTTTGAACTGTCATGATTTATTATTTACTATTTATTTCAGCCAATCTCATGTTTCAGAAAATAAAATAGGCTAAATTGTGGAGTGCCATGGTCGAGTGGTTTAGTGCATCGGATTTGTGTTCTGATGGCCGAGTCGTCAGAATATATACTCTGTTGGAAGATGCTTCAATAAGCTTTGACACTTGCTAACACACGTCATGTTATGTGTATTTACAACATATGTACATCATGTGTTTTTAAGTTTTGATAACTCCTTAGTGACAAAAATAAATATTTTCTGTGTTTGAAATATATTTTGGAGAAATAAAATGCTATCAATCTCACACAAGAATATTTCTATTTCATTAAAGCTTTAAAACACCATTTTCTTTGAACCATGTTATATGTGTACTCTTGTTTACTTTTATTCAGAGTAACTTTAAACTGGTCAGATGCCATGATCATTTGGTCTATCAATGCATACGGTATGTCAATGAGTTGTTTACTTGCATGTTGAACAACATCATTAAGTGTCATGTTGACGAATTCAGTAAGTGGTGCAGTTATTTATTGGCAATCTTTTGAAAAATGTGTGCTGCAAATGAGTTTGCTTTAAGTTACAAAGCACACCCAAGGTCTCGTCAAGCTTTTATGGCTGACAGGAAATCTGTGGAAATTCACTTTGGAATTCTGGAAAGCATTCCATAAAGTTCTGGCTGGAAAACAGACACAATCTGGTGATAATTCTGGTCTATGGCTCTCTGCCAAACAACTGAAGTTAAATCTTTATAATAATTTCCCAAATTAAAGATGAAATTTAAGGAGAAAAGTATGGATCGATGTTGCTAACAGATGACTGACTATATGAAAACACAACAACCCTTTATGCTGCTACCCATGCCATGTTTATTGAACCTCCACTGATGTGTTGCATTTACATACTTAAACAGCAGTGTGTTCTTTTTGCAAATTGGCTGAATAAGCCGCATGGACTGATGAATTTTTAGACCTTTATTTAAAAACTAAAAATAAATTGAGATTGAAATGATATTTTAGTTTGTATTATGGATGTCTAATAAGTCATAACAATGAATAAAGTCTTTGTTAATTAACCCTCAGACTATAGCTGTACTTTATTAGTGGCAAGTAGCTATAGAGGTCAAAATCAGTCACTCTACTGACTGTTTTGACTGTTAACCCAAATATGCACACAGGGGCATTTTTGACTGTTTTTACTGTCATTTTGACCACTCTCAACAATACCAGACAATGCTTTTACCAATCAAAAACGGTTGACTCATTTTGACCTGTAAATGTACTTACTACACTTAAGGTTTGACAGCGATAAACCTTGGCAAGTATATCAACATTTTGACTGATTTTGACTCTTGCAGTTATAGAAGGGTTAAAGAATGGTATAGAATATCTCTTGAAGTTCACTTGTAATCCTACAGGGGTATTGTCTTTGTTTGGGGCTGTTGTTTCTTTATCACTGTTGTTCGCTTGTTACAAATATTTTTTATACTGTTTCATTTTTCTTAAATTTTTTGTTTTATTTGTAACTTTGTGAATTTGACGTGTGAAATCTTTTATAGTTTGATGAAAATCTTGTTTATACAGCATGCACTGTACTACACTACATGCTATTGAATGCATAATGTGTTCATAAGAAACTTACCTCCTTGTATTGGAATGGTTCTTTTCTGATGTCCCTTGGTGCTGCAGATTACTACTCTCTTGTTCCAGAAGTCTGCCACTGCAATCTCATCACCAGGTTGACAAGCAGCAATACCCCGAGCCTCATTAAATTCTCCTGAACCAAATTCACCACACAGCTCCCACTTTGGTTCCTGCAGCTCCACCTTGCCAAGATTGATATCACCAACCCTCTGACTCTCCTTGAATCTCAGATGACAAAGCTTGTGATCACTTTTAGGAATACTTTGACTGCTGAGAAATTTCAAGTCCTTGCTGATAGTGGGATAGAGTGCAAGGAAGTCAGGATCTGATGAATTATTGGTGACATCTTTGGCGGTCTCCAGTGAATGCTGTATTTGTTGTGAGATTACACTCACTGTTTGCTCATATTCATCCAATTTGTTGTTATGATCTTTGTGGAGGTTTTTTATTTCATCAATGATGCGACTCTCTTGAGCTGTTACCTCAGCCCTGATCTCATCAGCTCTGTTCTTCACCTGTGTCATGGTTCTTTCAACTGTGATGCCGAGTTTGTCTTTCATTGTTGAGGTTGTTGCTAAAGATTGTTCAAGTTCCTTGAGAACTCCTTCAAGGGGAGTAAAGAATTGAGCCAATGAATGTTTATATGTCGATGAGGCTTGGTTGCAATCAATGTACTCATGTTGTGGTTTACAGTGGTCTAGGACAGTGCAAATTTGGCAAATCAACTTGTCACATGTTACACAGTAGAACCATGCCAGTTCACCCTCATGGGTTTGGCATTCTGGTCGATGTTTTTGTTTTGTCTGTTTTATTGCTACCTTCCCCTGAATAAAGTCCTCCAAAGTAGCAATGGTATGATTGGACGATGCAGGAATATTCTGGTGTATTTTGTAGCAGTTTGCACAGATATACCTTGGGCAGTCCAGACAGCGATGCGTAGCCTCATTTCCATTGCATAATTCACAGGTAAGCTTTGTGTTGCCTGATGAGCTGACCAACTTCTGTTGCAATGTGATCTCCTCAACAAGACCAATTAGATAGAAGTTGGTCTTGAGGCCTGGAACACCCATCGTAGGAAGTTGTGTCTCCCGTCGACACAAAGGACAAGGAATTATGACAGCATCCTTGTATTTGGTAGTATGGTATTCATCTAAACAGTTTTCACAGAAGCTGTGGACACAGTCCAGTATTTTGGGTTGCCTGTACACCTCTTTGCAAATACTGCACTCAAGATGATCCTTGCTGATTTTCTCTAGAGCTGAACCCAATGTTGGATTAGAAGTAGCCATTTCTATAGATCTGTTTATAAATGATTTATGGAATGAAATGTAAAATCAGACTCAATATCAGGCTCACATCAGGTAATGCAACAATAAGTTTGTCACAAGTTTTTAAAAGGTTATTTGTTTAACAGTAGTATCAAATTATTTCTCATTCTCTCATGAAAACAAACTTCAATTTCCAAAAGAAAAGCATTTCCTGGGAGGTGCTTATCCCTCCATACCAATAGCCTTGTTTTGGTCATCTATTAAAGGTTAATATTAAAGATGTATTGTGTACTCATGCTGACAAAATACTGGAGATTTCAATTGTGTTGGGTCGCCAAAGTTATGAACTTAAAAACTAGACATCTAAAATAAAATCCAGTTAAACATATTGACAGAATGAATACAAGAGAAATTGAATGTTACATCCTCAATTCATTACTATGATTAGGTTTTCACTTCATCTATTGAAAAATGGAAACAATTATTTATGTCTTATTTAATATCTTAAATCTTTGGTGAACCAACAACAAATCAATATTAAATAAATATCTCATATAAAAAGTATTATTTTCTTCAAATTTTACCAAACATTTTCAAACGTTCCTGCTTAAAGATGCATCGCCAGTGTTATTTGGTATTTTATCAGCAATTACCAGCAATTATTTTGCATTGGAGCATTGCTATTTTACTTGTAAGGGAAAAGCCTGGTTTTACAGTAAATATGTACCAACATTCATTTATGTTAGGTCCCTTCATAAATTAATTCCGCATGTTTTTTACTGCTATACTAAGATTCAGACAACTTTTTTTTTTTAATTTCCAATTTTAAAGTATTTATTTTATTTCTAAAAGGAAATTATCAATGTTTCGATGAACACACTTAATTTTGGAAATTGCCAATAAAATACAGTGATATATCTTTAATCTCCAGTGTGTATTGTGGACCTGATTTGTCTCAACTATCATTTAACTTGTATCATATAGATATGTTTCAACAAGAAGACAATGTCTTATAATACATCATACACTGAATTAGAATTTCTAAACTGAGTTCAACATTCATTACAGGATTTTGTGATCCCACAACCTTGTGGAAGTACCGTATGGTAAAACTCAATCTGCTGAGTAGATGAACAAAATCATAATCACTATATTCACTGTCCATAGAAGTCACTCCAAACATCTAAACAAACATGACAAATGTTAGCTTACCTCACAGTGGTTTTACTTTGTTTTATTCAAGCCAGTTGAACACAAAATGAAGTCAATTTTTCTTGTTGAAGACAGAGCAAATGATGCTACATGTAACGTTAGGGCGGATCCCAAACAAAATGGCGATTGACAAACACAGTTTAGTTCCTGGTAGAGTACATGACAAAGTCATTAGGTCATAGGTCTACCTGGCTGATATGTACAGTACACAGTGAATACAGTGTACCATAATTGTTTGACTCAATGACGTATGCATATTGAACTTCATTGTGAAAGTTCAGCTGTGTTGCATGATGTTGTATATAATATTGTATCCTGCTTGTGTTGTAAAGTGTGAGTATAATCTACAGGATAGTATCACATAGATTATACCATAGAGTAAGGTCCTTGCTATATGATTATACTCACACTTGTTAATACAATACAAATACTAACTTCTCTCTGACTTTTACCACTGCTGATAACTGCACTATTCATGACTGATAGGTGACTTCTCTGTAAATAATAACCAAAGCCCTTGTTGAAACACTGAGACACAGTGAGGCTGATTCCTTGAAATGTCTGAGAAAGCTCTGACCACTGCCCAGCATTGTCAGGCTCTCATTGGTCAGGAGTTACTAAATCCAGTTGCATTGTTATAAGTTTCTGGTCAATCCTCATAGAAGTAGTGTGATAAATTCATAGTCCCATTTAACCCATTGCCCTACACCCTTACATCATTGACTCTTTACTCTATGGGAGCTATAGAACTATGCTCAATATAATCATAGATCATTTTATTATTACAATAAACATGATCAAATATGATTTATTTCATTCTCAAATGTTGGTATTGACCAATATTTGGGTTTGTGATGTGTCACTAATTCACTGAGACATATACATATAGATTTAGTGCAAGTCTAAAATGAAAATTCTAGATTTTGTACTAATATTTGTTTCTCTAACTTTTGTTAAAAGAACAGTATCATCATGATAAGAGCAGACTTTCAACAGGGCATGGAATCGGAGTCCTAGTTTAAGATGAATAGTGGCTAATTTATGCAGCAGCAAACAGTACATACATGTATCAATGTTTTATTAATGTCACTCTCGGAATATTTCCATTTTTGTTTTGTTTTATTAATTTTGGATGTATATTTACATTATAATGGTTTACATGTACATAGGCTCTGTCTGTTGGTGTTGATTTGTCCCTGTTGTTTTTAGTATTATTTTTTTTTTATAGTTGTGGTTTGGTTTTACTGTGGTTTTTTGTCTTGACTATCTGCATATCTCCTTTATGTATGTGTTGTTTTGTGGTTTGGTTTTACTGTGGTTTTTTGTCTTGACTATCTGCATATCTCCTTTATGTATGTGTTGTTTTGTGCTTTGGTTTTACTGTGGTTTTTGTCTTGACTATCTGCATATCTCCTTTATGTATGCATTGTTTTGTGGTTTGGTTTTGCTGTGATTTTTTCTTGACTTTCTGCATATCTCCTTTATGTATGTGTTGTTTTGTGGTTTGGTTCTACTGTGGTTTTTGTCTTGACTATCTGCATATCTCCTTTATGTATCTGTTGTTTTGTGGTTTGGTTTTACTGTGGTTTTAGTCTTGACTATCTGCATATCTCCTTTATGTATGTGTTGTTTTGTGGTTTGGTTTTACTGTGGTTTTTGTCTTGACTATCTGCATATCTCCTTTATGTATCTGTTGTTTTGTTGTTTTGTTTTGTCAATGTTTGGATTTTTGGTGTTATGGTCCGTTTGTTTACTGTTTGTTTACTGTTTGTTTACTTGTTGAAAGTACTGTTTGTATTGGTGTTTTTTATCGATGGTGTCTTTGAGTGTAAATGTGTTGAATTTGTGTCCAACTGTATATCTGGTTGTGCGTTTCCTGTTTTAACATTCCGTTCTTCCTTTCATTTTGATGTTAAAACTAAGCCTTATTTATTAAATATCATTAGTTTATATTTCACATAGTTGATTTTTTTTTTCCGTATTTCTTTTTATATTGTAAGTGGAATGCATTTATTTTGGGCAATTATGATTGTTAAATTTGACTCAATTTAGCCCATGGCTATAAGTTCAAATTGTTTTAATAAACCAATTGAATTGTAATATGACCTTATCATGTGGGGTATTATTTGCAGTCAATGAGTTAATCTAAAACTAGCACTCAGATTCCATGCCCTGTTGATCGTGATGATATTGTCCCTTTAATTAAGAATGCACGTAAAAGAACCCAGAACACTTATCGTGGAAGTGTAAGGGGTTTACCCCGGTGTTTCTGGTTCACATTGCAAGCGCCCTTGTTTACAGGTTTTCTCAGGCTTTCGAGCTTACAGTGCTTAAGTGCGCTTTTCTGAGGCATCCCTTGGTTTCATTACCAGAAATGATAAATGAAATGAAATAAATGAAACTGTCAGAAGTAGTTTGTAATTTTAAGAAATGCTGTAGTCATGACTCAGGACAATGATACTGGGGAGTATTCATTTGAAATGATGGGGATTAGCAGGGAATGTTGGAGGAGGATGGTGGGAGAAGGTCATAAATTATTAACTTAGCTTCAGGGAAGAAGGGACTTTGTTTTAGTTGAATTGGTTTAGTTGGCCTGAAAATTGGAAAATTCATAAATGCCACAGAGACAGTTTAAACTATAGTTTAGACATTCTGATTTGTTAAGAATTTTATTTTCCAATATGGAGTCAAGTCTTGAGAAAAGTGTACAAAAAAAAAAACCACATTCCCAATTTTTACAGAAAACATTGGAGTAAATATTCTATTTTGTTCATATAAAATATATAATTTATATTTCAATATGTAAATGTTGTATAATTACCAACTTTACATTAAGTTAGCTTTCATATAATAATTTGGTCATTTTGGTCATTTTGTGTTCATGTCATTACTAATGCTATACCTTCCCATTAAATGTTTCTTTAACAGTTGAGATGCACCAGCTGCATCTGTGTTTCTGGATGTAAAATGTTCCAGTTTTTGCAATAAAGTTTCTGTGATACTTGAAGGTAAGCATGTTCAATTTTTAGTGTGTCTCTGAGGATTAAGAATCACTGAGTTGACATTTCAATCAGTTTGCAAACAGTCACTTCAGGAAAGTGTATTTCTTAGACAATAATCCCTCCTTCCAAAAGAGCCGATATTTAAAAAAAAAAGATTATCGGATCTACTTATTCAATGCCCCAAGGCAAAGTGGTATAGGTTGTCACCAAGACAACAGTATATGAATGTCATCAAGACAACAGTAAATTATAGAATATCACTAAGACAAAAGTATAATAGGATGTCACCAAGACAAAGTTATTAAATATTATCACTAAGACATATAAGTGTCCCCACAAAGCGTCTTGAAAATAGCACACAGCTTGAATCTACTCAAGATTCACCAATTCTCAAACCTTCCAAAAACCTCGTTTTAAACTCTAAAATGAACAAAATATACACCGAAAAGTTTGAGGTATATCCCAACTCTTCCACAGTACTTCTATAAACCTCGCATTCTTATAAATTACATTATAATACAAATCTTATACAGCAGGTAAATAAATACCTGCCTTACTGGCGTTCAACAAGGTAATATGTGACCCTCTTTGGTCCTGACGGCAAATGTTCAGGGAAGAATGTCGTATCCAACCGCCAATTTTTCTTGTTCATTATAACTAATAATGTAATCTTACCTACCCAGTAAGGTGGAGAACATATGGATGATGATGGACATATACTTCAAATTATTCCAGGATATTTATTTCATGAAAATTCAGGCATTTTTGGTATACGGTGACTTCTTCAGTCATGTCAGTCTGATCTTGTCAACTCCCCCATTGTACATGCATATTTTCTGAAGGAGAGGACTTTTTTAAAGGGAAATAAAGTCCGAAAACCATAAAAGTGGATTTTAAAGATAGCTTTCACTTTCTGTACCCCCAAAAATCGATAGAATCATTTTTTTTTACTTGTTAATGGTTGCAAAAAATTCGGAAAGAATGTCGTATCCAACCACCACTTTTTAAGGGTTTCTTGGAATTTTTTTTACAACCACTAACCAGTTAAAAAATGATTGCTTGTACATGTATGGTCGTATTATGTGGTGGTTCACACACAGGTACCCAGTGGAGATTAATAAATGGCCGTTGCCCTCACATCGTCAAAATATAGCGCCCTCTGGCATCACCACATCGGAAAAGTTGGCCAAAGTAAAAGTTACTAACAATCACCTAGTGACAAATCACTAATCAATCTTCTTCCGTGTAAATAATTTTCTTGAAGGTTAAATATCAAGTGAAATATCAAGTGAAGAACATCATGGTTATAACTTATACTTTATTCAAATATATTATCAAAACCAATGGGTTTAACTTACGGTTCATGGTCAATCTTCCAACATGTCTCCCCTCTCACCAAAAGTTGGTAAGACCCGCAAAACTTGCCTTGGAAAGCACTCTGATAAAAATGTTGGTATTCACCAACAACCAACAAGCCTGAATGCTTGCTATATAAATACATCAAGAGCCTGAAATACTCGGATTTGTATAAAACAAAATATTGCTGCAGCAGAGCCGAGTGTAAGACAGTCCTCATAGATTGAGGTCCAGGAGACAACTCCCTTCACATTCCTCAAAAACCTACAACCTTTTCCATCTTTTACATCTACATCTCATTTACATCTTCTCATTCAATCTTCAACCCTTCACCTTTGACTCTATTCAAACCCAAACTTACCTCATTGATATACAAATTAAACCTATGGGGGTTCCAACTCAGGAATTTGTAACCAGTACTGTGTGCTTTAAAGCTATTGTTATTTAATTATACTATGTCAGTCAACCATGGTATTGTTGGTTATGGCACTGGCCCAACTTATACATATTCATATACAAAGTTAAAAATCACTAATTATTCATAACTAGCGACCATGGTGCTTGTGTCCTTGAGCAAGACACTTGACCATAATTGCTTCTCTCCACCCAGGGGTAAATGGGTACCTGTGATGAGGGCAGAGTTGGTTATTGTGTTTGATTAGCCCTGTATGCGCTGAAATGGCAGCAATTGAGCTGTATACTCCCCAGGGAGCTGAGATGGTTTCAGGAATGATTTATGAGCCTGATGAGCAGGGGTAATAATATAATGCGCCTTGTGCACCAGTTTGGTGGATACGTGCGCTATATAAGTCCACATTATTATTATTATTATTATTATTATTATTATTATTAGGGTAAGAAGGTTTCTCTGTGACAGGTATAACAAGTTTGTTGTTTATCTTACAGTATAAAGTTTTGCATAGTTGGATTTCAAACCATTAAAGAATGGTCATTAAGCTTGAACACAGTGCTATAGAATGGTTAATGATATTAAAGAATGGTCATTAGGTTGAACACAGTGCTATAGAATGGTTAATGATATTAAAGAATGGTCATTAGGTTGAACACAGTGCTATAGAATGATATTCAAGAATGGTCATTAGGTTGAACACAGTGCTATAGAATGGTTAATGATATTCAAGAATGGTCATTAGGTTGAACACAGTGCTATAGAATGGTTAATGATATTAAAGAATGGTCATTAGGTTGAACACAGTGCTATAGAATGGTTAATGATATTCAAGAATGGTCATTAGGTTGAACACAGTGCTATAGAATGGTTAATGATATTCAAGAATGGTCATTAGGTTGAACACAGTGCTATAGAATGGTTAATGATATTCAGTGTATACTGACTAATACCTACACCTTTCATTCATTCACTCACATTATGACTGGAATGGACATAAGCTTTCAACTAATGAAAGTCAAATTCTAAGCAGCTCTTTTCAAAATACTGAAAAACCTTTTCCTCATTTTTGGAATGTTTTTATGTCAAAGGGAATATCAATTTGTTCTGAACATCTGGACAAACTTTTTTTAAATGCTGCAGAAAGAGATTTATTTCATGTGCAACTGACATAAACAAAATAATACAAAGTAAAAATTGTGTTTTCCAACCAACCCTAGAATTTTTGCTGTCAAAATTTGTAAGGATCGAGAGACCTATTGCACATAGAACCATTTTTCTGATGCACAAACATCTAAACTTATTATTTCCACAGAAAGAGCTCTTGTGTTAACGCTGCCTGAGGGAGCCTAGACCCAATGATGTCACCCCTGCAGTACCCACTGCATGATGTCATTGTACCCAGTCACCCCTGCAGTACCCACTGCATGATGTCATTGTACCCAGTCACCCCTGCAGTACCCACTGCATGATGTCATTGTACCCAGTCACCCCTGCAGTACCCACTGCATGATGTCACAAACTTTTTAAAAATTCTGCAGAAAGAGATTTATTTCATGTGCAACTGACATAAACAAAATAATACAAAGTAAAAATTGTGTTTTCCAACCAACCCTAGAATTTTTGCTGTCAAAATTTGTAAGGATCGAGAGACCTATTGCACATAGAACCATTTTTCTGATGCACAAACATCTAAACTTATTATTTCCACAGAAAGAGCTCTTGTGTTAACGCTGCCTGAGGGAGCCTAGACCCAATGATGTCACCCCTGCAGTACCCACTGCATGATGTCATTGTACCCAGTCACCCCTGCAGTACCGACTGCATGATGTCATTGTACCCAGTCACCCCTGCAGTACCCGCTGCATGATTTCATTGTACCCAGTCTCTCCTTAAGCGTGACTCCTAGATGATACTCCATACAGCTGATGAAGCCAGTATGATGAAGTACAGGAACAGATGATGGTTCATCTATGATGTAAGTCCTCAGTCCTGACCATAGGGACATCAGAACATAGTGAAAAGTGGGGGACCAGGGGTGGAACAAAAAAAGTTTGGGGAGGAAGGAAACGACATTACTTTTTACATCGCATGCCAGATATGTACCCCCACCAGCAAGATGTACATTCAGATTTAGTGGATATAAAATGTACTTTAATCTAAAATGAACATTCCAGATATTGAATTTGTAGAAATAGTTTCAATTCTTTAATTTTTTAATAACGAATTTAACTGTCAGAAATATTTGTATATAATATTATTTGAATCACTGACTTATTGGAATGAACTGTGACAGAGACAAACATTGTGTTTGTTGTTGTTTTGCCTTTGAGAATGATTCGTTTGAGGAAAAAAAATTCAAAAATATTTTGCAAACATTTCCTATACATGTATACACAGTTGGAACATATTTCACATGCCCTAAACCCCTCCCTTCGGCTTATGGGCCTTTCATACCCATTGCAAAGATATGACTTCTAGTTTCTTGAGATGAATTATAATTTCTTAACTAAAGAATTGAACATTTGTTGATAAGCTGGATGTTATGTATAGTTTTAGTTATACAGAAATAATGCACTATGTAAACTTCTTAACTATTTCCTTTGACATAAATTTAGAATTGAGTTTTATCTCACACACAGTTTAAATGGTCCTACATGTATGCAATAAGTAACACATGGATGTACAGTGTATTGTTTTATACTTGACAGACTGATACTTGAAGATCAATTAGCTGATAAGGGTATGATAGTCAAATGACTTACAGCAGATTCTTAGTAAGAACTGAGTCATCAGAACATACTTCAAATACAGGACTTATGTATTTTGATTCACATTTACAATAAAGCTACTTCATTCTTCAGTTGGCAAATAATTCTAACATTTGATTAACCTCATAATTTGGTTTCTTTTCATCCCATATATAGAAATAATTGTGACAATATCAGTTTATTTTGATGAAGAAAGCAACAAGGATGTGAACTACAATAATAATGAAACATACATGTAAGTAAACATTATAAGTTAAGAGATTTGATTTATTGACATCACTCAACTGAGGAGGGAGATTGTGGGAACAAACAATGAATTGACTTGTTATAATAGTTTTGATAAACCTGATTGGAGACAAATAAATTACAATCTGATCCAATAAATGTCAATTAAATGCAAATTTAATTAAATCAACAGTAAAAACTTAATAATAGTCTGTAGATTATGCTCCTAAATTAAAGGAGGGAATTTGAAGAAAACAAGATCTGCAATATTTATGTTGAAAATTAATTATCAAAGACACATAGACTGTAGATTTGAGTTATTTCATTGATGTATGGAAATGAAAACTATCAGAAAAAGAATACGATTGACCAAAATAACAATTTCCACTGGGTTCAAAGATGAAAGCACTTTAAACAACAACATTTCCCAGGATGCTTGATACTTGGACCAACTTTACACCAATTAAGTTTGAATGTAATAATTTGTTCATTTGATAATCTAGTTATTACCAATGTTGATTTGATCAATTATTTGATCAAATAAAATGATGAGATAAAAGAATACAAAATGAAACCCTACCATCTAAAACACTTTAGGTAGGTTTTAGTTGATGAAAGTATGGTGAAAGTTATCAGGTGATAACCTTCATCTTGTAGAGTCATTGAAGACTCTACAAGAGACTGCATGGATCCAAATGGAATCATCCTCATTGATAATGTACAGTGCTTAGTGATGATGATGAATAAAGGTCACTTAGTATTTATATCAACCAACTTCTACAGGATATTATTAAATAACACAATACCCAAAGCAGGGAGGAGGGGGCTTCATCCCCCAAGGCCTCCTAGATCTGCCATTGGAAGTTATTGGGGCTTGGGACAGGAAAACCTCAAAACAGTTTGTTCATTGCAATATATACAATTAAGCTTATTACACAATTGATGAAGATTATCATTTGTAAAAGTGTTCAATATAATGTATAAAGCTAATTATGAATACTTATTTTTTAAAGTGTACAATAATCATATATGTTGAAAAGTAAATTTAAATCAAGACAAATGAAGCTACTCTTTTGTAATTTCACAAATTATTATGTTGAATTAGTTATGAGATTAAGAGTCATGGGTTTCCTGAAGGTAATTCTGTCTGGAATGGGACAGAAATGATTGCATAGAAACCTACAGTGCTTTGGTTAGAAACTGTGAATGAGATTTCACAACTTGTTTCCAAATGAAACATTGACTGGTCAATTGTTTATATGCAATTCTTGATTGTCATTTAGTATTCATGCACATGATGACATTTTACAAACAGTGTATCAAGAATGTACTATTCATTTTTATTTCCCTCCAGGTTGACAGCATGACAACCCTTCTAATTGACCTGATCAGAGGTCAACAAGAAACAGTCTCATCAAGAAACATCCTCAACCAAGAGAGATCAGCTCAGGATGCTCCAACAAAAGGTAAGAGGAAGAAAATTTTACTTGTATAAGGTGCAGCTCAGGTGTAGAATATAACCTTTCCATTATGCAACTCTGTACAAGGGTGGATCCAGAGGGGGAAAAGAGAGGGTATAGACCTTTCTTTTGCTGTGTCACAATTGTAGTTTTTGTCAACTGGTGATTGGCAAACAATGGGTGACCATCAGTGAAAACAAAGAAAGTATTGACAAGATATTGACATATGAATAATTAAAGAGTAACATTTACAAATCAACAGACAATGTCAAAAGCAAAATGAGGAGAACTCCCTCTTAAAGATGCATCATATATTTTTTCATCAGTGATTCATGGCAATTTTTTTATCTGAAAATTACTATTTTCCTTGTAAAAAAAGGCATCAAAATATGCAAAAATTACAAATGAAATATTAAAAAGCATCAGAGCCATGTTTACAGTGATAAAGTTATGAAATGAATTGATGACAGGACCTGTCATTAATTCATTTAGGTACTTAGATAAACCATGCTTCTTGGACATTTGTCTTGTGAAATATTTCTTTTTAAAAGATGTATCACCGATATTTTACTGGTAATTTTTGTTTTCATCAAAACAGCAACAATTTCCTGAGTGAAGATTTCATTGTCAATGAATTTATGCTCTGTATCTCTTGTCATGTCAAACATTAATAATAAATGATACAAGATTAATTCTATAGAGTGACATTGATACTCAAGATTCTACATTACATGTTTGGGTAACATATCTTGACGAGGACATTTCACCATTATGATGATAAGGGAGATTGCCAGTCAGCAGCATGTTGGATTACATCACATTATGTGATATATCTTCACTGAGTTGCAGTCTGCTGCTACCAGCTGATGCCCATCTGCAGTGAATGTGATTCCCCTGGGCCAGTACAGACCCTGAGCTATACATGAGATGAATCTACCTTCATCATCATAATGGTGAATATGACCAGTGTTATCATCCCCATTGTGCACTGCAATGTATATGCCTGATCTGTCACAGCATACACCTCTGCAGTATTCAACTTCCTGACCATTGATTATTGGTTTGATTGTGAGTAATGTACCATTGCTATCAACAATGTCTACTTGATGTTGGTCAAAACCACTGACTACAACTCTATTATTATTATCAATGGCCAGGAAGTGAGGTGCTGTCTTGACTGGCATAGTGTGAATGAGCGAGCCATCAGTGGGGCTGTGCTCGCTCACCACCATCCTCTTCATATCACCTATTATGATGTTACCCTTATTATTTACTGCTACACTTTGGAGGTCCACTGCTGTCTTCCCTACCTCACTATGAGGCACTGTGTGGAAGTCAAAGGCAAGTGTGCCATCATTGTTGTACATCTTGATGACATTGTTGGTACCGTCCACAACCACTAAGTGATTGTGTATAGCTGCAATGTCATATGGATCTGGAAAAATAATAATAATAGAGATAACACAGCACAGTGATATAACAATTATGTGTGTTATGTTTTATGAGCTGAACATTAAATGAAGATATTTCTACATATTTTGACATGAAGGCTATACATGTACAAAGGGATTCACAAACAGCCAATGTTCACTTTGAACCTTTGAACTGTCATGATTTATTATTTACTATTTATTTCAGCCAATCTCATCTTCAGAAAAAAAAATAGGCTAAATTGTGGAGTGCCATGGTCGAGTGGTTTAGTGCATCGGATTTGTGTTCTGATGGCCGAGTCGTCAGAATATATACTCTGAAATATACTCTGTTAGAAGATGCTTCAATAACCCTTGTGACACCCTTGCTAACACATGTCATGTTACCACGTGTATTTACAACATATGTACATCATGTGTTTTTAAGTTGTGATGACTCCTCAGTGACAAAAAATATATTTTGGAGAAATAAAATGTTATCCATCTCACACAAGAATATTTCTTTTTCAGTAAACCTTTAAAAGGCTATTTTCTCTGAACCATGTTATATGTGTACTCTTGCTTACTTTTATTCAGAGTAACTTAATTTAAACTGGTCAGATGCCATGATCATTTGGTCTGTCAATGCATAGGGTATGTCAACGAGTTGTTTGCTTTTATTCAGAGTAACTTTAAACTGGTCAGATGCCATGATCATTTGGTCTGTCAATGCATAGGGTATGTCAATGAGTTGTTTGCTTTTATTCAGAGTAACTTTAAACTGGTCAGATGCCGTGATCATTTGGTCTGTCAATTCATAGGGTATGTCAATGAGTTGTTTGCTTTTATTCAGAGTAACTTTAAACTGGTCAGATGCCGTGATCATTTGGTCTGTCAATGCATAGGGTATGTCAATGAGTTGTTTGCTTTTATTCAGAGTAACTTTAAACTGGTCAGATGCCATGATCATTTGGTCTGTCAATGCATAGGGTATGTCAATGAGTTGTTTGCTTTTATTCAGAGTAACTTTAAACTGGTCAGATGCCATGATCATTTTGGTCTGTCAATTCATAGGGTATGTCAATGAGTTGTTTACTTTTATTCAGAGTAACTTTAAACTGGTCAGATGCCATGATCATTCGGTCTATCAATGCATAGGGTATGTCAATAAGTTGTTTACTTGCATGTTGAACAACATCATTAAGTGTCATGTTGACGAATTCAGTAAGTGGTGCAGTTATTTATTGGCAATCTTTTGAAAAATGTGTGCTCCAAATGAGTTTGCTTTAAGTTACAAAGCACACCCAAGGTCTCGTCAAGCTTTTATGGCTGGCAGGAAATTCAGGAAATTCACTTTGGAATTCTGGAAAGCATTCCATAAAGTTCTGGCTGGAAAACAGACACAATCTGGTGATAATTCTGGTCTATGGCTCTCTGCCAAACAACTGAAGTTAAATCATTAAATAATTTCCCAAATTAAAGATGAAATTTAAGGAGAAAAGTATGGATCGATGTTGCTAACAGACGACTGACTATATGAAAACACAACAACCCTTTATGCTGCTACCCATGCCATGTTTATTGAACCTCCACTGATGTGTTGCATTTACATACTTAAACAGCAGTGTGTTCTTTTTGCAAATTGACTGAAAGCCGCATGGACTGATGTATAAATGAATACAGTCTTTGTTAACCCTCCTACTATAGCTGTACTTTAATGGCAAGTAGCTATAGAGGTCAAAATCAGTCTACTGACTGTTTTAACTGTTGACCCAAATTTGTACACAGGGGCATTTTTAACTGTTTTTTTTATAGTCATTTTGACCACCCTGAACAATACCAGACAATGCTTTTACCAGTCAAAAACGGTTGACTCATTTTGACCTATAAATGTACTTACTACACAGCGATATACCTTGGCAAGTATATCAACATTTTGACTGATTTTGACTCTTGCAGTTATAGAAGGGTTAAAGAATGGTTTAGAATATCTCTTGAAGTTCACTTGTAATCCTACAGGGGTATTGTCTTTGTTTGGGGCTGTTGTTTCTTTATCACTGTTGTTCGCTCGTTACAAATATTTTTTTATACTGTTCCATTTTTCTTAAATTGTTTGTTTTATTTGTAGCTTTGTGAATTTGACGTGTGAAATCTTTTATAGTTTGATGAAAATCTTGTTTATACAGTATGCACTGTACTACACTACATGCTATTGAATGCATAATGTGTACATAAGAAACTTACCTCCTTGTATTGGAATGGTTCTTTTCTGATGTCCCTTGGTGCTGCAGATTGCCAGACTCCCGTTACCCCAGTCTGACACTGCAATCTCATCACCAGGTTGACAAGCAGCAATACCCCTAGCCTCATCAAAGTCTCCTGAACCAAATTCACCACACAGCTCCCACTTGGGTTCCTGCAGCTCCACCTTGCCAAGATTGATATCACCAACCCTCTGACTCTCCTTGAATCTCAGATGGCAAAGCTTGTGATCAATTTTGGGAAGACTTTGACTGCTGAGAAATTTCAAGTCCTTGCTGATAGTGGGATAGAGTGCAAGGAAGTCAGGATCTGATGAATTATTGGTGACATCTTTGGCGGTCTCCAGTGAATGCTGTATTTGTTGTGAGATTACACTCACTGTTTGCTCATATTCATCCAATTTGTTGTTCTGATCTTTGTGGAGGTTTTTGATTTCATCAATGATGCAACTCTCTTGAGCTGTTACCTCAGCCCTGATCTCATCAGCTCTGTTCTTCACCTCTGCCATGGTTCTTTCAACTGTGATGCCGAGTTTGTCTTTCATTGTTGAGGCTGTTGCTAGAGATTGTTCAAGTTCCTTGAGAACTCCTTCAAGGAGAGTAAAGAATTGAGCCAATGACTGTTTATATGTGGATGAGGCTTGGTTGCAATCAATGTACTCATGTTGTGGTTTACAGTGGTCTAGGACGGTGCAATCTCGGCAAATCAACTTGTCACATGTTACACAATAGAACCGTGTCACTTCACCCTCATGTGTTTGGCATTCTGGTCGACATTTTTGTTTTGTCTCTTTTATTGTTATTTTCCCCTGAATAAAGTCCTCCAAAGTAGCAATGGTATGATTGGACAATGCAGGAATATTCTGGTGTATTTTGTAGCAGTTTGCACAGATATACTTTGGGCAGTCCAGACAGCGATGCGTAGCCTCATTTCCCTCATTGCATAATTCACAGGTAAGCTTTGTGTTGCCTGATGAGCTGACCAACTTCTGTTGCAATGTGATCTCCTCAACAAGACCAATTAGATAGAAGTTGGTCTTGAGGCCTGGAACACCCATCGTAGGAAGTTGTGTCTCCCGTCGACACAAAGGACAAGGAATCATGACAGCATCCTTGTATTTGGTAGTGTGGTATTCATATAAACAGTTTTCACAGAAGCTGTGGACACAGTCCAATATTTTGGGTTGTCTGTACACCTCTTTGCAAATACTGCACTCATGATCCTTGCTGATTTTCTCGAGAGCTGAACCCAATGTTGGTTTAGAAGTAGCCATTTCTATAGATCTGTTTATAAATGATGTATGGAATGAAATGTAAAAGCAGACTCAATATTAGGCTCACATCAGGTAATGCAACAAGAAGTTTGTCAAAAGTTTTTAAAAGGTTATTTGTTTAACAGTATTTACTGTAGTATCAATTTATTTCTCATTCTCTCATGAAAACAAACTTCAATTTCCAAAAGGTTAGAGGTGCTTATCCCTCCATACCAATAATGTAGCCTTGTTTTGGTCATCTATTAAAGGTTAATATTAATGATGTATTGTGTACTCATGTTGACAAAATACTGGAAATTTCAATTATGTTGGGTCGCCAAAGTTATGAACTTTAAAACAAGACATCTAAAATAAAATCCAGTTAAACATATTGACAGAATGAATACAAGAGAAATTGAATGTTACATCCTCAATTCATTACTATGATTAGGTTTTCACTTCATCTATTGAAAAATAGAAAAATTGTTGATGTCTTATTTAATTTCTTAAATCTTTGGTGAACCAACAACAAATCAATATTAAATAAATATCTCATATGAAAACTTTTTTTCTTCAAATTTTACCAAACATTTTCCAACGTTCCTGCTTAAAGATGCATCACCAGTGTTATTTGGTATTTTAACAGCAATTACCAGCAATTATGCATTGATATTTTACTTGTGTAAGGAAAAAGCCTGGTTTTACAGTAAATATGTACCAAAATTAATGTATGTTAGGTCCCTTCATGAATTAATTTGGCACGTTTTTTCTGCTATACTAAGACTCAGACAACTTTTCTTTTTTTTTCTTTCCAATTTTAAAGTATTTTATTTCTCAAAGGAAATTATCAATGTTTCGATGAACACACACAATTTTGGAAATTGCCGATAAAACACAGTGATACATCTTTAATCTCCAGTGTGTATTGTGGACCTGATTTGTCTCAACTATCATTTAACTTGTATCATATAGATATGTTTCAACAAGAAGACAATTTCTTATAATACATCATACACTGAATTAGAATTTCTAAACTGAGTTCAACATTCATTACAGGATTTTGTGATCCCACAACCTTGTGGAAGTACCATATGGTAAAACTCAATCTGCTGAGTAGATGAACAAAATCATAATCACTATATTCACTGTCCATAGAAATCACTCCAAACATCTAAACAAACATGACAAATGTTAACTTACCTCACAGTGGTTTTACTTTGTTTTATTCAAGCCAGTTGAACAGAAAATTTTTACTTTACTGGCAGAGCAAATGATACGACATGAAACTTTAGGGCGGATCCCAAACAAAATGGTGCTTGACAAACATTTCAGTTCCTGTTCGAGTACGTGACAAAGTCATTAGGTCATAGGTCTACCTGGCTGATATGTACAGTACACAGTGAATATCCAGATAACATTCATACATTGGGCCAACGTTGGCAATTGGTCGGCAACGTCGGCGTTGGCATGACGTCAGGTTTTGACATTGGCTCAATGTTGGCATTACATCGCTAACATCGGCGTTGGCATTATGGTAGCTGCTAATGTTGAGCCAATGTTGGCAATTAATCGGCAACATCGGAAATTGGAAATTGTTCGGATACCTGGGTACCCATAAATAATTTGTAAAAACACAAATGCTCCTGAATGTATAAAATAACCAACATGAACACAAGTTTCTCTTGTCTAATTAGAATCATAAATAATAAATGTGGACTTACTGTAGTACTTTTCCCGCCTCTATATTAAAAATGACTCGCACACAAAAAATGTTAACAATAAATTTGAGACTTCCATTTATCTGGCTTAAAATAATGTTCAGTCAAAATTTTTGAACGTTGTTTACAGGTAATTGGAAAAAGTGAAAAAATGGAACCGGGTAATGACAGTTTCAGACTTTCAGTCATCCAGATACATGGATACCTGGAACAGCCTTATTAGGGATAAAATACACAAAAACATTTCTTATTCAATTATGGTATTGTCCACAGATTGTCCAGACTGAGTTTGCAGTGAGGATGAGGTGCAAGCTTGCTCCTTCCTACTTCCCCATCAGTGGTAAGCGGGTGAAGGGCAAAAACAACTCTATAGTCATTATAGGAAGCCACCAAGTCATTTATTGACTGATAAGGATATTTAAAGTGCATGCTGGGAATCTGGTGACCCAGTTACATGCAAATCATTTGAAGTACACAAGCAATGATGCATCAAATCTGTACAAGATGTGTTGTCATTCAATTGGGATTGCTTAAAATGTTTGTTTCTTTTTACATTGAATAAGTGATTGATTCGCCATATGAATTCTTTGGCATGTATCATCACCATCTATGCTGAGCTTGGACCACACCAACATATATTCATTGGTATATATTGATGAACATACATGTATCTTATTTTTAGCATAAATTGTACATGTACATGTCATTGTAATTTGTATACAGCCCATCATATCTTTTAAAATAAAGTCCCCCCTTTTCACTCCAGATTGGAACCATTGAACCCTTGTCATACAAATGTGTCACACACAAACAGTCATTTGTGTTACTGCTACAAGGTGTGTCAGAGTCCATCTAACTTCGTGATCCAATGGCCAGCAGTTGAAGTTGATCCATTCTTCAAAGGAGTTAATGTATATGTTTCAAATTAATTTATATGGACCTATCCTAACTGTGGCAGTCTGTATACCTTCATGGGAATTGGTTTTCAGAACCTTAAGACACATCTAGGTCTTTCTAGGTATTTTTTTAAAACATGTTATAACAATGATTTTTGTTTTTGACTGGACCCAAAAATCCTCACAAGTGTAGTTATTAAACAGTATCTGTTGGGTGATCTAGAAAAATGTATATTGCCGACTGTGATCGCTCTAGGAGTTGGGCCATTAACATACCACATTCTTCACTGCATAGGCATGTTATCTTGGTATACATTTTCGCAGATTACCCAATTAAAGTTCCTATGTATTTTTATGCAAGCATTGGGATATTTCAACCCAAGTACTGACCATCAATCCCATAACACAAGTAAAGATATTAAAGGGACAGTATTGTCATTGTTAGAGCAGACTTTCTACAGGGCATGGAATCAGTGTCTTAGTTTAATATGAACACAGTAACTGAAAATTACTGGCTCATTTATGCAGCAGCAACGCAAATAATTATACATATGACCTTACCACGTGAGTATTATTTTCAGTCACTGAGTTAATCTAGAACTTGAACTCTGATTCCATGCCCTGTTGATACGTAGCAATACCACCTTTAAACAATAACTTTAAAATGACTATTTATGAACATGTATTTTCAACAGTTAAAGAGAAATAAATACATATAACAATCAGAAGATCATTTCATTATTGTTTGTTTCTTTTCATTTTACAGTTATCCTTCAAATTACAACGTGTTGTCTCTCAATATCTCTAATGTGTAAAAGTGATGTGTTCCTTATAGAAAGATGCACTTACTTATGACAATTTTCTATGCAAATTTAACAGTTTATAAGGTTATGATTCAGCTAAATGTTACATAAAAAACAAGAAATTTGTTTTATTTGGTTGCTTGCCATAGATAAGGCTTCTTAATACATGGAAGACATGCTTATCTCATTAGACCCAGAATCCTGGTCAACATTAATCTGAGCCGTGAGTCCACGTTGGATATGACCCGACCCTTTCCAGGTGAGAATGACCCCGGAAAGTTGGGTCAGATTAATTGACTGGTTTTCAGGGGCAAATAATATGACCCAACAATTTTGGTCATTCTGAGCCAAAAAGTGTCGGGGCATATCTGACCCAGGAGTTTTTAGTGTGTTGGCTCAATGTTGGCTTGATGTTGGATCAAAGTTAATGATACAATGGCCCAATGTTGGTCAATGTTGGAATATATTGGCTCAATATTGGCTCAATGTTGGCTTGATGTTGGATCAAAGTTAATCATACAAAGGCCCAACGTTGGTCCAATGTTGGAATACGTTGGCTCAATATTGGCTTAAAGGTAATGATACAAAGGCCCAACATTGGCCCAACGTTAATAATGTTTACGTTAACGCTGGGCCAACTTTTACATTGGGCCACTGTAATGCCGATGAGCAAAATTACGTTGGGCCAACGTTGGCCCACTGAAATCGTTCCGTTGTTGTGATGTTATCTGGGTAGTGTACCATAATTGTTTGATTCAATGACGTATGCATATTGAACTTCATTGTGAAAGTTCAGCTGTGTTGCATGATGTTGTATATAATATATCCTGCTTGTGTTGTAAAGTGTGAGTATAATCTACAGGATAGTATCCCATAGATTATACCATAGAGTAAAGCCCTTTTCACACGAGGGAAATAAGCTAGCTGTGCGGATACCAGTTAACTGCTATGTGACACGGGACGTTGGTTGTGAAAGGTCGTATCCGAGTTTGACCAACGTCCGTGGTCAATACAACTGGCGCCCGAGACCAAGGACCCTAGTTTGCATTTGTCGTGTGAAAAGGGCTTAAGGTCCTTGCTATTTGGTTTTACTGTGGTTTTTTGTCTTGACTATCTGCATATCTCCTTTATGTATGTGTTGTTTTGTGGTTTGGTTTTGCTGTGGTTTTTGTCTCGACTATCTGCATATCTCCTTTATGTATGTGTTGATTTGTGGTTTGGTTTTACTGTGGTTTTTGTCTCGACTATCTGCATATCTCCTTTATGTATGTGTTGTTTTGTGGTTTGGTTTTACTGTGGTTTTGTCTCAACTATCTGCATGATTCCTTTATGTATGTGTTGTTTTGTGGTTTGGTTTACTGTGGTTTTAGTCTTGACTATCTGGTATCTCCTTTATGTATGTGTTGTTTTGTGCTTTGGTTTTACTGTGGTTTTTGTCTCGACTCTGCATATCTCCTTTATGTATCTGTTGTTTTGTGGTTTGGTTTTACTGTGGTTTTTTGTCTTGACTATCTGCATATCTCCTTTATGTATCTGTTGTTTTGTGGTTTGGTTTTACTGTGGTTTTTTGTCATGACTCTCTGCATATCTCCTTTATGTATGTGTTGTTTTGTGGTTTGGTTTTACTGTGGTTTTTGTCTTGACTGTCTGCATATATATATCTCCTTTATGTATCTGTTGTTTTGTTGTTTTGTTTTGTCAATGTTTGGATTTTTGGTGTTATGGTCTGTTTGTTCATGTACTGTTTGTTTACTTGTTGAAAGTACTGTTTGTATTGGTGTTTTTTATCGATAGTGTCTTTGAGTGTAAATGTGTTGAATTTGTGACCAACTGTATATCTGGTCATCCGTTTCCTGTTGTAACTTTCTGTTCTTCATTTCATTTTAATGTTAAAACTAAAGCCTTATTTATTTCATATCAGTCGTTTATATTTTACATTTTCTGATTTTTTAAAAACTTAATTGAACGTATCTATTTTTATATTGTAAGTGGAATGTATTTATTTTAGAAATTATAATTGTTAAATTTGACTTAGCCTATTTAAGTTCAAATTGTTTTAATAAACCAATTGAATTGTAATATGACCTTATCATGAGGGGTATTATTTGCAGTTACTGAGTTTATCTAAAACTATCACTCAGATTCCATGCCCTGTTGATCGTGATGATATTGTCCCTTTAATTAAGAATGTAACTGTCAGAAGTAGTTTGTAATTTTAAGAAATGCTGTAGTCATGACTCAGGACAATGATACTGGGGAGTATTCATTTGAAATGATGGGGATTAGCAGGGAATGTTGGAGGAGGATGGTGGGAGAAGGTCATAAATTATTAACTTGGCTTCAGGAAAGAAGGGACTTTGTTTTAGTTGAATTGGTTTAGTTGGCCTGAAAATTGGGAAAATTCATAAATGCCACAGAGACAGTTTAAACTATAGTTTAAACATTCTGATTGGTTCAGATGTAATCACATAATTGTTTAAGACCAGTCTTAATGTTGGTATCACTGCTTCTACAGGGATGCATTCTCTCTTTGAACCAAAATGTACTTGAACCAACTAATTTTTTTGTTCAATATGGAGTCAAGTCTTGAGAAAAGTGTATAAAAAAAATTAAAAAAAAAAAAAAACATTCCCAATTTTTACAGAAAACATTTGAGTAATTGTTTTATTTTGTTTATATAAAAGATATAATTTATATTTCAATATGTAAATGTTGTATAATTACCAACTTTACGTTAAGTTAGCTTTCATATAATAATTTGTTCATTTTGTGTTCATGTCATTACTAATGCTATACCTTCCCATTAAATGTTTCTTTAACAGTTGAGATGCACCAGCTGCATATCTGTGTTTCTGGATGCAAAATGTTCCAGTTTTTGCAATAAAGTTTCTGTGATACTTGAAGGTAAGCATGTTCAATTTTTAGTGTGTCTCTGAGGATTAAGAATCACCGAGTTGACATTTCAATCAGTTTGCAAACAGTCACTTCAGGAAAGTTTATTTCTTAGACAATAATCCCTCCTTCCAAAAGAGCCGATATTTAAAAAAATGAATTATCGGATCTACTTATTCAATGCCCCAAGGCAAAGTATTAAAGGTTGTCACCAAGACAACAGTATATGAATGTCATCAAGACAACAGTATTATAGAATATCACTAAGACAAAAGTATAATAGGATGTCACCAAGACAAAGTTATTAAATATTATCACTAAGACATATAAGTGTCCCACAAAGCGTCTTCAAAATAGCACACAGCTTGAATCTACTCAAGATTCACCAATTCTCAAACCTTCCGAAAACCTTGTTTTAAACTCTAAAATGAACAAAATATACACCGAAAAGTTTGAGGTATATCCCAAGTCTTCCACAGTATTTCTATAAACTTTGCATTCTTATAAAGTACATTATAATACAAATCTTATACAGCAGGTAAATAAATACCTGCCTTACTGGCGTTCAACAAGGTAATATGTGACCCTCTTTGGTCCTGGTAGCAAATGTTCAGGGAAGAATTGTCGTATCCAACCGCAAATTTTTCTTGTTCATTATAACTAATAATGTAATCTTACCTACCCAGTAAGGTGGAGAACATATGGATGATGATGGACATATACTTCAAATTATTCCAGGATATTTATTTCATGAAAATTCAGGCATTTTTGGTATACGGTGACTTCTTCAGTCATGTCAGTCTGATCTTGTCAACTCCCATAAGTGACCAACACGGTCATTGTTACATGCATATTTTTCTGAAGGAGAGGATTTTTAAAGGAAATAAAGTCCAAAACCATAAAAGTGGATTTTAAAGATAGCTTTCGCTTCTTCCAAAATCGATAGAATCATTTTTTAAAACTTGTTAATGGTTGCAAAAAATTCGGAAAGAATGTCGTATCTGACCACCACTTTTTAAGGGTTTCTTGGAATTTTTTTTACAACCACTAACCAGTTAAAAAACGATTGCTTGTACATGTATGGTCGTATTAGGTGGTGGTTCACACACAGGTACCCAGTGGAGATTAATAAATGGCCGTTGCCCTCACATCGTCAAAATATAGCGCCCTCTGGCATCATCACATCGGAAAAGTTGGCCAAAGTAAAAGTTACTAACAATCACCTAGTGACAAATCACTAATCAATCTTCTTCCGTGTAAATAATTTTCTTGAAGGTTAAATATCAAGTGAAATATTAAGTGAAGAACATCGTGGTTATAACTTATATTTTATTCAAATATATTATCAAAACCAATGGGTTTAACTTACGGTTGATGGTCAATCTTCCGTGTCTCCCCTCTCACCAAAAGTTGGTAATACCGGCAAAACTTGCCTTGGAAAGCACTCTGATAAAAATGTGACGGGCTCTGCGAAAATGAGTCGCTTCTCGCACGGCCTCTTTCCACGTACAGTGTTGATGAATGTTTGGACGGTGAAAATAAAATTGGAAATTGATTTTCTGATTATCCATTATTTCGGTTCTTTAGTATCTGTATTTTCATATTTATAAATCAAAAAAGCTGATTTGTATGAAGAAAGTGGAATAAATGATGATTTTTGTGTGCCTTTTGTTTTCATTTCGTCCGTTGTTTCCATTACAATGAGCTATAAATTGCTGCGTTTATGTTGATTGTGCTTGGCAAAAATATAAACCCCGCTATCATTTAAGGAACATATTGGTAACTACGCACATTTTATTAGTAACCTTCTGAAAACTGTTTTTACAGGTTTTTTTTAATAGGCAATTTCTCCTGTACGGGTTTACTCCATTGTTGACATAATACATATTTTCAAAAGGTGATAACTTTTGAACCGGACATGCCACAGTTGTTTAACAGGTATCAAAATGAAGCTTATTGCATGCTCTTTTCAGCGATGTATATAAAATTAAAAAAATATGTTCACCCCATGACTCATTTTCGCAGAGTCTGCCAAATGTTGGTATTCAGCAACAACTAACAAGCCTGAATGCTTGCTATATAAATACATCAAGAGCCTGAAATACTCGGATTTGTATAAAACAAAATATTGCTGCAGCAGAGCAGAGTGTAAGACAGTCCTCATAGATTGAGGTCCAGAAGACAACTCCCTTCACATTCCTCAAAACCTTAGAACCTTTTCCATTCTTTACATCTACATCTCATTTACATCTTCTCATTCAATCTTCAACCCTTCACCTTTGACTCTATTCAAACCCAAACTTACCTCATTGACATACAAATTAAACCTATGGGGGTTCCAACTCAGGAATTTCTAACCAGGTACTGTGTGCTTTAAAGCTATTGTTATTTAATTATACTATGTCAGTCAACCATGGTATTGTTGGTTATGGCACTAGCCCAATTTATACATATTCATATACAAAGTTAAAAATCACTAATTATTCATAACTAGCGACCATGGTGCTTGTGTCCTTGAGCAAGACACTACCATGATTGCTTCTCTCCACCCAGGGGTAAATGGTACCTGTGAGGGCAGAGTTGGTTATTGTGTTTGATTAGCCCCTGTGCTCTGTAATGGCAGCAATTGAGCTGTATACTCCCAGGAGCTGAGATGGTTTCAGGAATGATTTATGAGCCTGATGAGCAGGGGTAATAATATAATGCACCTTGAGCACCAGTTTGGTGGATACGCAAGCGCCATATAAGTCCACATTATTATTAGGGTAAGAAGGTTTCTCTGTGACAGGTATGTGACAAGTTTGTTGTTTATCTTACAGTAGAAAGTTTTGCATAGTTGGGTTTCAAACCATTAAAGAATGGTCATTAGGTTGAACACAGTGCTATAGAATGGTTAATGATATTAAAGAATGGTCATTAGGTTGAACACAGTGCTATAGAATGGTTAATGATATTCAAGAATGGTCATTAGGTTGAACACAGTGCTATAGAATGGTTAATGATATTCAAGAATGGTCATTAGGTTGAACACAGTGCTATAGAATGGTTAATGATATTCAAGAATGGTCATTAGGTTGAACACAGTGCTATAGAATGGTTAATGATATTAAAGAATGGTCATTAGGTTGAACACAGTGCTATAGAATGGTTAATGATATTAAAGAATGGTCATTAGGTTGAACACAGTGTTATAGAATGGTTAATGATATTCAAGAATGGTCATTAGGTTGAACAGTGCTATAGAATGGTTAATGATATTAAAGAATGGGTCATTAGGTTGAACAGTGCTATAGAATGGTTAATGATATTAAAGAATGGTCATTAGGTTGAACACAGTGCTATAGAATGGTTAATGATATTAAAGAATGGTCATTAGGTTGAACACAGTGCTATAGAATGGTTAATGATATTAAAGAATGGTCATTAGGGTTGAACACAGTGCTATAGAATGGTTAATATACAAGAATGGTCATTAGGTTGAACATGAAAAGGTTATAGGATGGTTAATGATATTAAAGAATGGTCATTAGGTTGAACACAGTGCTATAGAATGGTTAATGATATTAAAGAATGGTCATTAGGTTGAACACAGTGCTATAGAATGGTTAATGATATTAAAGAATGGTCATTAGGTTGAACACAGTGCTATAGAATGGTTAATGATATTAAAGAATGGTCATTAGGTTGAACACAGTGCTATAGAATGGTTAATGATATTCAAGAATGGTCATTAGGTTGAACACAGTGCTATAGAATGGTTAATGATATTAAAGAATGGTCATTAGGTTGAACACAGTGCTATAGAATGGTTAATGATATTAAAGAATGGTCATTAGGTTGAACACAGTGCTATAGAATGGTTAATGATATTTTAGTGTATACTGGACTAATACCTCCAACTTTCATTCATTCACTCACATTTGGTTACTGGAATGGACATAAGCTTTCAACTAATGAAAGTCAAATTCTAAGCAGCTGCTTTTCAAAATATTGAAAACTTTTTCCTCATTTTGGAATCGGTTTTTATGTCAATAGGGAATATCAATTTGTTCTGGAACATCTGGACAAACTTTTTAAAAAATGCTGCAGAAAGAGATTTATTTCATGTGCAACATGACATAAACATAATACAAAGTGCAAAAAATTGTGTTTTTCAACCAACCCTAGAATTTTTGCCATCAAAATTTGTAAGGATCGAGAGACCTATTGCACATAGAACCATTTTTCTGATGCACAAACATCTAAACTTATTATTTCCACAGAAAAAGCTCTTGTGTTAAAACGCTGCCTGAGGATTAGACCCAATGCAGTACCCACTGCAGTACCCACTGCATGATGTCGTGAACCCAGTCACCCTGCAGCTAGTACCCACTGCATGATGTCATTGTACCCAGTCACCCCTGCAGCTAGTACCCACTGCGTGATGTCCCATGTACCCAGTCACCCCTGCAGTACCCACTGCGTGATGTCATTGTACCCAGCTCACTCCTGAGTACCCGCGCATGATGTGTACCCAGTCTCTCCTAGATGATACTCCATACAGCTGACAGTCAGTATGATGAAGTACAGGAACAGATGATGGTTCATCTATGATGTAAGTCCTTAGTCCCGACCATAGGGACATCAGAACGTAGTGAGTGGGGGACCAGGGTGGAACAAAAAAAAGTTTGGGAGGAAGGAACGATATTACATTTTTACATCGCATGCCAGATATGTACCCAACAAAGCAAGATGTACATTCAGATTTAGTGGATATAAAATGTACTTAATCAAAATGAATATTCTAGATATTAAATTTGTAGAAATAGTTTCACTTTAATTTTTAATTAAGAATTTAACTGTCAGAAATATTTGTATATAATATTATTTGAATCACTGACTTATTGGAATGAATCCGTGACAGAGACAAACATTGTGTTTGTTGTTGTTTTGCCTTTGAGAATGATTCGTTTGAGGAAAACAAATTCAAATATTTTTTGCAAACATTTCCTATACATGTATACACAGTTGGAACATATTTCACATGCCCTAAACCCTCCCTTCAATATTTATGGGCCTATTATACCAATTGCAAAGATGATGACTTCCAGTTTCTTGAGATGAATATATAATTTCTTAACTAAAGAATTGAACATTTGTTGATAAGTTGGATGTTGGTGTATAGTTTTAGTTATACAGAAATAATACACTATGTAAACTTCTTAACTATTTCCTTTGACATAAATTTTGAATTGAGTTTAACTCACAAGTTTAAATGGTCCTACATGTATGCAATAATAAGTAACACATAGATGTACAGTGTATTGTTTTATACTCTGACAGACTGATACTTGAAGTTATCAAATTAGCTGGCAAGGGAGATGATAGTCAAATGACTTACAGCAGATTCTTAAAAGAACTGAGTCATCAGAACATACTTCAAATACAGGACCTATGTATTTGGATTCACATTTACAATAAAACTACTTCATTCTTCAGTTGGCTAATAATTCTAACATTTGATTAACCTCACAATTTGTTACTTTTCATCCCATATATAGAAATAATTGTGACAATATCAGTTTATTTTGATGAAAGAAAGCAAGGATGTAACTAGCAATAATAATGAAACATACATGTAAGTAAATATTATAAGTTAAGAGATTTGATTATTGACATCACTCAACTGAGGAGGAGTTGTGAGAACAAACATTGAATTGACTTGTTATAATAGTTTTGATAAACCTGATTGGAGAAAAAACAAAAATTTTGTTTACAATCTGATCTAATAAATTCAAATT
>CM055831.1:25589666-25655289 GCA_029582265.1 Zoroaster sp. YZ-2022
CTCAGTGGTGTGGACCCTCTGATGACATTTTAAATCACTTCCTTGTGAGAAGGATTTTCCACAAATGTCACAGACAAATGGTTTCTCATTGGTGTGGACCCTATGATGACATCTTAGACTGCTTCTATGTGAGAAAGATTTTCCACAAATAGCACAGATAAATGGTTTCTCATTGGTGTGGACCCTCTGATGACATCTTAGACTCCCTCGTTCTGAGAAGGATTTTCCACAAATGTCACAGACATATGGTTTGTCATTGGTGTGTACCCTCTGATGACGTTTTAGATTGCCTCCTTGTGAGAAGGATTTTCCACAAATGTCACAGACAAACAGTTTCTCATTGGTGTGTACCCTCTGATGGCGTCTTTGACTTCTTCCATGTAAGAATAATTTGCCACAAATGTCACACACAAATTGTTCCTTATTTGTTAGATCCATTGGGTGACTTGTGATTCAGGTTGAGAACACAAAGAATCAAACAGCTTGTCATTGGTGAAGACTTTCTGACTCAAAGTAGCTTTCTATATTAACGAAAAAATAAAGGTAATTAATAAACCATTTATTGAGGCAGGAAGTCGATAGCATCAGAGCAGGGTTGAAATTGCCCCTAGACCACCAGCCCAAGTGGATTAACAAAATTAATTACTACTACATCTGCTTGGTCACTAACGGGGGAGTTAACAAGATCATCAGACTGACATGACTGAGGAAATCATCGTACCAAAAATGCCCAATTTTTCATGAAATAAATATCCTGGAATAATTTGAAGAACATGTCCAACATCATCCATAATTATGTTCTCCACCTTACTGGGTTGGTAAGATTACATTATTGTAATATTGGTTATATTCAATGAGAAAAAGTGACGGTCGAATACGACATTCTACCCATGATATATATCCTTAGGTGCGTCACTGAGTATACAATTACAAATAACATTAACGTTAGAACCATGGCCATGCCATAAGCCTTAATAGCAGCTGCAAGGAATTGTGGGATGTCTGTGGGCGCAACAGCGCCACTGCATACCGCACGGACAAACAAAATATTATTGACGTCACAAAAGCTGCGCCAAACAGATGCCCCTTTTTGTATCCCTGTATGCTTTGCGGCAGTTGCTTCAGTGCTATATTAGCGATAAGGCTTATGATGTAACACAACATTTACACTGCTAGCACAAGTCTATTAATAGACTAATTTTTTATAAAAGTAGCAGTTTTTAAAATTCGTTTTTTTCAAATTATTTTTTCTGTTCCACTCTATTTTAGAAACATATCAAAATATTTAAAACTTACATATGGAATGTCTTTCCATATCCACGGAATTGTCTGTTTGTTGAGTTTATCGACGCCCAAGCTGGCATTTTACTGACCAGATCATACACATTATACAATACATGATGTGAATCGCATGTGTTGTGTCGATATGCACTTTGTATGTACTGTGTGTATGTGTACACTGTACATGTACTATACATACATGTACATACATGATGTGCGTGTGAGGTCAATCAACGATATGGCGCCCTCTTTCGTGTACCACGGTTTAGGCTAGTTGTCTGGGGAGTTTTTTGCAAATAAAAGGTCCCTGGCCCTGGATGTTTATTTTCAGTGATCGTCTGAAGGTCAGGAATTGGACATTTTACTGGTATGCAAATTGTGTATGATACTTTCGGCGAATGAGAGTGAGTCGCGCGTGGGTTTTTATGATTCTGGCGCTCAGAAGATAAACAAATTAATATCACTTTTTATTAGTGTCACTTTGTTGTCGCAGTTTTTAAAATAATAATTTTTAAGCACCAAATCTTTATTCATTATCTTATAAAAAATTAAAAGTTATATTCGCACACATGTATACAGATGGAAATGCGCATGCGCACAAACAGTTTTGCCTACAGGTGCTGTGTATGTGTGCATGAACGTTAGCCACTGAAGCATAAACAAGTGGGAAATATCACCATTTTCAGGTAAAATTTTACGTATTCAAGGGTCCGACGACCATCATGAGATTACATAGAAACAGAAAGTGTTCTTTAACGGGCGAAAACGGGAAGGGAAATTGTGGGGAAATGCATCATTTTTTATAATAATAATATCGGAATTGTGCGTGCAGTGCTACTGCTACTGTGCTAGTGAACTTGGGAAATGGGTTTTGGAAAAAAGTTGTAGTCTATACAAACGCACACATTTGTGTACAAAGTTAATGGAGGAGAAAAGATGGTCGGCAAGAAGTTGGAAGTTTTTACGTTTTATACTAGCAAAATTATGGAGAAATTTTAAAAAGAAATCAGTTAAATTATAAATAGAACATTTTTATAATTAAGAAAAGAATTTATTTTCTCCTGAAAACTATTTTAATAGACTTTTACAGAGCATTTTTTTTCTTCTAAAAAAAAAAGGGGGAAAATTGCAGATAAATTTCATTGTATTTAAAAAACAAATAAAGCATTATGTTCAAACCAAGTTAGTTTGAATGCTTCTTGCATTCACAGTCTCCTATTTTTAGAATAATTATGTAAGCTGTCGCTCACAGCAACAAATTAAATAATTAATCTAAAAATTGGAGACTGTGAATGGAAGAAGCGTTCAGACTAAACCGTGGTCAAACACACAATAATAATGATTGTAAATTGTGGTGTCGGTCCAGCATAAAATTAAAAACATTAAAAACTAATAAAATAAAAATAAATAAATAAAATAAATAAATAAATAAATACAAAATTGATGCCACCCGAAAAACAAAACCATTAAAAAAATACTAAAATTAAATAAAGTGCTAGTTGAGACAAGAACCATTATCTTATCAAGAAACTATTATCTTATTGTATTATTTTGGGACCGTATGATATTACCGCATGTTCCCCGATTGTAGATTGGGGACACGGATATACATCATCAAACACCAATAAATTGTTGTTCCTACCGCTAATCAGATTGTATACAAAATAATAATTGAATATCAGGAACATTATAAAAAGGCAAGTGGCACAAGGCATTGTTTTCTCCTTTTTACCATTTAATTTATATGCAATATATATTTTTTGTTGAGGTGGAGAATATTTCTAAAAGAAAATATGTTCCGAAAACCAAACTGTTTGCTTGAATATAACTGTCATCCAGAAATCAGATGAGAAATTCTGTTTGCATGGTTTCTGGGAATAAACAAATTGTTCTTTTCTTGATTATACAAATGTTCTGTATGTAATTTAACTAATTCTTAATAATTTTCTCCATAATTTTGCTATGCATAAAAAACATCAATTTTCTGACCGGCCACATTTCTCCTCCATTGACTTCGTGACAGTAGGCTGCTTTTTAGGAAGAAGTTTTTTTTTTTTTTTTAAATCGGCTGGTTTCAGGCAAATCAGGTTTGATTTTAAAAAAAAACATTTTTAAACAAGTTTTCTGTCCTTCATTTATGAACTTTAATAAAATCTGATGACTGGTGTACATGGGTAACTGTAACTGAGGTAAAACTTTTAGCCAATAGTTTTATTGTGATTTGCTAGTTATAAACATGGAGGCGTTTTTGGGCCAAAATAAAGAGTCTTCTCAACAAGAAGACACTCTTTTCTGTCTGGAATGGGACAGAAATGATTGCATAGAAACCTACAGTGCTTTGGTTAGTAACTGTGAATGAGATGTACTTTAATCTAAAATGAACATTCCCGATATTGAATTTGTACAAATAGTTTTTATCTCGTTAATTTTTTTAATTAAGAATTTAACTGTCGGAAGTATTTGTAGGCCTATATATTTGAATCACTGACTTATTGGAATGAACTGTGACAGAGACAAACATTGTCTTTGTTGTTGTTTTGCCGTAGAATTTGTTTTTGAACTGAATTATTGGTTTTTACCATCAGCCATTGTACAGTCATAGGCTGGTTTTACCATCAGGCATTGTACAGTCACATAGGCTGGTTTTTTACCATCGGGCATTGTACAGTCACATAGTCTGGTTTTACCATCGGGCATTGTACAGTCACATAGTCTGGTTTTACCATCGGGCATTGTACAGTCACATAGTCTGGTTTTTACCATCGGGCATGTAGGCTGCTTTTTAGGAAGAAATATTCCCAAAATATTTGTAATTTCATATACATCTATGCACGGCAATCTTCACTTGCCCTAAACCCCTCCCTTCGGCCTATCATACCCATTGAAAAGACATGACTTCTAGTTTCTTGAAATAAATTTTAATTTCTTAACTAAAGAATTGAACATTTGTTGAAAAGCTGGATGTTATGTATAGTTTTAGTTATACAGAAATAATGCACTATGTAAACTTCTTAACTATTTCCTTTGACATAAATTTAGAATTGAGTTTTTACTCACACACAGTTTAAATGCAGCGGCGTAGCCACGGGGGGGCACGTGCCCCCCCACAAATTTCCAGTGCCCCCCCCAGGTGCCCCCCCACGAAAAATCCTCATAGTGCCCCAAAAAACAGAAAAGATAAAGAAAAGGGGAAAAATCCCATACCCCTGGGCCTCCCCACTGAAAAGCAATGCCACCCCCTGTGCCCCCCCACTGAAAAAGTCCTGGCTACGCCGCTGTCCTACATGTATGCAATAAGTAACACATAGATGTACAGTGTATTGTTTTATACTTGACAGACTGATACTTGAAGATCAATTAGCTGATAAGGGTATGATAGTCAAATGACTTACAGCAGATTCTTAGTAAGAACTGAGTCATCAGAACATACTTCAAATACAGGACCTATGTATTTGGATTCACATTTACAATAAAGCTACTTCATTCTTCAGTTGGCAAATAATTCTAACATTTGATTAACCTCACAATTTGGTTACTTTTCATCCCATATATAGAAATAATTGCGACAATATCAGTTTATTTTGATGAAGAAAGCAACAAGGATGTGAACTACAATAATAATGAAACATACATTTAAGTAAAAATTGTAAGTTAAGAGATTTGATTTATTGACATCACTCAACTTTTATAATATTGTTTTGATAAACTTGATTGGAGACAAAGAATCAAATTAATTTGTATTACAATCTGATCTTAGAATAAATGTCAATTAAATGCAAATTGAATTAAATCAACAGTAAAATAAAACAGTGTATAGATTATACTCCTAAATTAAAGGAGGGAATTTGAAGAAAACAAAATCTACAATATTAATGTTGAAAATTAATTAACAAAGACACATAACCTATAGATTTGAGTTATTTCATTGATGTATGGAAAATACAAATGAAAACTATAAGAAAAAGAATATGATTGACCAAAATAACAATTTCCACTGGGTTCAAAGATGAAAGCACTTTAAACAACATAATTTCCCAGGATGCTTGATACTTGTACCAACTTTACACCAATTAAGTTTTAATGTAATAATTTGTTCATTTGATAATCTAGTTATTACCAATGTTGATTTGATCAATTATTTGATCAAATAAAATGATGAGATAAAAGAATACAAAATGAAATCCTACCATCTAAAACACTTTAGGTAGGTTTTAGTTGATGAAAGTATGGTGAAAGTTATCAGGTGATAACCTTCATCTTGTAGAGTCATTGAAGACTCTATAAGAGACTGCATGGATCCAAATGGAATCATCCTCATTGATAATGTACAGTGCTTAGTATTTATATCAACCAACATTAACAAGGTATAATTAAATAACAAAATACCTTACAAATTAAGAGATGTCAAGTAGGTCTCAAGTTAAGGAATGATGAAGGTCATTACCCTCATTGAAGACTCTACAAGAGACTGGATCCACACGGAATCATGCTCATATATATAGATAATGTACAGTGCTTAGTATTTATATCAACCAACTTCTACAAGGTATAATTAGATAACAAAATACCCAAAGCAGGGAGGGGGGCTTCATCCCCAAGGCCCCCATACCCCCTGGATCAGCCATTGGGGCTTGGGACAGGAAAACCTCAAAACAGTTTGTTCATTGCAATATATACAGTTAAGCTTATTACACAATTGATGAAGATTATCATTTGTAAAAGTGTTCAATATAATGTATAAAGCTAATTATGAATACTTATTTTTAAAAGTGTACAATAATCATATATGTTCAACATATACATTGTTGAAAAGTAAATTTAAACCAAGACAATTGAAGCTCCTCTTTTGTAATTTCTTAAATTATTATGTTGAATTAGTTGCTCATTTTTGAGATTAAGAGTCATGGGTTTCCTGAAGATAATTTCTGTCTGGAATGGGACAGAAATGATTTCATAGAAACCAACAGTCCTTTGGTTAGAAACTGAATGAGATTTCACAACTTGTTTCCAAATGAAACATTGACTGGTCAATTGTTTATATGCAATTCTTGATTGTCATTTAGTATTCATGCACATGATGACATTTTACAAACAGTGTATCAAGAATGTACTATTCATTTTTATTTCCCTCCAGGTTGACAGCATGACAACCCTTCTAATTGACCTGATCGGAGGTCAACAAGAAACAGTCTCAGCAAGAAACATCCTCAACCAAGAGAGATCAGCTCAGGATGCTCCAACAAAAGGTAAGAGGAAGAAAACTAGACTTGTATAAGGTGCAGCTCAGGTGTAGAATATAACCTTTCATTATGCAACTCTGTACAAGGGTGGATCCAGAGGGGGAAAAGAGAGGGTATAGACCTTTCTTTTGCTGTGTCACAATTATAGTTTTTGTCAACTGGTGATTGGCAAACAATGGGTGGCCATCAGTGAAAACAAAGAAAGTATTGACAAGATATTGACATATGAATAATTAAAGAGTAACATTTACAAATCAACAGACAATGCCAAAAGCAAAATGAGGAGAACTCCCTCTTAAAGATGCATCACCCATATATTTTTTCACCAGTGATTCATGGCAATTTTTTTTATCTGAAAATAACTATTTTCCTTGTAAAAAGTCATCAAAATATGCAAAAATTACAAATTAAATCAGAGCCATGTTTACAGTGATAAAGTTATGAAATGAATTGATGGCAGGACCTGTCATTAATTCATTTAGGTACTTAGATAAACAATGCTTCTTGGACATTTGTCTTGTGAAATATTTCTTTTTACAAGATGTATCACCGACATTTTACTGGTAAGTTTTTGTTTTCAATAATTTCCTGAGTGAAGATTTCATTGTCAATGAATTGTATATGCTCTGTATCTCTTGTCATGTCAAACATTAATAATAAATGATACAAGATTAATTCTATAGAGTGACATTGATACTCAAGATTCTACATTACATGTTTGGGTAACATATCTTGAAGAGGACGTTTCACCATTATGATGATGACAAGGGAGATTGCCAGTCAGCAGCATGTTGGATTACATCACATTATGTGATATATCTTCACTGAGTTGCAGTCTGCTGCTACCAGCTGATGCCCATCTGCAGTGAATGTGATTCCCATGGGGTCATACAGACCCTGAGCTATACATGAGATGAATCTCCCTTCATCATCATAATGGTGAATATGACCAGTGTTAAACCCATTGCACACTGCAATGTATATGCCTGATCTGTCACAGCATACACCTCTGCAGTATTGAACTTCCTGACCATTGATTGTTGGTTTGATTGTGAGTAATGAAGTACCATTGCTGTCAACAATGTCTACTTGATGTTGGTTATCACCACTGACTACAACTCTATTATTATTATCAATGGCCAGGAGGTAAGGTTTTGTTTTGACTGACATAGTGTGAATGAGCGAGCCATCAGTGGGGCTGTGCTCGCTCACCACCATCCTCTTCACATCACCTATTACGACGTTACCCTTATTATTTACTGCTGCACTCCAGAGGGACACCGCTGTCTTCCCTACCTCACTATGAGGCACTGTGTGGAAGTCAAAGGCAAGTGTGCCATCATTGTTGTACATCTCGATGACATTGTTGGTGATGTCTGCAACCACTAAGTGATTGTGTATAGCTGCAATGTCATGTGGACCTGGAAAAAAAAAATAATAGAGATAACACAGCACAGTGATATAACAATTATGTGTGTTATGTTTTATGAGCTGAACATTAAATGAAGATATTTCTACATATTTTGACATGAAGGCCTATACATGTACAAAGGGATTCACAACAGTCAATGTTCACTTTAAACCTTTGAACTGTAATGATTTATTATTTACTATTTATTTCAGCCAATGTCATGTTTCAGAAAATAAAATAGGCTAAATTGTGGAGTGCCATGGTCGAGCGGTTTAGTGCATCGGATTTGTGTTCTGATGGCCGAGTCGTCAGAATATATACTCTGAAATATACTCTGTTGGAAGATGCTTCAATAAGCATGTGACACTTGCTAACACACGTCATGTTACCACATGTGTATTTACAACATACATGTATGTACATCATGTGTTTTTAAGTTTTGATGACTCCTCAGTGACAAAAAATAACAATTTTCTGTGATTGAAATATATTCTGGAGAAACAATTAAACCTTTAAAAGGCCATTTTCTCTGAACCATATATATGTTATTTTGGAAATTCACTTTGGAATTCTGGAAAGCATTCCATAAAGTTCTGGCTGGAAAACAGACACAATCTGGTAATAATTCTGGTCTATGGCTCTCTGCCAAACAACTGAAGTTAGATCTTTAGCGTAATTTCCCAAATTAAAGATGAAATTTAAGGAGAAAAGTATGGATCGATGTTGCTAACAGATGACTGACTATATGAAAACACAACAACCCTATATGCTGCTACCCATGCCATGTTTATTGAACCTCCACTGATGTGTTGCATTTACATACTTAAACAGCAGTGTGTTCTTAATTGTTGCAAATTGACTGAAAGCCGCATGGACTGATGTATAAATGAATAAAGTCTTTGTTAACCCTCCTACTATAGCTGTACTTTAATGGCAAGTAGCTATAGAGGTCAAAATCAGTCTACTGACTGTTTTAACTGTTGACCCAAATTTGTACACAGGGGCATTTTGACTGTTTTTTACAGTCATTTTGACCACCCTGAACAATACCAGACAATGCTTTTACCAGTCAAAAACGGTTGACTCATTTTGACCTGTAAATGTACTTACTACACTTAAGGTTTGACAGCAATATACCTTGGCAAGTATATCAACATTTTGACTGATTTTGACTCTTGCAGTTATAGAAGGGTTAAAGAATGCTTTAGAATATCTCTTGAAGTTCACTTGTAATCCTACAGGGGTATTGTCTTTGTTTGGGGCTGTTGTTTCTTTAGGTGTTCGGGTATGCACCCGAAACACCTATTGTTTTTGTTCGGTTTTTTTCTTTTCTTCTCCTTCTCCGGATAGATTGTCTACAAAAAAACACATACTTGCAAACTTCACATGAACTTCAAACTTGGCATATACTTAGAACTTAACACGTAGATGAAACACAATTTGTGACGTCATGATTAGGTCATCAGATATCGAATTACGATAAATCAAAGTTTAATATTAAAAAAAATCAAATCTCAACAACCACAAGAGGTCAATTCAAAATTGTTGTACCATTGTACATATCATTAATTGTCAAAAAATATTTACAAAAAGGTGACCCCAATTTGACCTTACTTCCTGTCCAAACCGGAAGTCAAAGTTTAATATTTAAAAAAATCATATCTCAACAACCACAAGAGGTAAATTCACAATTTTTGCACCATTGTACAGATCGTTAATTGTCAAAAAATATTTACAAAAAGGTGACCCCAATTTGACCTTACTTCCTGTCCAAACCGGAAGTCAAAGTTTAATATTTAAAAAAAATCATATCTCAACAACCACAAGAGGTAAATTCACAATTTTGTACCATTGTACAGATCGTTAATTGTCAAAAAATATTTACAGAAAGATGACCCCAATTTGACCTTACTTCCTGTCCAAACCGGAAATCAAAGTTTAATATTCAAAAAATTCATATCTCAACAACCACAAGAGGTAAATTCACAATTTTTGTACCATTGTACAGATCGTTAATTGTCAAAAAATATTTACAAAAGGATGATCCCAATTTGACCTTACTTCCTGTCCAAACCGGAAGTCAAATTTTAATATTTAAAAAAATCATATCTCAACAACCACAACAGGTAAATTCACCGTTTTTGCACCATTGTACAGATTGTTAATTGTCAAAAATATTTACAAAAACATTCTGACATCATCATCACTACCCTGACAAAATCCGAACACCTATGTGTTTGTCATATGACAAACACTTAAGTCTAGTTATCACTGTTGTTCGCTCGTTACAAATATTTTTTTATACTGTTCCATTTTTCTTAAATTTTTTGTTTTATTTGTAGCTTTGTGAATTTGACGTGTGAAATCTTTTATAGTTTGATGAAAATCTTGTTTTTATACAGCATGCACTGTACTACACTACATGCTATTGAATGCATAATGTGTACATAAGAAACTTACCTCCTTGTATTGGAATGGTTCTTTTCTGATGTCCCTTGGTGCTGCAGATTACCACTCTATTGTTACCACAGTCTGCCACTGCAATCTCATCACCAGGTTGACAAGCAGCAATACCCCAAGCCCCATCAAATTCTCCTGAACCAAATTCACCACACAGCTCCCACTTGGGTTCCTGCAGCTCCACCTTGCCAAGATTGATATCACCAACCCTCTGACTCTCCTTGAATCTCAGATGACAAAGCTTGTGATCAATCTTAGGAATACTTGGACTGCTGAGAAATTTCAATTCCTTGCTGATAGTGGGATAGAGTGCAAGGAAGTCAGGATCTGATGAATTATTGGTGACATCTTTGGCGGTCTCCAGTGAATGCTGTATTTGTTGTGAGATTACACTCACTGTTTGCTCATATTCATCCAATTTGTTGTTACGATCTTTATGGAGGTTTTTGATTTCATCAATGATGCAACTCTCTTGAGCTGTTACCTCAGCCCTGATCTCATCAGCTCTGTTCTTCACCTGTGCCATTGTTCTTTCAACTGTGATGTCCAGTTTGTCTTTCATTGTTGAGGCTGTTGCTAGAGATTGTTCAAGTTCCTTGAGAACTCCTTCAAGGGGATTAAAGAATTGAGCCAATGACTGTTTATATGTGGATGAGGCTTGGTTGCAATCAATGTACTCATGTTGTGGTTTACAGTGGTCTAGGACAGTGCAATCTCGGCAAATCAACTTGTCACATGTTACACAGTAGAACCGTGTCACTTCACCCTCATGTGTTTGGCATTCTGGTCGATATTTTTGTTTTGTCTCTTTTATTGTTATTTTCCCCTGAATAAAGTCCTCCAAAGTAGCAATGGTATGATTGGACAATGCAGGAATATTCTGGTGTATTTTGTAGCAGTTTGCACAGATATACTTTGGGCAGTCCAGACAGCGATGCGTAGCCTCATTTCCCTCATTGCATAATTCACAGGTAAGCTTTGTGTTGCCTGATGAGCTGACCAACTTCTGTTGCAATGTGATCTCCTCAACAAGACCAATTAGATAGAAGTTGGTCTTGAGGCCTGGAACACCCATCGTAGGAAGTTGTGTCTCCCGTCGACACAAAGGACAAGGAATCATGACAGCATCCTTGTATTTGGTAGTGTAGTATTCATATAAACAGTTTTCACAGAAGCTGTGGACACAGTCCAATATTTTGGGTTGTCTGTACACCTCTTTGCAAATACTGCACTCATGATCCTTGCTGATTTTCTCTAGAGCTGAATCCAATGTTGGATTAGAAGTAGCCATTTCTATATCTGTTTATAAATGATGTATGGAATGAAATGTAAAAGCAGACTCAATATCAGGCTCACATCAGGTAATGCAACAATAAGTTTGTCACAAGTTTTTAAAAGGTTATTTGTTTAACAGTGTTTACTGTAGTATCAAATTATTTCTCATTCTCTCATGAAAACAAACTTCAATTTTCAAAAGAAAAGCATTTCCTGGGAGGTGCTTATCCCTCCATACCAATAATGTAGCCTTGTTTTGGTCATCTATTAAAGGTGAATATTAAAGATGTATTGTGTACTCATATTGACAAAATACTGGAGATTTCAATTGTGTTGGGTCGCCAAAGTTGTGAACTTAATAACCAGACATCTAAAATAAAATCCAGTTAAACATATATTGACAGAATGATTATAAGAGAAATTGAATGTTACATCCTCAATTCATTACTATGATTAGGTTTTCACTTCATCTATTGAAAAATAGAAACAATTGTTGATGTCTTATTTAATATCTTAAATCTTTGGTGAACCAACAACAAATCAATATTAAATAAATATCTCATATAAAAACTTATTTTCTTCAAATTTTACCAAACATTTTCAAACGTTCCTGCTTAAAGATGCATCGCCAGTGTTATTTGGTATTTTATCAGCAATTACCAGCAATTATTTTGCATTGGAGCATTGCTATTTTACTTGTAAGGGAAAAGCCTGGTTTTACAGTAAATATGTACCAACATTCATTTATGTTAGGTCCCTTCATAAATTAATTTGGCATGTTTTTTACTGCTATACTAAGATTCAGACAATTTTTTTTTTAATTTCCAATTTTAAAGTATTTATTTGTCTAAAAGGAAATTATCAATGTTTCGATGAACACACAATTTTGGAAATTGCAGATAAAACACAGTGATACATCTTTAATCTCCAGTGTGTATTGTGGACCTAATTTGTCTCAACTATCATTTAACTTGTATCATATAGATATGTTTCAACAAGAAGACAATTTCTTATAATACATCATACACTGAATTAGAATTTCTTAAATGAGTTCAACATTCATTACAGGATTTTGTGATCCCACAACCTTGTGGAAGTACCATATGGTAAAACTCAATCTGCTGAGTAGATGAACAAAATCATAATCACTATATTCACTGTCCATAGAAGTCACTCCAAACATCTAAACAAACATGACAAATGTTAGCTTACCTCACAGTGGTTTTACTTTGTTTTATTCAAGCCAGTTGAACAGAAATTTTTTACTTTACTGGCAGAGCAAATGATACGACATGAAACTTTAGGGCGGATCCCAAACAAAATGGCGCTTGACAAACAGTTCAGTTCCTGTTCGAGTACGTGACAAAGTCATTAGGTCATAGGTCTACCTGGCTGATATGTACAGTACACAGTGAATATCCAGATAACATTCATACATTGGGCCAACGTTGGCAATTGGTCGGCAACGTCGGCGTTGGCATGACGTCAGGTTTTGACGTTGGCTCAATGTTGGCATTACATCGCTAACATCGGCGTTGGCATTATGGTAGCTGCTAATGTTGAGCCAATGTTGGCAATTAATCGGCAACATCGGAAATTGGAAATTGTTCGGATACCTGGGTACCCGTAAATAATTTGTAAAAACACAAATGCTCCTGAATGTATAAAATAACCAACATGAACACAAGTTTCTCTTGTCTAATTAGAATCATAAATAATAAATGTGGACTTACTGTAGTACTTTTTCCGCCTCTATATTAAAAATGACTCGCACACAAAAAATGTTAACAATAAATTTGAGACTTCCATTTATCTGGCTTAAAATAATGTTCAGTCAAAATTTTTGAACGTTGTTTACAGGTAATTGGAACTGAAAAATATGGAACCGGGTAATGACAGTTTCAGACTTTCAGTCATCCAGATACATGGATACCTGGAACAGCATTATTAGGGATAAAATACACAAAAACATTTCTTATTCAATTATGGTATTGTCTACAGATTGTCCAGACTGAGTTTGCAGTGAGGATGAGGTACAAGCTTGCTCCTTCCTTCCCCATCAGTGGTAAGCAGGTGAAGGGCAAAAACAACTCTATAGTAATTATAGGAAGCCACCAAGTCATTTATTGACTGGTAAGGACATTTAAAGTGCATGCTGGGAAACTGGTGACCCAGTTACATGCAAATCATTTGAAGTACACAAGCAATATGGTGCATCAAATCTGTACAAGATGTGTTGTCATTCAATTGGGATTGCTTAAAATGTTTATTGTTTCTTTTTACATTGAATAAGTGATTGATTCGCCATCACTTTATAGGCCTTATGAATTCTTTGGCATGTATCATCACCATCTATGCTGAGCTTGGACCACACCAACATATGTTCATTGGTATATATTGAACATACATGTATCTTATTTTTAGCATAAATTGTACATGTACATGTCATTTGTATACAGCCCATCATATCTTTTAAAATAAAGTCCCCCTTTTCACTCCAGATTGGAACCATTGAACCCTTGTCATACAAATGTGTCACACACAAACAGTCATTTGTGTTACTGCTACAAGGTGTGTCAGAGTCCATCTAACTTCGTGATCCAATGGCCAGCAGTTGAAGTTGATCCATTCTTCAAAGGAGTTAATGTACATGTATATGTTTCAAATTAATTTATATGGACCTATCCTATCTGTGGCAGTCTGTACCTTCATGGGAATTGGTTTTCAGAACCTTAAGACACATCTAGGTCTTTCTAGGTATTTTTAATAAACATGTTATAACAATGATTTTTGTTTTTGACTGGACCCAAAAATCCTCATAAGTGTAGTTATTAAACATTATCTGTTGGGTGATCTAGAAAAATGTATATTGCCGACTGTGAATCTCTAGGAGTTGGGCCATTAACATACCCCAATCTTCACTGCATAGGCATGTTAGTCTTGGTATACATTTTCGCAGATTACCCAATTAAAGTTCCTATGTATTTTTATGCAAGCATTGGGATATTTCAACCCAAGTACTGACCATCAATCCCATATACAAGTAAAGATATTAAAGGGACAGTAGTGTCATGATCAGAGCAGACTTTCTACAGGGCATGGAATCGGTGTCTTAGTTTAATATGAACACAGTAACTGAAAATTACTGGCTCATTTATGACCTTACCACGTGAGTATTATTTTCAGTCACTGAGTTAATCTAGAACTTGAACTCTGATTCCATGCCCTGTTGATACGTGGCAATACTACCTTTAAACAATAACTTTAAAATGACTATTTATGAACATGTATTTTCAACAGTCAAAGAGAAATAAATACATATAACAATCAGAAGATCATTTCATTGTTTGTTTCTTTTCATTTTACAGTTATCCTTCAAATTACAATGTGTTGTCTCCTTGGCCATCCTAACAAGGTAAGCACGTGTTCCTTATAGAAAGATGCACTTATTTATGGCAATTTTCTATGTAAATTTAACAGTTTATAAGGTTATGATTGCTTGCCATAGATAAGGCTTCTTAATACATGGAAGACATGCTTATCTCATTATCTAGACAACCACACAACAGAGGTGCTTGTCCATGCCTTCGTGACTTCTGTACTTGACAACTGCAATAGTCTTCTGCTAGGTTCTCCGGATAAGGACATTGCCAAGCTCCAACGGGTACAGAATTCAGCTGCACGACTGGTATCGCGGGCCAAGAAGAGGAACAACATAACACCCGTCCTAAAGAGCCTACACTGGTTACCAGTTCAATCTAGAATTCATTACAAAGTTATGCTCATCATCTTCAAAGGCATCCACGGTCTGTGTCCAGATTTCATCTCCCAACTTGTTATCCCTTACACGCCATCAAGATCCCTCAGGTCATCCACACAGCAGCTCCTCACCATCGGTTCATGCAGGACCAAAACTTATGGAGACAAGACATTTTCAATTGCAGGCCCACGGCTCTGGAACTCTCTTCCACAATCTCTCCGATCCGAAACTGAACTGCAACTTTTCAAGAAACATCTAAAGACCCATTTGTTTAAATTGGCTTTTCAGTGACTGTTATCAACCAACTGACACACAGCTATTTTAATGTTTTGTTGATCATTTTATTTTCTTTTGCATTAAATTTGACTGTTAAGCGCATTGAGAGATCCAGTGGATCTGAAATGCGCTATATAAGAACCTGCTATTATTATTATTATTATCTCATTAGACTCGGAATCTGGGTCAACATTAACGTGAGTCCAGATTGGATATGACCCGACCCTTTCCAGGTGAGAATGACCCCGGAAAGTTGGGTCAGATTATGTGACTTGTTTTCTGGGTCAAATAATCTGACCCAACTTTTTGGGTCATTCTGACCTGGAAAGTGTCGGGGCATGTCCAACCCCGCGGAGTATGGGTCAATTCTGACCCAGGAGTTTTTAGTGTGTTGGCTTGATGCTGGCTCGAAGTCAATGATACAAAGGCACAATGTTGGCTCAATGATGGCTTGATGTTGGCTCAAAGTCAATGATACAAAGGCCCAATGTTGGTCCAATGTTGGAATACGTTGGCTCAATGTTGGATCAAAGTTAATCATACAAAGGCCCAACATTGGTCCAATGTTGGACTATGTTGGCTCAATGTTGGCGCAAATTCAATGATACAAAGGCCCAATGTTGGTCCAATGTTTGGAATATGTTGGCTCAATGTTGGCTCAATATTGGCTTACAAAAGGTGGCGATACAAGGCCCAACATTGGCCCAACGTTGGGCCAACTTTACGCTGGCCCACTGTAATGCCGATGAGCAAAATTACATTGGGCCAGCGTTGACAGCCAACGTTGGCCCAATGAAACCGTTCCGTTGGCCCCTACGTTGGGCCAATGTTGGGATGAGTTGACTCAACGTTGGCTCAAAATTGGCTTAATTGTAATGATACAAAGGCCCAACGTTGGGCCAATGTTTACATAGGCCCAACGTTGAAACAACTTTGATGGCCCACTGTAATGCCGATGAGCAAAATTACGTTGGGCCAACGTTGACAGCCAATGTTGGCCCAATGAAACCGTTTCGTTGGCCCTACGTAGTTGGGCCAATGTTGGGATGAGTTGACTCAACGTTGGCTCAATATTGGCTTAAAGGTAATGATACAAAGGCCCAACATTGGCCCAACGTTGGGCCAATGTTTACGTTGGCCCACTGAAATGCCGATGAGCAAAATTACATTGGGCCAACGTTGACAGCCAACGTTGGCCCAATGAAACCGTTCCGTTGGCCCTACGTTGGGCCAATGTTGTGATGTTATCTGGGATAGAATGGTTAATGATATTAAAGAATGGTCATTAGGTTGAACACAGTGCTATAGAACGGTTAATGATATTAAAGAATGGTCATTAGGTTGAACACAGTGCTATAGAATGGTTAATGATATTAAAGAATGGTCATTAGGTTGAACACAGTGCTATAGAATGGTTAATGATATTAAAGAATGGTCATTAGGTTGAACACAGTGCTATAGAATGGTTAATGATATTAAAGAATGGTCATTAGGTTGAACACAGTGCTATAGAATGGTTAATGATATTATAGAATGGTCATTAGGTTGAACACAGTGCTATAGAATGGTTAATGATATTAAAGAATGGTCATTGGGTTGAACACAGTGCTATAGAATGGTTAATGATATTAAAGAATGGTCATTAGGTTGAACACAGTGTTATAGAATGGTTAATGATATTAAAGAATGGTCATTAGGTTGAACACAGTGCTATAGAATGGTTAATGATATTAAAGAATGGTCATTAGGTTGAACACAGTGCTATAGAATGGTTAATGATATTATAGAATGGTCATTAGGTTGAACACAGTGCTATAGAATGGTTAATGATATTAAAGAATGGTCATTGGGTTGAACACAGTGCTATAGAATGGTTAATGATATTAAAGAATGGTCATTAGGTTGAACACAGTGCTATAGAATGGTTAATGATATTAAAGAATGGTCATTGGGTTGAACACAGTGCTATAGAATGGTTAATGATATTAAAGAATGGTCATTAGGTTGAACACAGTGCTATAGAATGGTTAATGATATTAAAGAATGGTCATTAGGTTGAACACAGTGCTATAGAATGGTTAATGATATTAAAGAATGGTCATTAGGTTGAAACACAGTGCTATAGAATGGTTAATGATATTAAAAGAATGGTCATTAGGTTGAACACAGTGCTATAGAATGGTTAATGATATTAAAGAATGGTCATTAGGTTGAACACAGTGCTATAGAATGGTTAATGATATTAAAGAATGGTCATTAGGTTGAACACAGTGCTATAGAATGGTTAATGATATTAAAGAATGGTCATTAGGTTGAACACAGTGCTATAGAATGGTTAATGATATTAAAGAATGGTCATTAGGTTGAACACAGTGCTATAGAATGGTTAATGATATTAAAGAATGGCCATTAGGTTGAACACAGTGCTATAGAATGGTTAATGATATTAAAGAATGGTCATTAGGTTGAACACAGTGCTATAGAATGGTTAATGATATTCAAGAATGGTCATTAGGTTGAACACAGTGCTATAGAATGGTTAATGATATTAAAGAATGGTCATTAGGTTGAACACAGTGCTATAGAATGGTTAATGATATTAAAGAATGGTCATTAGGTTGAACACAGTGCTATAGAATGGTTAATGATATTAAAGAATGGTCATTAGGTTGAACACAGTGCTATAGAATGGTTAATGATATTAAAGAATGGTCATTAGGTTGAACACAGTGCTATAGAATGGTTAATGATATTAAAGAATGGTCATTGGGTTGAACACAGTGCTATAGAATGGTTAATGATATTAAAGAATGGTCATTAGGTTGAACACAGTGCTATAGAATGGTTAATGATATTAAAGAATGGTCATTAGGTTGAACACAGTGCTATAGAATGGTTAATGATATTAAAGAATGGTCATTAGGTTGAACACAGTGCTATAGAATGGTTAATGATATTAAAGAATGGTCATTAGGTTGAACACAGTGCTATAGAATGGTTAATGATATTAAAGAATGGTCATTAGGTTGAACACAGTGCTATAGAATGGTTAATGATATTCAAGAATGGTCATTAGGTTGAACACAGTGCTATAGAATGGTTAATGATATTCAAGAATGGTCATTAGGTTGAACACAGTGCTATAGAATGGTTAATGATATTCAAGAATGGTCATTAGGTTGAACACAGTGCTATAGAATGGTTAATGATATTCAAGAATGGTCATTAGGTTGAACACAGTGCTATAGAATGGTTAATGATATTAAAGAATGGTCATTAGGTTGAACACAGTGCTATAGAATGGTTAATGATATTCAAGAATGGTCATTAGGTTGAACACAGTGCTATAGAATGGTTAATGATATTAAAGAATGGTCATTAGGTTGAACACAGTGCTATAGAATGGTTAATGATATTAAAGAATGGCCATTAGGTTGAACACAGTGCTATAGAATGGTTAATGATATTAAAGAATGGTCATTAGGTTGAACACAGTGCTATAGAATGGTTAATGATATTTAGTGTATACTGACTAATACCTACACCTTTCATTCATTCACTCACATTATGACTGGAATGGACATAATCTTTCAACTAATGAAAGTCAAATTCTAAGCAGCTCTTTTCAAAATATTGAAAAATCTTTTCCTCATTTTTGGAATGTTTTTATGTCAAAGGGAATATCAATTTGTTCTGAACATCTGGACAAACTTTTAAAACATTCTGCAGAAAGAGATTTATTTAATGTGCAACTGACATAAACAAAATAATACAAAGTAAAAATTGTGTTTTCCAACCAACCCTAGAATTTTTGCTGTCAAAATTTGTAAGGATCGAGAGACCTATTGCACATAGAACCATTTTTCTGATGCACAAACATCTAAACTTATTACTTCCTGGAAAGAGCTCTTGTGTTAACGCTGCCTGAGGAGCCTGGACCCAATGATGTCACCCTGCAGTACCCACTGCATTATGTCATTGTACCCAGTCACCCCTGCAGTACCCACTGCATGATGTCATTGTACCCAGTCACCCCTACAGTACCCACTGCATGATGTCATTGTACCCAGTCACCCCTGCAGTACCCACTGCATGATGTCGTGTACCCAGTCACCCCTGCAGTACCCACTGCATGATGTCATTGTGTGCCCAGTCACCCCTGCAGTACCCACTGCATGATGTCGTTGTACCCAGTCACCTGCAGCAGTACCCACTGCATGATGTCATTGTACCCAGTCACCCCTGCAGTACCCGCTGCATGATGTCATTGTACCCAGTCTCTCCTTAAGCATGACTCCTAGATGATACTCCATACAGCTGATGAAGCCAGTATGATGAAGTACAGGAACAGATGATGGTTCATCTATGATGTAAGTCCTCAGTCCTGACCATAGGGACATCAGAACATAGTGAAAAGTGGGGGACCAGGGGTGGAACAACAAAAAAGTTTGGGGAGGAAGGAAACGACATTACTTTTTACATCGCATGCCAGATATGTACCCCCACCAGCAAGATGTACATTCAGATTTAGTGGATATAAAATGTACTTTAATCTAAAATGAACATTCCAGATATTGAATTTGTACAAATAGTTTCAATTCTTTAATTTTTTAATAAAGAATTTAACTGTCAGAAATATTTGTATATAATATTATTTGAATCACTGACTTATTGGAATGAACTGTGACAGAGACAAACATTGTGTTTGTTGTTGTTTTGCCTTTGAGAATGATTCGTTTGAGGAAAAAAAATTCAAAAATATTTTGCAAACATTTCCTATACATGTATACACAGTTGGAACATATTTCACATCCCCTAAACCCCTCCCTTCGGCTTATGGGCCTGTCATACCCATTGCAAAGATATGACTTCTAGTTTCTTGAGATGAATATTAATTTCTTAACTAAAGAATTGAACATTTGTTGATAAGCTGGATGTTATGTATAGTTTTAGTTATACAGAAATAATGCACTATGTAAACTTCTTAACTATTTCCTTTGACATAAATTTAGAATTGAGTTTTATCTCACACACAGTTTAAATGGTCCTACATGTATGCAATAAGTAACACATGGATGTACAGTGTATTGTTTTATACTTGACAGACTGATACTTGAAGATCAATTAGCTGATAAGGGTATGATAGTCAAATGACTTACAGCAGATTCTTAGTAAGAACTGGGTCATCAGAACATACTTCAAATACAGAACCTATGTATTTTGATTCACATTTACAATATAGCTACTTCATTCTTCAGTTTGCAAATAATTCTAACATTTGATTAACCTCATAATTTGGTTACTTTTCATCCCATATATAGAAATAATTGCGACAATATCAGTTTATTTTGATGAAGAAAGCAACAAGGATGTGAACTACAATAATAATGAAACATACATGTAAGTAAAAATTATAAGTTAAGAGATTTGATTTATTGACATCACTCAACTGAGGAGGGAGATTGTGGGAACAAACAATGAATTGACTTGTTGTAATATTGTTTTGATAAACCTGATTGGAGACAAAGAATCAAATTAATTTATATTACAATCTGATCTAATAAATGTCAATTAAATGCAAATTTAATTAAATAAACAGTACAAACTTAATAATAGTCTGTAGATTATGCTCCTAAATTAAAGGAGGGAATTTGAAGAAAACAAGATCTGCAATATTTATGTTGAAAATTAATTATCAAAGACACATAGACTATAGATTTGAGTTATTTCATTGATGTATGGAAATGAAAACAAAATAACAATTTCCACTGGGTTCAAAGATGAAAGCACTTCAAACAACATCATTTCCCAGGATGCTTGATACTTGTACCAACTTTACACCAATTAAGTTTTAATGTAATAATTTGTTCATTTGATAATCTAGTTATTACCAATGTTGATTTGATCAATTATTTGATCAAATAAAATGATGAGATAAAAGAATACAAAATGAAACCCTACCATCTAAAACACTTCAGGTAGGTTTTAGTTGATGAAAGTATGGTGAAAGTTATCAGGTGATAACCTTCATCTTGTAGAGTCATTGAAGACTCTACAAGAGACTGCATGGATCCAAATGGAATCATCCTCATTGATAATGTACAGTGCTTAGTGATGATGATGAATAAAGGTCACTTAGTATTTATATCAACCAACTTCTACAGGGTATAATTAGATAACAAAATACCCAAAGCAGGGAGGAGGGGGCTTCATCCCCCAAGGCCCCCACACCTCCTAGATCTGCCATTGGAAGTTATTGGGGCTTGGGACAGGAAAACCTCAAAACAGTTTGTTCATTGCAATGTATACAATTAAGCTTATTACATAATTGATGAAGATTATCATTTGTAAAAGTGTTCAATATAATGTATAAAGCTAATTATGAATGCTTATTTTTAAAAGTGTACAATAATCATATATGTTGAAAAGTAAATTTAAATCAAGACAAATGAAGCTACTCTTTTGTAATTTCTTAAGTTATTATGTTCAGTTAGTTTTTGAAATTAAGAGTTAAGGGTGTTCTGAAGATAATTTCTGTCTGGAATGGGGCAGAAATGATTTCAGAGAAACATACAGTCCTTTGGTTAGAAACTGAATGAGATTTCACAACTTGTTTCCAAATGAAACATTGACTGGTCAATTGTTTATATGCAATTCTTGATTGTCATTTAGTATTCATGCACATGATGACATTTTACAAACAGTGTATCAAGAATGTACTATTCATTTTTATTTCCCTCCAGGTTGACAGCATGACAACCCTTCTAATTGACCTGATCAGAGGTCAACAAGAAACAGTCTCAGCAAGAAACATCCTCAACCAAGAGATATCAGCTCAGGATGCTCCAACAAAAGGTAAGAGGAAGAAAACTAGACTTGTATAAGGTGCAGCTCAGGTGTAGAATATAACCTTTCCATTATGCAACTCTGTACAAGTGTGGATCCAGAGGGGGAAAAGAGAGGGTATAGACCTTTCTTTTGCTATGTCACAATTGTAGTTTTTGTCAACTGGTGATTGGCAAACAATGGGTGGCCATCAGTGAAATCAAAGAAAGTATTGACAAGATATTGACATATGAATAATTAAAGAGTAACATTTACAAATCAACAGACAATGACAAAAGCAAAATCAGGGGAACTCCCTCTTAAAGATGCATCATATATTTTTTCATCAGTGATTCATGGCAATTTGTTTTTATCTGAAAATAACTATTTTCCTTGTAGAAAGGCATCAAAATATGCAAAAATTACATATTAAATATTAAAAAGCATCAGAGCCATGTTTACAGTGATAAAGTTATGAAATGAATTGATGGCAGGACCTGTCATTAATTCATTTAGGTACTTAGATAAACCATGCTTCTTGGACATTTGTCTTGTGAAATATTTCTTTTTACATGGTTGTTTTCATCAAAACAGCAATAATTTCCTGAGTGAAGATTTCATTGTCAATGAATTGTATATGCTCTGTATCTCTTGTCATGTCAAACATTAATAATAAATGATACAAGATTAATTCTAGAGAGTGACATTGATACTCAAGATTCTACATTACATGTTTGGGTAACATATCTTGAAGAGGACATTTCACCATTATGATGATGACAAGGGAGATTGCCAGTCAGCAGCATGTTAGATTATATCGCAATATGTGATATATCTTCACTGAGTTGCAGTCTGCTGCTACCAGCTGATGCCCATCTGCAGTGAATGTGATTCCCATGGGGTCATACAGACCCTGAGCTATACATGTGATGAATCTACCTTCATCATCACAATGGTGAATATGACCAGTGTTATGCCCATTGCACACTGCAATGTATATGCCTGATCTGTGACAGCATACACCTCTGCAGTATTGAACTTCCTGACCATTGATTGTTGGTTTGATTGTGAGTAATGAAGTACCATTGCGGTCAACAATGTCTACTTGATGTTGGTTATCACCACTGACTACAACTCTATTATTATTATCAATAGCCAGGAAGTAAGGTTTTGTTTTGACTGGCATAGTGTGAATGAGCGAGCCATCAGTGGGGCTGTGCTCGCTCACCACCATCCTCTTCACATCACCTATTATGATGTTACCCTTATTATTTACTGCTACACTTTGGAGGTCCACTGCTGTCTTCCCTACCTCACTATGAGGCACTGTGTGGAAGTCAAAGGCAAGTGTGCCATCATTGTTGTACATCTTGATGACATTGTTGGCGTTGTCAACAACCACTAAGTGATTGTGTATAGCTGCAATGTCATATGGACCTGGAAAAATAATAATAGAGATAACACAGTACAGTGATATAACAATTATGTGTGTTATGTTTTATGAGCTGAACATTAAATGAAGATATTTCTACATATTTTGACATGAAGGCCTATACATGTACAAAGGGATTCACAACAGTCAATGTTACCTTTCAACCTTTGAACTGTCATGATTTATTATAAATTTACTATTTATTTCAACCAATGTCATGTTTCAGAAAATAAAATAGGCTAAATTGTGGAGTGCCATGGGCGAGCGGTTTAGTGCATCGGATTTGTGTTCTGATGGCCGAGTCATCAGAATATATACTCTGAAATATACTCTATTGGAAGATGCTTCAATAAGCTTGTGACACTTGCTAACACACATCATGTTACCATGTGTATTTACAACATATGTACATCATGTGTTTTTAAGTTTTGATGACTACTCAGTGACAAAAAATAATTTTCTGTGATTGAAATATATTTTGGAGAAATAAAAATGTTATCAATCTCACACAAGAATATTTCTATTTCAGTAAACCTTTAAAAGGCCATTTTCTCTGAACCATGTTATATGTGTACTCTTGCTTACTTTTATTCAGAGTAACTTTAAACTGGTCAGATGCCATGATCATTCGGTCTATCAATGCATAGGGTATGTCAATGAGTTGTTTACTTTTATTCAGAGTAACTTTAAACTGGTCAGATGCCATGATCATTTGGTCTGTCAATGCATAGGGTATGTCAATGAGTTGTTTACTTTTATTCAGAGTAACTTTAAACTGGTCAGATGCCATGATCATTCGGTCTATCAATGCATAGGGTATGTCAATGAGTTGCCTACTTTTATTCAGAGTAACTTTAAACTGGTCAGATGCCATGATCATTCGGTCTATCAATGCATAGGGTATGTCAATGAGTTGCCTACTTTTATTCAGAGTAACTTTAAACTGGTCAGATGCCATGATCATTTGGTCTGTCAATTCTTAGGGTATGTCAATGAGTTGTTTGCTTTTATTCAGAGTAACTTTAAACTGGTCAGATGCCATGATCATTCGGTCTATCAATGCATAGGGTATGTCAATGAGTTGTTTACTTTTATTCAGAGTAACTTTAAACTGGTCAGATGCCATGATCATTCGGTCTATCAATGCATAGGGTATGTCAATGAGTTGTTTGCTTTTATTCAGAGTAACTTTAAACTGGTCAGATGCCATGATCATTCGGTCTATCAATGCATAGGGTATGTCAATGAGTTGTTTACTTTTATTCAGAGTAACTTTAAACTGGTCAGATGCCATGATCATTCGGTCTATCAATGCATAGGGTATGTCAATAAGTTGTTTACTTGCATGTTGAACAACATCATTAAGTGTCATGTTGACGAATTCAGTAAGTGGTGCAGTTATTTATTGGCAATCTTTTGAAAAATGTGTGCTCCAAATGAGTTTGCTTTAAGTTACAAAGCACACCCAAGGTCTCGTCAAGCTTTTATGGCTGGCAGGAAATCTGTGGAAATTCACTTTGGAATTCTGGAAAGCATTCCATAAAGTTCTGGCTGGAAAACAGACACAATTCTGGTGATAATTCTGGTCTATGGCTCTCTGCCAAACAACTGAAGTTAAATCTTTAGCATAATTTCCCAAATTAAAGATGAAATTTAAGGAGAAAAGTATTGATCGATGTTGCTAACAGATGACTGACTATATGAAAACCCAACAACCCTTTATGCTACTACCTATGCCATGTTTATTGAACCTCCACTGATGTGTTGCATTTACATACTTAAAGAGCAGTGTGTTCTTTCTGCAAATTGGCTGAATAAGCCGCATGGACTGATGTATAAATGAATCAAGTCTTTGTTAACCCTCCTACTATAGCTGTACTTTAGTGGCAAGTAGCTATAGAGGTCAAAATCAGTCTACTGCCTGTTTTAACTGTTGACCCAAATGTGCACACAGGGGCATTTTTTACTGTTTTTACTGTCATTTTGACCACCCTCAACAATGCCAGACAATGCTTTTACCAGTCAAAAACAGTTGACTCATTTTGACCTATAAATGTACTTACTACACTTAAGGTTTGACAGCAATATACCTTGGCAAGTATATCAACATTTTGACTGATTTTGACTCTTGCAGTTATAGAAGGGTGTTAAAAAATGGTGTAGAATATCTCTTGAAGTTCACTTGTAATCCTACAGGGGTATTGTCTTTGTTTGGGGCTGTTGTTTCTTAACCAGTTCGCACCGGGAATAAAAAAGTTTTTCCGAACCCCGTGGCGGGTTTATTTTTACCGCACAAACACGACCAATGGTGCTCACCGGAGCGTGACCGGGGAGACCGCGTCTTCCACCGTATGCTTATGGCTCGTTGCCACGTCGACCGGGAATCTATACAAATATTCCCGAGAATCCTGTGGCGTGTTTAGACGCTCTCCGATCCGCTGTCCCAAAAAAAATTGCGTGTATACACGGCCTCCGACATGAACTGGTTAATTACTGTTGTTCGCTCGTTACAAATATTTTTTTATACTGTTCCGTTTTTCTTGTTTTATTTGTAGCTTTGTGAATTTGACGTGTGAAATCTTTTATAGTTTGATGAAAATCTTGTTTTTATACAGCATGCACTGTACTACACTACATGCTATTGAATGCATAATGTGTTCATAAGAAACTTACCTCCTTGTATTGGAATGGTTCTTTTCTGATGTCCCTTGGTGCTGTAGATTACCACTCTCTTGTTACGGCAGTCTGCCACTGCAATCTCATCACCAGGTTGACAAGCAGCAATACCCCAAGCCTCATCAAAGTCTCCTGAACCAAATTCATCACACAGCTCCCACTTGGGTTCCTGCAGCTCCACATTGCCAAGATTGATATTACCAACCCTCTGACTCTCCTTGAATCTCAGATGACAAAGCTTGTGATCAATTTTGGGAATACTTTGACTGCTGAGAAATTTCAAGTCCTTGCTGATAGTGGGATAGAGTGCAAGGAAGTCAGGATCTGATGAATTATTGGTGACATCTTTGGCGGTCTCCAGTGAATGCTGTATTTGTTGTGAGATTACACTCACTGTTTGCTCATATTCATCCAATTTGTTGTTACGATCTTTGTGGAGGTTTTTGATTTCATCAATGATGCGACTCTCTTGAGCTGTTACCTCAGCCCTGATCTCATCAGCTCTGTTCTTCACCTCTGCCATGGTTCTTTCAACTGTAATGCCGAGTTTGTCTTTCATTGTTGAGGCTGTTGCTAAAGATTGTTCAAGTTCCTTGAGAACTCCTTCAAGTGGAGTAAAGAATTGAGCCAATGAATGTTTATATGTGGATGAGGCTTGGTTGCAATCAATGTACTCATGTTGTGGTTTACAGTGGTCTAGGACAGTGCAAGCTTGGCAAATCAACTTGTCACATGTTACACAGTAGAACCATGTCACTTCACCCTCATGGGTTTGGCATTCTGGACGACGTTTTTGTTTTGTCTCTTTTATTGCTACCTTCCCCTGAATAAAGTCCTCCAAAGTAGCAATGGTATGATTGGACGATGCAGGTATTTTCTGGTGCATTTTGTAGCAGTTTCCACAAATATCCATTGGGCAGTCCAGACAGTGATGTGTAGCCTCATTTCCCTCATTGCATAATTCACAGGTAAGCTTGGTGTTGCCTGATGAGCTGACCAACTTCTGTTGCAATGTGATCTCCTCCACAAGACCAATTAGATAGAAGTTGGTCTTGAGGCCTGGAACACCCATCGTAGGAAGTTGTGTCTCCCGTCGACACAAAGGACAAGGAATCATGACAGCATCCTTGTATTTGGTAGTGTGGTATTCATCTAAACAGTTTTCACAGAAGCTGTGGACACAGTCCAGTATTTTGGGTTGTCTGTACACCTCTTTGCAAATACTGCACTCAATATGATCCTTGCTGATTTTCTCTAGAGCTGAACCCAATGTTGGATTAGAAGTAGCCATTTCTATACATCTGTTTATAAATGATGTATGGAATGAAATGTAAAATCAGACTCAATATCAGGCTCACATCAGGTAATGCAACAATAAGTTTGTCAAAAGTGTTTAAAAGGTTATTTGTTTATTGTAGTATCAAATTATTTCTCATTCTGTCATGAAAAACAAACTTCAATTTTCAAAAAGAAGGCATTTCCTGGGAGGTGCTTATCCCTCCATACCAATAATTTAGCCTTGTTTTGGTCATCTATTAAAGGTTAATGTTAAAGATGTATTGTGTATCATATTGACAAAATACTGGAGATTTCAACTGTGTTGGGTCGCCAAAGTTATGAGCTTAAAAACGAAACATCTAAAATAAAATCCAGTTAAACATATTGAGAGAATGGTTACAAGAGAAATTTAATGTTACATCCTCAATTCATTATTATTAGGTTTTCACTTCATCTGTTGAAAAATAGAAAAAATTGTTGATGTCTTATTTAATATCTTAAATCTTTGGTGAACCAACAACAAATCAATATTAAATAAATATCTCATATAAAAACTTATTTTCTTCAAATTTTACCAACTTTTTTTTTTAATTTCCAATTTTAAAGTATTTATTTTATTTCTAAAAGGAAATTATCAATGTTTCGATGAACACACATAATTTTGTAAATTGCTGATAAAACACGGCGATACATCTTTAATCTCCAGTGTGTATTGTGGACCTGATTTGTCTCAACTATCATTTAACTTGTATCATATAGATATGTTTCAACAAGAACACAATGTCTTATAATACATCATACACTGAATTAGAATTTCTAAACTGAGTTCAACATTCATTACAGGATTTTGTGATCCCACAACCTTGTGGAAGTACCGTATGGTAAAACTCAATCTGCTGAGTAGATGAACAAAATCATAATCACTATATTCACTGTCCATAGAAGTCACTCCAAACATCTAAACAAACATGACAAATGTTAGCTTACCTCACAGTGCTTTTACTTTGTTTTATTCAAGCCAGTTGAACACAAAATGAAGTAAATTTTTCTTGTTGAAGACAGAGCAAATGTTGCTACATGTAACGTTAGGGCGGATCCCAAACAAAATGGCGCATGACAAACACAGTTCAGTTCCTGATAGAGTACGTGACAAAGTCATTAGGTCATAGGTCTACCTGGCTGATATGTACAGTACACAGTGAATACAGTGTACCATAATTGTTTGACTCAATGACGTATGCATATTGAACTTCATTGTGAAAGTTCAGCTGTGTTGCATGATGTTGTATATAATATTGTATCCTGCTTGTGTTGTAAAGTGTGAGTATAATCTACAGGAGAGTATCCCATAGATTATACCATAGAGTAAGGTCCTTGCTATATGATTATACTCACACTTGTTAATACAATACAAATACTAACTTCTCTCTGACTTTTACCACTGCTGATAACTGCACTATTCATGACTGATAGGTGACTTCTCTGTAAATAATAACCAAAGCCCTTGTTGATGTCACCATTATTCGTTTTACCAATTTCTATTTATGTGATTGTATATTTTTAATGGTGACCCCGGTTCAAACGACCTAATAAATGAATAATATTAGACAGAAAGGACTGAAAAGCAACACACAGGGATTTAATATATAAACTTAGAAGATTTTAATTAAACATGATATTTGTATTAATAATTATATTAATATTTACTATTTATTTACAAGGGACCTATGATTAATATCTAGGTGTCACACAGATTTCGTTTACGTTTCTTTTCTATGAAGATTTGTCACTCAGACATATATGCTATTCAAACTTGTAGCTTTGCATGGTGAAGAGGATAAATAAGACTAATTGCGGTGACACCATGTGAATTTCTCTATTGAATAGTAATAATTATATATATACATTAACAAGACCTTATCTTGTCAACTTATATATATATATATATATATATATGTTCCGAACCCGCCTGGCAGTATGTCTCTCACAGGACAGCGTTGGATGAATGACGTAGATGTAATCCCTCAGTAGTTTAGTTGTCAATTGGAGATGTGGCCTCTTTTCAAGCAGGCAAGGTGGTCACCCTGAACATACAGCCATGGTTGTTAAATGTTGGTGAAACTTCTTGATGCCGGGCTGAGTGTTGTTATGATCGTAATGTGAACGGGAAATCGGGACTGCTGTTGAAGATCTTAGATGTAATTTTGGCACTGTATTTGCCGAACTGAAAATTTTGCTTAATTTATATAGTGGCTGTATTCCACGTATAAATCAGCCAACCTGCTGTACCCAGGTGTCTTCAGGCAGTTGATACCGTTTTACACACACGCACACTCAGACCTCAATTGATGTTTCTTGATCAAGGCTTTTGATCGATCTCCCAAACTGTATATATATCTCTCCCTCTAGCAAACCCCTCGTCAAACCCCACACAACAATACCACTATAACTACAATAGATTTGGACAATACCAACGATTATTCTAACAATAAACACGTTACACAACATTACGCAGTTAACGCAGCTTAGACGCCTGAAGCTTGAGTGGCTGAGCAAAAACTTGCGAGAATTTATTTATCGTTGATTGGCTAAAAACTTTGAGTCGATACCACTTTGAATAGGTGTGTTCAGGTTATACCAAAATATAGAAGGGTGCAACAAAATATAATTTAAAAAAATTCTCGGTGTGACAATTCACCCCCTATTTTTCAAGAAAATGTTCCACATTTTCTTTTAGCGTACTTATATGTATTTATAACTTAATTAAATTAAACTATACATTACAATGAGGAAGTCCGCGCTCAACGTTGTCGCCTTCCTTTTATTGAGACTATTCTCATGCGATATGGTTGCATTGCCAAAGCCCAGCGCATTATCGTCGTTCGCTACTTTAGCTTTCTGCATGTAAATAAAGGGGTTGGTGATCCGTTTCAACAATGAGCGACTTTCCGTAGAGATAAGTTTGAAATTTCTGAACTCCCCAGACTAGGGCTAGACACTCTTTTCTCTATGGTTGAATATGCTCAGCTCACGACTTAGCAGCTTTTCGGCTCGCATATGCTATGGGAAAGGTATACCCTCTTGTTCCTGTAGAAGGATCGCACCTATGCCAAGATTCGATGCGTGGCACGTAGAATAAATGTATTCTCAAAGTCTGGCAGCATTAACATAGGAGCACTGGATAAGCATTGCTTAAGTTTTTCAAACGCCATTTGTTGACTATCTGTCCAATCAATCTTATTGGGTTCCTTGTTTTTCGTTTTGTCAGTTAACGGCACTGCTATTGCTGCATAGTTGGGAATGAACTTACGATAGTAACCAGATAATCCTAGAAATGATCGTAGTTGTTTCTTAGTTACTGGCTGCGGCGCTTGCTTGATTTTCTCAATTTTGTTCTGTTGTGGAGATAATGTGCAATTGCCTACTGTATGGCCAAGATACTCAATGGTGTTCATGCCAATTGAACATTTGCTAGGGCGTGCAGTTAGTCTAGCTTTTCTTAGTCTATTTAGTAGTGTTGTCAGAATCTTGATATGCATTTCCCAAGATTGTGTATGTATGAGAATGTCATCGATGTAATTATCTACATGCTCTAGATCTTTAGTTAGGGTTCTCATGATGCGGCTAAAGGTAGCTGGCGCGTTGACAAGACCAAAGGGCATGACCTTAAATTGATAAAGGCCGCTGGGGGCTATAAATGCAATTTTATCCTTAATTTTGGGATTCATGGGAACCTGCCAATAACCTTTCGTTAAGTCAATTTTAGTGAAATAATGACACTTCGCTAGGCGAGAAAATATCTGTTCTTGATTTGGGATTGGCTCTGCATCAAAAATTGTGATCTTGTTTAGTTTTTCGAAAATCGATACAGAAACGATTAGACCCATCGGTTTTTACACTAGTACTATTGGGGACGCGTAAGGTGATTCTGATCGTTCGATTATATTCATTTGTAGCATGTTAGTGATTTCTGTGTTCACGGTATCGATTAATGCGTATGGTAGAGGGTAAGGTTTGCTTCGAATTGGTTCTTCAGATTTAACCTTAATGTCGTGGATATCCTAGATTTGTTTTCCCTGGTAAATCTGTGAGTACGTCGCTAAAACTATAAAGCACACGTTTGTTTCTCGAATTTGATCTGTAGAAAGATCTGCACTGATTTCGATGTCTTCAATAGTTTCTTTTGCTTCGAACGGTGGTAGTAAAAGCATGTCGTCATTATCAACTCTGCGTCTTGATCGGTTCGTCATCATTACAATCTTGTTCGCATTCTATTACTGCTACACATACAGATTCGAGTACATTGGCATGTGATTGTGTATAGACGAGAGATGAAGTAGTTTCAGATCGTGGTATATACTTCTTAAGTAGGTTTGCATGGAATATCTTATGCTTACCGAATAAATCAATTCGATAATCAACATGACCTATCTTATCAATCACAGGAAACGGCCCTTTCCATTGAAGGAGTAGTTTATTATTATCTGTCGGTAGTAGGAGTAGAACTAAATCACCGGGATTGAAACTTCGCATCCTAGCTTTTCGATTATAGTATTTCTTGCTGCGTTCGAAGGACTTCTTTATAGCGTCGTGCAATTTTACATGTTTCCTCGTCGTTCTCGAAGGTCCAGTGCGTATTGATAAGTAGTGCGAACCTCTTCGTTTTCGCTTTTCGACCCGTCCATAATTCTTTGAGGATTGATATTGGTCCACGGACACTACGACCATATAACAATTGAATGGCGCAACCAGTACTTTCTTGCGGTGAGTCTCGATGTGCGCAAGTAAAGGACCTCGTTATACGTACCTGTCCCAGATCGCGGGGTTTTTCGGCACATAGAGCGTTTAAGCATTTGCTTTAAGGTACCGTTAAAGCGTTCTACAAGCCCGTTACAAGCTGGATGATACGTGTGTAGTTGTAAGGATTGCCGAATTGAGAGGAGCCGACTAATTCGGCGCTGGCTTAGATCTGACGTAAATTGACTTCCCTTTGATCGGTTAGAATCTGCTTGGAATTCTCCTACACGAGTAAAAATATCCACCATAGCTTCGGCGACAGTTGTGGTTTCAATGTTCGCGGAGAGGAATTGCCTCTGGGTAGCCGGGTAGCATAGTCCAATTTGAGCGTTAATATATATCGATTACCCTTTTCAGAGACAGGATATATTGGACCTATAAGATCGATTGCTTACTCGTTGAAACGGCGTGTCGATTATTGGCATTTGACCAGGGAACCTTTTGTGACTCTACCTTTTTTAACAGTACGTTGACAAATATCTGACAGAACCTGCAAAACCTGGTTGTGTCTGCTTGAACACACCGGCCAAAAGAATTGACTCAAAATTTTATCCGCGGTTTTCTGACACCTTGATTGACCACCAAATATTGATTCATGTGCTATTTTCATGATATAACTGCGAAATTTAGAGGGACGACCAGTTGATGCACACAGGGCTGACCAAAGCTGATAACTAGGATGATTTAAACTCACGGTATAATAGACCATCTGACCAATAGAATGTGTAGTTGAACCATTTCTAGTTCTTTTCTCATCTTTGTTGGATCTAATTCTCAATACGTATCAAGAGGGATCACTGTTGAGCTTGTTTAATTTGCTCACTATCAATTTCAGGAAGCTCTTCAGGTACCTTCAATTTCCTCATAGGTTTTCATTTCGTAATTTTGAGATCTTGTCTCCTGCATTGATTTGTACCAACTCTGACACTTGGATTTCTATGTCAGTATGTTCAGGTATCTCCACTCAATGTTAGGTCTCTGGTCTCTTGCACCTGCAATATTACCAATTATGACTTGTATACTGATTAGGCATACATAGTCTCATGACCCAACAAAATACGGGTATTTAGAGACTCTGCTATTTTGGCTTATGAATGGTACCATCTATCAAGACACATGACCTTTCTTGACCTGTCATTGCCCTTCTTGTATTAGATCTTGTTTAACCACGACACCACTACAACCACTATCACGAAGGACTGTGACTTCTTACCATTTATGACACCTTCAATAACTGGCATACCTGTGGGTTTTATCCCGGCATGCAGCGCTCATTACAGGTAACTCATTACGCATTTAATTCAACGTATCCATCACGAGTACAACAAGGACCTAGCAGATGAGGTGTTATCACACATGCCACTTTCTCAAATTGCGTGTAGATTGTGATGCTGCTGCATGTTGTTTCACTATGTGGATTCATTAAGGTATGTGATTGTTCTATAGATGTATCACCCATAATACTCAGTTAACGCAGAAGCTATAATGTTTGCTACCTTAGTAAAGTCTTTGGTCTACTCCTGCAATCACGTGCTATGTGACCTACTTTGTGACATATGTAGCAAGTTCATGTATATCTACTATCACCAGTACGCATGTTTTGATGTGGTACGTTTTGGGCGCATTGGCGAGTTATAGTGCTCTAGTGTCTGTTTTAGTGTCTACTGCGCTGGAAGTTACTTGGGACAGATTTCTTATTTGGCGCTTTGAATTTGTCCAAAATTACCATGTGCATCAGCGTATTGTTCAGCTAAGCGTGACATTGCAGCTGCTGTACTTGGCTTTCGTTCGTTTAAAACAATCTAGCTGTTCGCGTACTGTTCAAAAACTGCTCTCGCAGTATGAGATCTTTGATACTATCGATGTCTTTTCAGACTTATCCATCTCAACCCAACGAGTGAATATGCAGTCTAGGCGGCTACAAACTGTGGAGCAGTTTCTCCTTGTTCAGGTCTGGCATATCTAAATTTCTGCCTAAATCCTATCGCTGTGAGGTGGAAGCTGTTTTAGCAAGGCATCCTTCAATGAATCATAGTTATTTGCATCATCTACGGCTAACCGCGAGTATACATCTAACGCTTTGCCTTTCAATAATGCACTGAGTTTATGGCCCATTCATCGTGTTCCCAACATTGTGTTGCTGCATAATGCTCGAATCTCTGAATATATGCGTCTAGGTGCAATTTGGAGCTTTTGCTTGATTCGAGTATGACCGTTATGTGATGTATTAAGTGAAACATCTGCAATGCTCGCTCGTGCCTAGTGTTTCTAGTCGTAATTGCATATCTAGTATCTCTCGATTGACGGCGCATTTCAATTGATGTGCTCTAGAGTCGCGATCTAACCGTTCCTTTCTTTGCGTTCTTCGCGAACGAAATCAACAGTTCTCTCTGCCACTTAAATCACACGCTTCAACCACTTTCAATTTCTCATAATCCACATCCATTTTCACATTACCCGGTATCAACTTACCCTTAGTCAGTTGAGGACGCAGTTAGGACAGTGGGGACTGTTAATTTGCAACACTCGGCCTGTATCGATATCAGAATATACACAATGTTATAATGTACAAACAGTTTTCAATACAACTTACAAATTCCTTATGTTACCTTTCTTTCTGTCTGAGTTTCGTTTTGCTTTTCATTTCTCGGACAAGCTCCATAAATGTCACCATTATTCGTTTTACCAATTTCTATTTATGTGATTGTTTATCATTAATGCGTGACCCGGTTCAAACGACCTAATAAATGAATAATATTAGACAGAAAGGACTGAAAAGCAACACAAAGGATTTAATATATAAACTTAGAAGATTTTAATTAAACATATTTGTATTATTTATATTATATATTTACAATTTATTTACAAGGGACATATGAATAATATCTAGGTGTCACGCAGATTTCGTTTACGTTCTTTTCTATGAAGATTTGTCACTCAGACATATGTGCTATTCAAACTCTAGCTTTGCATAGTGAAGAGGATAAATAAGACTAATTGCGGTGACACCATGTGAATTTCTACTGAATAGTAATAATTATATATATACATTAACAAGACCTTATCTTGTCAACTTATATATATATATATATATATACATATATATGTTCCGGAACCCGCCTGGCAGTATGTCTCTCACAGGACAGCGTTGGATGAATGACGTAGATGTAATGCCTCAGTAGTTTAGTTGTCAATTGGAGATGTGGCCTCTTTTCAAGCAGCAAGGTGGTCACCCTGAACATACAGCCATCTATTAACATAAGATAATAAACCAAAACCTAAAAGTATTTTGTTCTACAAAATATTCGATTCCAAAAATGAATTCATTAACCACATCTTTACAAATTAAATTCAATCAACTTTCCGTTTACATTCTAGTACTCAGGTATTTTACTTACGCAAAGAACATTCTTCGTTTTAACTTAACCATGGCTAGTTTAAATGTGACCCAGTATGTCATTACGTGGATTAAAGTTACATCATTTCAAACACATCATTTTCTAGATTCTCAAAATTACAGTATGAATAATATAATATCAGTCAATTTTAAATAATCTATCCATAAAACTTACGGTTGTTAAATGTTGGTGAAACTTCTGATGCCGGGCTGAGTGTTGTTGTTATGATCGTAATGTGAACGGAAATCGGACTGCTGTTAGAAGATCTTAGATGTCTTTTTGGCACTGTATTTGCTAACTGAAAATTTTGCTTAATTTATAGTGGCTGTATTCCATAAATCAGCCAACCTGCTGTACCAGGTGTCTTCAGGCAGTTGATACCGTTTTACACATACGCACACTCGACCTCAATCGATGTTTTTGATCAAGAGTTTGGATCGATCTCCAAACTGTATATCTATCTCTCCTCTAGCAAAACCCCTCGTCAAACCCACACAACAATACCACTATAACTACAATAGATTTGGACAATACCAACGATTATTCTAACAATAAACACGTTACACAACATTACGCAGTTAACGCAGCTAGACGCCTGAAGCTTGAGTGGCTGAGCAAAAACTTCGGGAATTTATTTATCGTTGATTGGCTAAAAACTTTGAGTCGATACCACTTTGAATAGTGTGTTCAGTTATACCAAAATATAGAAGTGCAACAAAATATAATTTAAAAAATCTCGGTGTGACAAGGGGAATTGCTCGTCATGGGGCTCGACACCCTTGCAAGTTTTCTGGGTGGGGATGGTGATTTTAGTGTGATTAGGCGAACTTTGGAGGCATATGAACAACTAGCGCGCATTTGCTCTTTCACTTCGCGACGAAGTCCACAACACGGGATAAGTGCTGCTAAACGATGCAACATTATCAAACTTTCCTCTGTACGTGAAAAGTGGTTTATTGTTTCTTCCTGCCTCGGCATTTTAAAATTTAACATTTTCCTTCTGAATGATTGTACTTTCAAATGAATTTCACGGAAAATAGGGCTTTTTAAATTTAAAACGGTGTAAACTCGAGAATTTGCGTTTCCTATGGAGGTCAACACGAATTTGACTGTTTTCTCCGTTGGTTTGCTCAGTAAATGGAATGGCAAAATCGTTTACGTAACGTTACAGATTTACCTCGCATGTCAAAAGAATCCGCAAAATATTCTCTTTCCATTGATGTAAGAAGGATTTTGATTAGTCAAGAGGAAAGAGGGGCTTTTTTATGTCCAATCATTGATGTCTTTCTTCCAAAAGCCGTGACCTCAATAATATATGCAAAGTTATTTCGTAGTCTGGTTCCACTAATGCAATAGAAGCGTGATGTTGTAATGGGTACTAGATTGCCACGCTCACTTCCTCTGCACGTCGCAATAAACTAACGAGACGTTCGCTTTTGTCCACTCGATCTTAGATTTTGATACTGATTTAAGACATTAACAAAGACAAAATAGTATTAGAATATATGATATTGCATGGGTATTCTAGGTCTATATAAAATTCCTCTTAAAGTAATTAAGCCAACTCGATTCGAAACTGCAAAGTTAGAACGTACTTGTGATCGGATCAGAACATTACTTGTTGAGGGTGATCTGTACTAAAAGCTCGACATGAAGAGGTAAGCAGATTCGTTTATTTATTTTTAAATTTTATTGTTTGTAAATTAATATAAAGGACCGTTTGAGTATAACCCATTTAGTCGTTATAGTAAAAACAGTATTTTAAGCACGATCAGAATGAATAAATGGTCAATGAAATAAGCTAAATTAAATGGTGTCTGAAACTGTTGGGCCCAGTTTTGAGGCTGGGCCTACAAAATAATTTTGTTACAATCAACTACATGTTTGTTCATCTGCCTGATCTGGCTGACTAAATTTAGAAAATTATTTATATATACCCATGGAATTTAAAAACGCATCATCACATATTCACATTTTTTCAACAGCATATATTTATGATATTTTAATCAATACTTTCTCAGTCAACATGAGCGCAAATTTTCACATCATACTGACAATAAAAGTTATGTACAATTATGCTTCAATTTATCACTGATATAAGTTATACATATTTATTGAGAAATATAAGTTGATGCGTTTTAAATACCGTGAGTGATTTCATATAATATTTCCATTTACAGCTGGGGTTTGTTGTTATATTATGTCATGGTTTGTATATTCAGTTGTCATATTCAGAATAATTTTCCTCCATTTGATAGTTGGCATCTTTTAAATTTTTACCCATATAGTTATACCCATTTTTACCCATATTTTCACTATTTAAATTTACCACAGACTTCCTTAGATGGCTGCTGGTGAGACATTCTTGAGGAAAAGTGAGACCAAGGAATCAGCCTGACTACCAGCTGCTCAACAACAGGCCAACTTTGCCAACAGAAAGTAGGAATACCAAGAAGTGGTCTTGACAAAGCTGTATCCATTGATTATAGTGACTCAAAATTAGTTGATGAAAAACTTTTGTCAAAGTTCATTACACGGAAGAAGAGTGAACTCACAATATATGATACATGGCGGATGCAACGAAATATTAGATATCGAAGTTTATGTAAAACAAACACCGAACAAGGCTCTGTTCATTGAGCAACTACGTATGAGCATTAAAGAAAGTCTACATGGACAGCGCAAGATATACAGTATTGTCAATATTGAACTTCCGGTTCAAGAGACTGTTCGAGGAACTTGCCTGTCTCGGTAGGAAGGGTCAAAAATAACCGTTTCATCCTCGGGTTTCTACAGACTTTAATAGCTTGCTTGGTGAAGGCTGGCACTGGAGATTTTAATCACCAGGAGATTTTTCCTTTGACACCTGGTACAACTCCTACTGGTTGAAGGAGAGGAGGCCTCTTCAAGAGTATTCACAGGACGGAAGCCTATGACTCATCCATAGAGGGTTTCGTTCCACATCAGATTTGCCCGTGGGATCGGTAACAAATTTGATTTTGCCATTTTCAAGATTCTTAAATTATTAAGCTCTTTTCAAATAGTGTACATTTTACTTTGTGTTGTGGTTGTAATGTAATTTTTACAGTGTTTAAAGGCACCTGGCACTGATATTTTACATCCAAATGTAGCTTTTGTCATAAACTATACATTTTATGAGTGGAATATGGTAAACAAGTAACTAAGGTTACCCAAGAAATAGTGGTTTTTATTGTATTTACGACTTTAGAATAGGCCCCCTTTACATTTGACACATGGTGGCGCTATTCCGTGACGTCATTCGAGGCTGAGGATATTTGGAAGAGAAAATGTGTGATCTGTACCCATACATTTACGTCACGGGTACCTGATCGGTACGATGCGTCATAGAATCGAGTAATAACCGATATGAGAAGGATTATATATATATGACTCACTGTACTACTAGTCCATGCTAGTGCAAAGAAAATGAATCAATTAATTATGTAATTAATCTCTGACAAACCTGACAGAATGACACATTGGTCATTGCACTATAGTCTATACACAACTGTCAAGTCTGTAAAGCTGAACTGCCAGCACACATACTTACAAAATGTATGCCTAACCTGTAACCTAGTTTCAGATGAAACGACAACGTAAAACCAAAGGCCCAAGAGGACTTGCAAGTTTCACGATATAGGTGTGTGCAAATCGCTAGTGCTGACAACGGTACCTACACTGACTAGTAAAAGTAGTAGTAACGTTACATGTACATGTACATGTATAAACACAACATGACTTCAAAGTTCAAACTTACCCCGGATTTTTCACATTTGTGGAAATGCTCCTGTAGGTTTGTCACGTCTTTCAGGTTACTTCTTAGATTTCCACTAACTTTGGCGGGAATATGGTTGGAGTAGCGTCATGTTTCCAGGTGCTTTTTTGTCATGTCAAATGTGGCAGGTACATCCCGGATTCGAAACACGACGGCTCAAGTGAGTCACTGCATAGCGCTGAAAACGACGTCGGACAGACCACTTTGCCCTCGTTATCCTGACTTTCGCTGCCCATAACCGCCTATGACTGGGATCAGCTGAAACAGATGCAAATGGCCCATCTTTAGTTGTTTTATTTGCATCCAGCAGCAATACACCTGGTCGGCATTGCTGGGAAAATGCCGGAAGTATATTTTTTATAACAAACCAATACACACGGGTCACTACTTGTGCACGTGTGTGTAAACACTGAAACGGTCTCGAGGGGCGTCGAGGGGTCGATGTTCCATCTGGCGGCGAATCCTTCCTCGAATGACGTCACAAAAAGGGATGGGCAGGTCACCCTCCAAACAACTTCATATTTTTTTAAACATATAAATCCTGACAAATAATCACTCAAATTTTGTTTATTCAATACACCCATATACTTTATTGTTTAAGTCATTAAAAACCTATTTCCAGGTACCTTTAATGAACACTAGCAGCAGGTAATTTCCACGTTTTCAAAGGGCTGTTCTTCATGTTGTAATACCTTACGATGTTTCAAATTGTTTATATATGTGCATGCGTTGTCTTCCTCCATGTAATTATAATGAATAACTTTGGCCTTTCATTATTTTTGCTTTGGCATGCCTTTGCATAACCCGTTCTATAGCCTACATCCAGAGGAACAATTCACATTGTCCGAAGTTGAAGTTGCAACATTTCCTTTTAATTTAATTACAGGATATCAATGGAAACTTGTCTCCAGAAAATCTTCGAACTGTATTTAGACGAATTTTAACCAGATGTCATATCCCTCTGGACAAAATTATACTGAGTTCTCTTAAAAGTTTAGAAGTAAATTAGGCAGACTCTGGATGAAATGGAAAACACAAACTGGGTCAAATGGTCAGGAAAAAATTATTTAAAAATTTGAGAAATCAATATACACATGAAAATCCAACACAAAACAGGAAGTCCCACAAAACGTAAAATTACAAAGGAAGTGGAAGAAGAGAAGTCAAAAAGAAGGAGTTAGAAGATGGTTTGAAGGAAATTGGAACTGAATTAAATAAATGTATGGATGAAAAGAAAGCACAAAGAAAACTTGAAAGATTAGTGAATCCCAAAAGCGACAACAGGGAGAGAGAGGAGTGCAAAGTAAAGGAAAATCTCATTACAGTAGAAGTCAAAGACGTCGTCATAGATATAAAAACCCAATGCAATCAAAGATGTTTTTGGAAATAGTACTTGATTCTAAGTTTACAAGGTAGAATTTGAGAATGAGGATGGTCAGATTGCTGAAGATAATTTTTGAATGATGAGGAACTGACGCAGATTGACACTAAAAGAACAATAGTATCAGAAGACGAGGCAGATGAGATGATTTTCATCATGGGCTCCTTCTATCAAACACATTATTTGAGGTATCATGTAAGATTGTAAACGCCACCCTCTCTACCTGGAGCATGCAATATCCAAAAACGACGACATGAACTTAATGATACATTTGAAATCATAACATGACTGAAATTTGAGGGTGTTTATAAATCTCTAAGGATTCCTTAATTCAAACTTTGACTTCAATCCAGCAAATGCTCATTTTATTGAAGATGGGAAAGTACAAATAAAACTAAGTGGGATGGGACAGGGCTGGAACAAAAAACATATGATTAATGTGAGTTACACTGTGATGGGAGATAAGAATTATACATCAGAACGTGGGAAATTGCCTGCTGGCTATAGTTCAGTGTCCTGAGACAGGAGAATGTATCCAAAGCTCTTAAAGAATTAATTGATGAATTTAATGACTTTGGATTCAGTTATGATTAATGACAGATTAATTGAAATAGAAAGGATTTGTGGTGGTGATCTGAAGTTTCTTAATCAGGTTACTGGCATAGACGGCTTTGCGTCAACGATTCTCCTGTCTCTGGTGTAAATGCTTCAAACTAGATAGAAACCCGGACGTAACAAAGAGTGGTCCATGACAGATACCAATAAAGTTATCAGACATGATTGGAAATAACTGAATGTGCTAAAAGTCAAAAATAGCAAAACAAGGTTTAATTGTAACTGTGCACCTATATTTTTCTTCTGTCCCCATTGCTAGAGTTATCGAGACACCACTGCACCTCTTTTTGGATCCTTGGATCCAGTTGGTTTTACCAACTACATAACTATCCAACATAGTGATAATTGTATTCATATGTTAAACCTTAATCTGCAAAGAAGAATTGTGGCAATCTTGTACGATTTCAGAATTTTATTACAAAACTTGGATTTAGTTATTGGAAATATTTTGTGAAGGATTCCAAAATTGAGGGCGATCGTTTACTAGTCCCTGAACATAGACGGATTTTGGCAAATATTGATCTTGTTTACAATCATTCCAGATCACCCAAAGCTAGCAAATATAAAAACCCTTTGGAGCACTTTCAGGCAATTAGTACTCCAGTTGAATAGCAACTTAAATTCAGCTGAGATTAATCTATTTGAATCTTCTGCAAAGTCTTGATTGATTTATACTCATGCTGTATATTTGGCAAAAGATGTCTTTCCTTGACACGACGCACTTGCTTACCAGTACCTGAGGGTCATGAGGATGTATGGAAACCCCATATTTCTGCCAACAAAGGCCAGACTTAAATGACTTTGTAACCAAGTGGTATTTTCGTTCTACTAATTTTAATTAAAACTGCACTAAAACAAATGATACAAAAACAACATCGTCTTAGATTACTGGGAAACAAAATGCTATTTGCTCTCCGAAGAGTGGCGTGTCAAGTGCAGTGTTTGCCAAAACAAGATAATCATAACAGAACAACTTGCCCTGAGCATGTCCATTCTTAAACTATAATGTCACATTCATTTTAGCTGGCTGGTATGTCCAATGAATCATACATAGATTAACTAGATTTATTCAGGGAAAATTGTTATTATTGTAGTAGTAGTTTGTTTATTTCAAGGATAGTTTCTCTAGTTTTAATTAAATTTTGTTTTAAGTTCAATAAAGTTTTGTATTAATGTTTTGTTACACATATAATTGCTGCTACATATAACTTGCCATTCACTTAACTCAGGTAAATGTTTATGAACTCATGATGAGAAGCTTCAAGAGACTCTAATGGTTGAATTGTTGCCATGTTTTCTATTTTGTAATAACCAAGCAGCTGGAATGGATGCTATTGTGCTATAGATCATATATACACTATAGCCCTAACTCACTAGAACAACAACAAAGCCAGTTGGAAGTTTTGAAGGATTTTATTTGTTTTAATACAATGCCTAGGGAGTTGGATAGTTGGGATAGAAACAATTATTTAAACAAAATGTTTAATCAAAGATATTAAGAATGTTCAACTTTGCCAAGTAACAAACTTCTTTTGCTGTGCCATTTTATATGCCATTTTATGTCTTTTATTATTCAGCATAAAAAAAGATGTAGTAATATTTATATTTATGTGTTGAAGTAATTTATTTAACTCAACATAAGTTTGGATTTGTCTTATGTTTCACCCTCCATATTGAAACATTAATAACTTTAAATTACAACAAAACACTGTATTAATTTTCAGTCAGGGTAACAGTCATTTGTATTTCAGCATTGTTTATATTTTGTCATACTTTGTGGAAAAATGTAACTAAATAAAAAGTTCCCAAAAGTTGAACAATTTTTAACTCAGAATTATGCATTGTATATTGTATTTATATAAGCCTACATGTACTTTTACATTACAATGATGCTGTGTTTCCTTGCATCATCCGCCCACCCTTTTTTGAAATGGTCTTGTCCTTGTGCTTTGTTTCAATAAACATGTATATGGCACTCATTAGTCTAGGAGTCACCCGCACTCCTGGCACTCCTAAGGGTGTCACACAGGGCACTTAATTTTTTTCTGCTCGAAATCCGGCCAACGTTTTCATATGGGGGTCGAATAAGTTGCTGTGGGTGTCTGTTTTCCTTTAGAAAACAACATCAGAAAAAGTTATCGTAGGTGCAGGTGGCGGAAGCCCATACGGAGGTGTTTATTGGTAGGTTGGAGTGGAGGTTTAGAGAGGGAAGCACCAGGCGTGAGGAGATGGGGTGGCCCGATCTGTGCTGCCACTCAGCGCGCCGCATCCGCCCCGCTATGAGGGACTCCTTGGGTTTCCAGCGGAGGAGGAAGAACGACCTTGAGTCCTTTGCACAGGTAATAAGAAGAAGAAAAGAAGAAAGAAGAGAAGAAGAAGAAGAAGAAGAAGAAGAAGAAGAAAGAAGAAGAAGAAGAAGAAGAAGAGAAAGAAGAAGAAGAAGAAGAGAGAAGAAGAAGAAGAAGAAGAAGAAGAAGAAGAAGAAGAAGAAGAAGAAAGAAGAAGAAGAAGAAGAAGAAGAAGAAGAAGAAGAAGAAGAAGAAGAAGAAGAAGAAGAAGAAGAAGAAGAAGAAGAAGAAGAAGAAGAAGAAGAAGAAGAAGAAGAAGAAGAAGAAGAAGAAGAAGAAGAAGAAAGAAAGAAGAAGAAAGAAAGAAGAAGAAGAAGAAGAAGAAAGAAGAAGAAGAAGAAGAAGAAGAAGAAGAAGAAGAAGAAGAAGAAGAAGAAGAAGAAGAAGAAGTGTTCTAGCGCTGCGCGCCTCAGACATAAAACAAAACAGCTCTGGTTTGTGGTCATAGGTGGGCTTCAAAATCAGTGCGGTGACATATTTTTCACAAATAGTTTTCGTAAGTTGTTTTGCCAACAGTGAAATAAAGTACGTATACATGGTTTTAGAACCAGACCAATTTTCATACACACACAAAGTATGTGACCAGAGTGAGGACGGAGGAAATCGGGCAAACGTTCATACCTATGTGAAAAAGCCATTTTAAACAGTACAGTAGAATTCAATCAATCTAGCAATTTGGCTGCAAATTGGATATCGTTGACATCAAAAAATTAAAATAATGTCAGCACAGGTCTGATTCCAGAAACCAAAGTGACTTTTGAACCCAAAACCCTCCCTACACACACACACCACAATTTTGAAACAACCCCATTCAGACCACTCCAAGACATTGCCTCATAATGGTTACCCTTCTGTGCATTGTCACTACTGGGGTGCTTGGTAAGTGGTCTCTCGTCGATACATTGCACATTAATATTTCAAACATTTACAGTGGGTGCTTCATTTTATTTAACAGATTACTTGGAAAGGACAGGCTTGTACATGTATGTACTAAAGGTTGCTAAACAACATAATTTAGTGGTTAGGGAGTGACTTCAATGTACAGGAGGGTTAAATTCATACCTGCTTGTCTTTATTGAGTAAAACATTAATGCATTTTGCATGTGTGTATGTCGTGATATAAATTGTGTCGTCAAATGAAAACACAGAGCAGAATAGAATGCACTGTGCACAAGACTTTACTTTGACTTCAGTTTGACTCTGTGAGGGCAGAGTTGGCTGTTATGTTTGATTAACCCTATATGCACTATATTGGCAGCAATTGAGCTGTGCTACTTCCCAGGGAGCGCTAGAATGGTTTCAGAATGATTTATGAGCCTGAACAGCAAGAGGTAATAATATAATGCACAGGCATAGTTTGGGTGAGGAAATGTGCGCTACATAAGTCCACATTATTATTATTATTATTATCTGGGTGGTCATGATCTATAATACTGCCTGATTGGCCGTCCCTTTATAAATGGCAATAGATAGTTACCACATACACCTTCAGTTCTTGTAGCAGTGTTATGTAGCATTTCCGCTCAGTTCCTGTTTTGTTGATCGTTGAATTCTTGGCAGCAACCATACTTTGCTGTGACAAATTCACTGTCTTTAGTTTCCAATTTTCTTGTTTCAACAGTTTGTTTTCTTCACAAAGTTTCTCCCAGTTCAGCTATAAGAAAATAGAATGTTAAACAATTGTAACCTTGGGGGTTGCACAAGCTCATAAGTGATTTCAATGTGGTCAAAATGCTACAGCTGTTTCTGACTTGGCCCCCACAAAGGTCATGATCTCGAATCTAGCAAGGAACAAAGAAGCTACTTTACTCCTCCATCATGGTGTGTCGTAGCCGAGCAGTCTACATAATATGGGCATACTCCAGCTCACAAAATACTACAAGGAATTCAGACAATCCCGACCTTCGCGTCTCAGTGGCCCCCAGCCCCGTGACAGCGGTGTCTCATTCAAGGTCTATGCTCCAGCTGGAATAACAACATTAGTGGGGGAGCCGGAAGCGAGGACAGGGGACAGGGGACAGGGAGGTATGTTTATTGTCACGTGTCCCAACTATTTTGGCCAGGTTGTAGCTTACGGGATTGCACCTTCCATGTTATTGAGTAGAGATGGACAAGAGTAACAAATTCGTCCTATTTAACCCCTTGCGTACAGTTGACGGAATTTCCAGCTGCATTTGCTGAAATTCGTCTTGAATATATAAATCTTCAAGAGAGCTGATCGTTGGCGTCCAAAAGTTGAATTAAGAACATTATTGGTTAAAACAAATTATTGTGAGTGCTGCCGGACAAAATTACAGACGTTCTTAGGTGGGATTCAGACATACGATCTACGCCATTTCAGATCAGATGTCACCTTACTATACCACCGTAGCAACCTGCAAGCATTCCTAGTTCGATACCCATGGACGTGCAGGGGACGGGGAGGTATGTTTATTGTCACGTGTCCCAACTATTTTGGCCGGGATTGTATTACCGGACTCAAGTTCTGGTGTTAGTAGCAGAATGTGGGTTCGAAACTGGCCATATTGCTTGTAATCTGAATGAACCTTAGCCATAATTGCTTCTCTCACCCAGGGTTCCAAGTAGGTACCTGTGAGGGGCAGAGTTGGTTGATTAACCTTATATGCGCTGTAATGGCAGCAATTGGGCTATGCTCTCCCCAGGGAGCTGAGATGGTTTCAGAATGATTTTGAGCCTATGAGCCTTATGAGCAGGGGTAATATTATAATGCGCCTTGGGCACCCTCAGTTGGTGGATACGTGCGCTATAGTCACATTATTCATTGTTCACTGACGCACAGGGAAAATATGGGCGGCTGATGGGGGGATGGGGAACGACAGGGTCAGGGAGGTGAACGACAGGGTCAGAATGGCAGTGGTGCTTTTAGTGTTTTCACCTCAGATTGTCCAGAGTTTGAATCCAACTCAGGGTCAATAACGGGTGGGTTGGGGCAAGTCTTACATAAATACAAACATTTCCATAGAATTTTCATGATCATCCTGCTCTTGCAGTTCATTTCAGGCTTATAATCCACCAGTACTAAAGGCACTTTAAAGAGATCTTAGGTTGGATTACCCAGAAATATTAACCGTTCTGCTTGACTGAGGGTCAAGGTGTTCAACAATATTCAGATTCCTGCAAAATTATATCTAATTGCATAAAGTCAAACCACAGTCCACCTTGCATGTAATAAGTACATTTTAAGAGGTCAAAATGAGTTGACTAGGTATTGTTCTAAATTAGTCAAATGCCCTATATGTGCACATTTTGGGTCAACATGAAAACAAGCAGTTGACATGGTTTTGAACTCTATAGCTACTTGCCACTAAAATTGCAGCAATAGTAGAGGTTAAATATTAAAATAGAATACTGAAGTTTAGAAAGGATAATCACATTTATAATGATTGTACCTTTATGGCGGACAATTCTGATTTGGGTTTGGCACATTCTTGTCTGGTCTCAATGTCCTCTTCAGAGTCGCTGTATCATCAAGACATAAATGGCTCTTTATTAGTCCACTAAGAAATTACACCCAGTATTTGAAAACTTGTATTCATTGCAACACTTTCAGTTTCCAAGAAATATATCATTAATTAAACTGACCTCAATATGGCAGTTCACAATTTTAGCAACCTTCAGGTACATACATGTACAATACAAGCCTGCTGTCCTTTCCAAATGATCTTACAAAATCAACCCAGTGCCACCCAAGGCCGCATAAATGTTTGAACATATTAGTATGGCCTGCAATGTATCAACAGGAGACCACCTTACCCCTGCGATCAGAGTGGTGTGACAATTGCACAGAAGGAGTGACCATAGGGTACTGGTGACAGCTAATGGCTTGGGTGGCCTGATTGGGTTGTTAAAAATTGCACTGATTGTAGGAGGATCTACATGTATGTGTACAATTTCATGTAGGTGTATTACAGTGTTGGAGCAGAGGCTTTGATCCTCAAGGCCAAGGCCAAGGCTTTGACCCTCAAGGCCAAGCTTTGACCCTCAAGCATTAAGGCTAAGGCCAGGCAACCCTCAAGGCCAGGCCCTCTGGTCTAAAATTACTACTAATATAAAGCATGTCACATTATAACGAATCGCCCAAGTGATAGGCCAAAAACCACGTACAAATATATGACTGAGTGAAGTTCGGGTCTTCGTGGATACCATTTAAATATAACAAAAAGAATGGTTTTGCTTCCATACTGGTGCATTAATCTAAGCCGAGAATTATAAAAGGTGGATCCTAAGAACTTGGCTGTTTTTAACTGGTGTTACCCTCGGTATTATGTAACATGGAAGTAATTTTTATTTTTCTAGGCCATCATGGTTGAAATAACTGGCATTACCTAAAACAGACGACTATATTCTTAGAATTTATCAAAATCTTGGACCAAAATCCACTGAATGGCTTCGAGATTACTTCAGCACCTGTATCAAAGTTCAGAAATCCTCAAAATATGAGATATGCTAAAAGTAATGGGAATTCTCAAACAGGTTAAGGCCGCCGAAGACCCGGGCAGCTGCAATCCAATAAGCCTACTGTGCATAATCTACAAAGTGATGGAGAGACTAATATGTATATACAATCGGCCTCCAACCCATTGTGGATCCTCAACTCCCACACCTAGGCAGGCCGGCTTCCATGCAGGACAGCTGTACAACGAACCAAATGTAACACCTCACACAGAGACATAAGGACAACTTCCAAAGGTCTCAAGATGGTGCTGTACTGGTCGATCTATCAACATAATGACACAGTATGGCATAAGGTCTTGCCCTAGGAAACTACACAAAATCATACCTGATAAAACCTTAGTAAACTTTCTGTATGTTGAAAGTCACCTGCAGAAGCTTTACAATGACGGTTGTGAAGAAACCCAGTAAAAAATGCTTCCTGAAAAACTGAGGTCCTGAGAACCTCAGGTACTCACCAATTTAATTCAGCATTATTTACACTGCTGACCACAGCCACTGTCTCAAAGCCATCACACTCCTAACCTCTGCAAAAAACTTTATAAGCTTAAGAGCAATGCTTGAAAAAAGCCTGGAATCATAAGCCGTTACTTCAAAACTGGAGACTCCATTAGCATCACAAAACTGTTTAGCAACTAGACTGGCTAACTACAAAATCAAAGTCGTTTGCAATGGTTTAGCCATCACAACAGTGATTTCCCAACGCTCGCAACTGTCTCATTAGACAACTATGAGCCTTTCCTAGAACAGACTATACAGCATTCTTCGAATCTCAGCAATAGCTTTAGTATACTCTGTTGCAGTACATACCAGTATGGGCAAGGCACCCACACCAGCAAGATTGACTGTGGCCCATAACAACACCATGCGCATCATCTCAGGATGTATCAGATCAACTCCCACTCAATACCTTCCAGTAGTCAGTGGGTGCTCGTTATGAAGTGAGACGACAGCAGCAATGCCTTGCCCTTGCGCGACGTGCCGCTGGTGTGACTCCGATCTGCATCATCAGCGGCTGACGAAACACCAATCAAAAACCCCACCACAACAACGCGACTGCCTCAGAAATCCTTTCCATCAACAAGCCCACAAACTGCTAATGGTGGCACCGGATCATACCCAAAGACTTGGGCGCAACACGTGGCGGAATATGTGGTAAGAATCAGAATCAGGACGTGAATGTTTAACTACATTTCCTCACCTTCCTACCAACCCACCGGATGCAATCTACGCTTCGCCACTGCTAGGTCCGACTTAACAGATAGAACTGGCCATGGCCGATTTGGACATAACATGCTCCCGCATGGGACCTTCGTAACCAGCTAACTGTACCTGTGGTCATGATGACCAGACCTTACATCACATCGTTCATGACTATATTGTTTTCAGATGATGGAGATGAACTGAACTCGACAGTCTGCATTAACTGGATCCATAACTATTGCTTATCTTATTAACTTTGTATAGACATACGATAAATAAACAAATAAAGCAGTCCACAGCACCGATAGATGATATTCTATCTACCCCATATAACTGTATGCAAGTTAAATATAATTATATCCTAGCCCCACAAGTACAAGTATACAGAAAATTATAAGCTTTGTTTTGGAAGCAGCAAAATGTGCTATCATGGTAACAATTGGTACATACGACTTTTGAACAGCTGACTCAAGTTGTATATTTATGAAAAGCAAAATTTCAAACAAATTTACCTGAAAATTCAAAAATCAGTAGGCCTTGAGGCAAAAGGCCTAAAGTTCTGGAGCTTTGACCACTCATGGCCAAGGCCAAGGCACTGTATAAGCCTGAAGGCTAAGGCCAAAGCCTAAAATCAAGCCCAGCAACTGCTCCCTAGACAGCAAAGGCAGTTGGAGTATTTTTAAGGATTTTATTGTTCACTAACAATGTTTAGGGAGTTAGAGTTAAGGCAGGCATGAAACCAGGCTCAGCATCAGGCACTACATCACTGGTGCTGTCATACATGATGCACATACAGGTGTGCACTTCAGGGTGATACGACAGCATCCATCCTGTAAACCAATGAGTATTATTTTGCCTCTGAACGTCAGTACATAAAGTCTATTGGTTAATCCATGCCATTTGATTGGAAGGGTATGTGATTAAGTACCTGTCTATCTTCGGCTGTTCGATGATGGTGTGGGCTCCAGCCTTCAACTCCAGCTGATTATTTGCCGCCGTTCGACTCACCTAGCTGACTCTCAGCAATATCAATAAGGCATCCCTTGGTTCTTGGCACCTGTCATCAGGAGCCGTTTGTATTCTCAATGAGAATGCCTTTGGGCAACCTAAAACAAACCCACTTCAAGTCAAAGCAACCATTTTAGGAACAATGGCCAATGTCATGGAGTACAATGACTTTTGAAGCCCGAGTCAGGACCCAGGCTTTTCCTAGCCTACTAGCCTATATAATGAGTTCTGCTTATAGGCTAGAGCCTCCAAGCCCAGATTGTGTTGATTGTAGTGCTGTATTTTACATGATTGGGACTCAAAAGGCAATTAGGAGGCCAGGGCCCTTATTAATAAAAGCCTGCTAAACTATGGCAGCCAACTGAGCCTTTGCAGGCTGCTAAATGCCTGAATTGCTTGCTCCATGGTTTCTTGCTATTTTCATATTCATAAAGCCCATATAGGACAGTACCCAGGTGATTTGTCAACTAAGTTTGGTTGATTTGTTAACAGCAGTTGGCATTATTTCAACCACAAAACACAATATAGGTAAGTTTCACTTTCAATATGAGTGGCATGTTTATGTGTCTAACAATACCAGAGCTGTGCATACACGAACTGTGTGTGCATACCTCAGATACAATGTACAGGCAGTTCTATGTTCTCAGCATCGTGAACACAGAGTCAAACCATACAAATGAAGGGTTTAGTTGTCAACTAGTGACTTAGAGGTGCAGATCACCTCTAAGGAGTGCTTAGACAACAGCAGTCCACTAAACAGCGGCATTTGTAGATAACATAGTATCCAGCGCTGGGCTTAATTGGCGGTTAGGGGTGATTTAGTTTACCAACTAGGCTTAGCAGGCTTTTATGAATATATGGGCCTAGCTAGGCCTGGCTGAGCTTCTCAAAGGCTTGGCAATTTTTATTTCTTATAATTATTTATTTTTTAAAATAAATAAATTAAATAAATCAATCAATAAATGAATCAATTAATCGACAATCAGATGAAAAGTAAATATAGTTATATAAAAATATAAAAATAAAGGTCTCAACACTCTCATTGAAAAATTCACGTGGACATGTACGGATGGCCACTGTGCGCGCGAAACGCCACGAAACGTGGCGCGGTGCTGGTTGAATCGGCTGGGCTCGACGTCTGGACATCACAGTATCACGTAAACGTATGACGTCATATAATGAGGTGCTGTGGCCCCCTTGCGCGGCCGCTCCGTACCGTGATTTAAATACTCTTTCCAGTGTGGAAATATATATACAGGGCGACTCAATTAAAAAGGTAATCCACAAACCAATGAGTTAATACCCAGGCCAGGTTATGAGGTTTATGATTATAAACGCGGTTGCATCCTTCAGGTGGTGGCTGATAGCTTTCCATTGATACCATCCTTGCATTTTCATGCAGTCCACATCACAAACACCGGCTGTGAAAATGGAACATCAAATTCAAAATATGCAGGTTGGTAAATATGGACCAATAATTAAACATCAGAGGTGATATATCAAACAGAGATAAAATTCTGTGGGTTACAGGACACACATTTAAATGATTGAAGAAAACATATCTTATTCATGATAATGATTTTATTTGATAAGATCATTAACCTTTGAAGCAACACCCCTTCCACATGTCCTCATCTCCACAAAGTCCACAGCGATGCATATCTTGCAGCTCTTCTCACCACAGGTCATTGCTGTAGAATATTCAGCTTTTATTTGATCTTATCAGAATAAAATCATTATCATAAGAATAAGATATGTTTTTCTTTCCAATCATTTAAGTAACTTGTCATAGCCTACATGTCTTGTCTCTGTTTGGATATAGTGAATTCACTCAGATTTTTGCCCGTGGGCCATTATTCACCAACCTGCACATTTTGGAATTTGATGTTTCCATTTCAAGACAATGGTGCTCAGTGATGTGTGATCGCATGAATGCAGGATAGTATCAATGGAAAGCTAATAGCCTCTACCTCATGATGCAATCATGTTTAATCATAAACCTCATAACCTGGTCGCAATAACTGTTATTTAATGGATTACCCTTTTTTGAGTCGCCCTGTATATCATTGAATGTACCCAAATATCTAAAACACACTGCATGCAATATTATTTCCAGCTTTCATAACTCTTTGAGCAGGTGCAGCACAAAACTTAATTTAACCTTAAAACCCCCTCTTTAAAAGTCTACTATTCAGCAATTCTTCCAAGAGAGCAGTAATTTTGCATTGCTCGTGTGACCACTTGATTTTGTCAAAGAGCACAATATCATAATAACTGATTACAGCCAGAATCCGGTTATATTTTCTCTATGTAGTGTCTGCAATAATCCTTAATGGTTGTCAGTCCCTCTTCACCTGCAGGACAGGTGTTGATGCTGTAATTGTATGATTTCTAATTTTCAGGAGGCGAACCTTCATAATGCTGTGCTATGGTTTTTATGGCTGTATTTCCTCTTCTATCCATCGTCGTTTGGTTCCCTTTCCTGTAAGAATTCAAAATGTTGTATGGGTTTACAAACCTTTTCAAAGCATACTTGGAAGCTTGGCAAAAGAAATTGGTCAGTGTGAAAGTTTTATACTGTAAGAATGACAATGTCACGTTGAAAAGGGACGAGGGACAAAAATGTTCAGTTTCTTAAACAAAACAAGGTATTTTTTATTAAATTTATATTTACAAGCATGTTCAACCGTGTATATTTACAAATGATTTGATTAAGTTTATATTTAAAAGTATTTGTAGATGAACAATGTAACCTATTATAAATGCCGGCTTGGGAGAATTACATTATATGTACACATTGATCATTCTAAAATCTTAGAAATAGTCACGTAGTACAGTAATGATAGGTTTGAATTATTGAACAGTGTCATTTATTACCTTAAATATAAAAATAGTTCATGATAAACAAAACCTTGGTTATTAAATATTCCCTGGAGACCCTCACCATTATGTCTAATTATATGTCGTTTTCTGCCAATAAGTTTGTATGCCTTATAATCGCAGCTGGTCGGATCCTCCTGTATGGACTCTTTGCTCCTTGATGATGCCGTATGACGGACAGCTTATGACGTCGAGGATTCTTTGGTGACTTTGGGGGACTGCTGAAGATGTTCATGTATATTAGGCCATGGTTTTGTATGTGGATTCCAGAGTAAGTACTGTGTTGCCGCCAGCCGTCAGCAACGACGAACCCTGTTTGGCTTCTTCTCAGCTCTGATTAGCCGAGACTGAAATTGCTGTTGTGGCACCCGATGTCGTGCCTGGGATTTGGCAAATGGCCGTTTGGTTCAGGGTTTGTAGGTTTAGGATCGTACTGACACACTTCAAACACGTCTTTCTCACTGATCTCTTTCCGTTCTCCCTATTTTACCCACTCTTACTTCTCAAACCACTTTCGATTTTCACTCACTCTTCAATGCAATCAGACTTCAAATTAATAATCTTAATCTATAAACTTTACATTACAAAGAACGAGAATAGACACACAGCGGCTTTCCTTCTTTATGTTTTGTGTACTCAACATCAGTCTAAATTTAAATACTAGGGTGACCCTAGTGTCAAGATATTTCCGACCCTGAACTCTTGTGGACTTATACTTAGCGCACGTATCCACCAACTGAGTGGTGCTCAAAGGCGCATTATAACTTATTACCCCCTGCTCACCAGGCTCAAAATCATTCCTGAAACCATCTCAGCTCCTGGGAGTATACATACAGCTCAATTGCTGCCATTACAGCGCATATATAAAGGCATAATCAACCAACTCTGCCTCACAGGTGCCCATTTAACCCTGGTAGAGAAAACAATTATGGATTAGTGTCTTGCTCAAGGACACAGTGTCACGGCCAGGTTTCAGACACATTCTGCTAACACCCAGAACTTGAGTCAGTAGCTACAATCCCGGCCAAAATAGTTTAGGACACGACAATAAACATACCCTCCCTGTCCCTGCATCGTCAAAGGGTATCAGACAGGAATGCTTTTGAGTTGCCACGGTGGTATAGTGGTTAAGACATCTGATCTGAGGAAGTAAGTAGATCGTATGTTCAGATCCACTAATTTGTCACCAACGCCTACAATAATTTATTTTAACCAATAAATGTTCTTTAATTCAACTTTTGGACGCAAACGATCAGCCTTCTTGAAGATTTATAACTAGAGATGAATTCTCAACAAATGCAGCTGAAATTCCGTCAACTGTATGCAAGGTTAAAATAGGATGAATTTAAGTTACTCTGTCCATCTCCTATTCAGCCAACATGGAAGGTGCTGCAATCCCGTAAGCTTACAATCCCAGCCGAAATAGTTGGGACACGTGACGTAAACATACCCTCCCTGTCCCTGTCCCCCGCTCCCGGCTCCCCCCTCCCCCACCAATGCCTTTGTTATCTCCAGCCAGGCTGGACATTGGAATGAGAGCCAACGTTGTCACGGGGCCGGGGGCTTCGAGATTGACCAGGATTGTCTCGAGATTCCCACCCTGTAGTATTTGTGAGCGACATGCCCACTTGTGTAGCGTTAACTCAGCCCACGACACACCATGATGGAGGAGTAAGTAGCTTCTTTGTTCCTTGCTAAGATCTGGGATCATGACCTTTAGTGAGGCCAAGTCGAAGGTCTAGAAAAAACAGCTGCAACATTTTGACCACATTAGAAATCACTTGGTGAGCTTGTACAGCCCCCAAGGTTACAATTATTGTGTTTCATTTTTATAGCTGAACTAGGAGAAATCCTAGAAGAAAGCAAACTGTTGAAACAAGAAAATTGAAACTAAAGACAGTGAACTTATCACAGCAAAAGTATGGTTACTGCCAAGGAATTCCAACGATCAACAAATGTGAAACTGAGCGGAAAATGCTACATAACACTACACAAGAACTGAAGGTATGTGTAAATTCATGTACCCATTTATAAAGGGACGGCCAATCAGTGCGTATTACAGATCCGCGATACCCAGATAATAATAATAATAATAGTAGCAGACTTATATAGCGCATTTTCACCAAACCTGGTGCTCAATGTGCATTATATTATTACCTCTGCTGTTCAGGCTCATAAATCATTCCTGAAACCATCTCAGCTCTACAGGAAGTATACAGCTCAATTGCTGCCATTACAGTGCATATAAGGTTAATCAAACACTGGCAGCCAGCTCTGCCCTCACAGAGTCAAACTCGAAGTCAATCGTCTTTGCCCCAGCATGTACATTCCTATTCACTCTGTGTTTTCATTTGACATTTTAATTTACATCACGATACACGCATGCAAAATGCATTAATGTTTTCATCAATAAAGACAAGCAGGTATGAATTTAACCCTCCTGCACATTGAAGTCACTCCCAACCACTAAATTATGTTGTTTAGCAACCTTTAGTACATACATGTACCAGTACACTGTCCTTTCCAAATGATCTTACAAAATAAACAGTGCTGCCACCCAAGGCCACTGTAAATGTTGAACATATCGTGCAATGTATCGACGAGAACCACTTTACCAAGCAATCTCAGTAGTGTGACAATGCACAGAAGGGTAACCATAGGAGGTAACAGGTAATGTCTTGGAGTGGCCTGAATGAGGTTGTTCCAAAAATTGCAGTATGTGTAGGAGGTTTTAAACCCAAAAGTCACTGGTTTTTTTTTTTTTTTTTTTTTCTGGAATCGAACCTGTGTGCTGACATTAGTTAAATTTTTTGATGTCGGGCAATATCAATTTGCAGCCAAAATTACTAGATTGATTGGAATTCTACTGCACTGTTTAAAATGGCTTTTTCACATAGGTGGTGTATATGAACGTTTGCCCAATTTCTCCCGTCCTCCACTTGAGTCACAATGCTTTGTGTATGAAAAATTTGGTCTGGTTCTAAAAACCATGTATACGTATCATATGTATTTCACTGTTGGCAAAAAACAACTTACGAAAACTATTTGTAAAAATGTCACCGCACTGATTTTGAAGCCACCTATGACCACAAACCAAGAGCCGTTTTGTTTTGGTGTTCGAGCGCTGCTTTCGAACACCTATGTTATTATACTGTTTTAAATTTGTTTTTAGGTATTTGGGTATGTGCCCGAAACACCTATTGTTTTTTTACGTATTTTTTTTTATATTATTTTTTTTACGTGTTTGAGCGACAGCGCGAACACTCTACTCCTCCTCCTCCTCCTCCTCCTCCTCCTCCTCCTCCTCCTCCTCCTCCTCCTCCTCCTCCTCCTCCTCCTCCTCCTCCTCCTCCTCCTCCCTCCTCCTCCTCCTCCTCCTCCTCTCCTCCTCCTACACAGTACTTGCTCACACGTTAGGAGTAAATCTGCAATAATATTTTATTATTTTTCACAAAAATAAATGTTCTTTATTTCAACCTTTGGATGCCATTTCATGTTTGGGAAACAAAAACCAAACACCCCTCAGGAAAAAATAATAATAGTACTACTGTAATAATAAAATAAAAATAAAAACTGAAATAAAATAAAATTCACAAAGACAGACAAAGGAAGCGCATTGATAAAAATGGGCATGTCACTCTAATCTACCTAGGGAATTCAGACAATCTGGCCAAAATAAGGTTGGGACACGTGACAATAAACATACCCTCCGATGTCCCCATCTCCCCGCTCCAGCTCCCCCCCTCCCATAATGTTGTTATCTCCAGCCCGAGCACAGACCTTGGAATGAGCCAACATTGGCAAGAAGGGCCGGAGGCCAACAGATTGACCGGGATTGTCTGAGATTCCTTGTACTATGTGTTGTAAAGCGACATGTATATCATGTGAACCGCTCAGCGACACACCATGATGGAGGAGTAAAGTTGCTTCTTTATTCCTTGCTAGATCTGAGATCATGACCTTTGTAGGAGCTGAGTCAAAGGTCTAGAAAAACAACTCTAGCATTTTGACCACGGTAGAAATCAGTTGGTGAGCTTGTGCAACCCCCAAAGGTTACAATTGTTTAACATTTCATTTTTCATAAAGCTGAACTGAGAGAAATCCTAGAGAAAACAACCTGTTGAAAGAACAAGAAAAATTGAAACTAAAGACAGTAGACTTGTCACCTTAAGTATGATTACTGCCAAGAATTCAACGATCAACAAATATGAAACTGAGCGGAAAAATGCTACATAACACTACACAAGAACTGAAGGTATGTGGTAAATTCATCTATTGCCATTTATATAAAGGACGGTTAATCAGTACGTATTACAGATCACATGACCACCCAGATAATAATAATAATAATAAAAGTAGACTTATGTAGCGCACATTTTCACCAAACTGGTGCTCAATGTGCATTATATATTATTACCTCTGCTGTTCAGGCTCATAAATCATTCCTGAAAACCATCTCAGCTCCCTGGGAGTATACAGCTCAATTACTGCCATTACAGTGCATATGGGGTTAATCCGACACAGCAGCCAACTCTGCCCTCACAGAGTCAAACTCAAGAAGTCAAAGTAAAATGCCCCAGCATGCACATTCTATTCTGCTCTGTGTTTTCATTTGACGACACTGAATTTACATCACGATACACACATGCAAAATGCATTAATAGTTTTCATCAATAAAGACAAGCAATTAACAGATTTAACCCTCCCTGCACATTGAAGTCACTCCCAATAACTAAATTATGTTGTTTAGCAACCTTTAAGTACGCCATATACAAGCCTGCTGTCCTTTCAAGTAATCTTACAAAATAAACAGTGTGCTTACCCAAGGCCACTATAAATGTTTGAACATATCGTGCAATGTATCGACGAGAGACCACTTTACCAAGCAATCTCAGTGGTATGACAATGGGCCGAATAAATAAAAAGTAGCATTTGCTTACAAGAAGAAGCACTAGAAAAAAGCAATTTGTACCAAGCAGAAGCAAAAGCAAAAGCAATTGCTTAAAACGTATAAATAACCATTTACTTTGAAAGCTAATAAGCACCTTTATCTTGCCTAGCAAATACTTAGGTCAACAACAATAGCCAGTATTCATTCCTGAACATTGGATAAGAGGAAAGTTCTTGCGATTGTATGATTCATCCCAGACTGTCCACTTGGCTTATCAATGGCTGTACATGAGTGCAGTCCAGTGGCCCCAAGCGCTAAAACTATCAGCCCTCCGTTACTTTGCGTCCGTCGGATCCAGCGTAGACACTGAAATTTTATCCATGTTGGGCGTTGGGATCTGCTAAATAACGCAAAGTTGTCTCCATGCGCTCCAATGTTGACAAGCATCCACCACGTGTCTCATGCCTTTCGGGCAGAAATGTTTATGCAAGCCAATCAACATTTTCATTATCAAATTTTCGATAGGTGCCAGGGAGATGTCTTGGACTGATTAATCCATTCTTATATGTTCATGCATATGAGAGAAGGACATGCATGAACATGGTGCTCCACAGTTAAGCATGAAGGCGTGAGTAAAAGATCAAGCTGGTATGGAGGAGCTTGCAAAACTACTAGCAAATGCTACTGGTTTACAAGTAAAAAGATAGGTTTTTATTTATATGTTTTTCAAAGTCAAAACACAGTCACACCCTTTGCATGTAATAAGTACATTTTAAGGGTCAAAATGAGTTGACTGGTATTGTTCAGAGGTGAGTCCAAAAATGCCCCTATGTGCACTTTTATTTTGGGTCAACAACCAAAAGCAAGCAGTTGACATGGTTTTTGAACTCTATAGCTACTTCGTCCACTAAAGTGCAACAATAGTAGGAGAGGTTAAATATTAAAATAGAATACTAGGTTTAGAAAGGATAATCACATTTATAATGATTGTACCTTTGTGGCCGGACAGTTCTGATTTGAGTTTGGCACTTTATTCTTGCCTCTGGTCCTCAATGTCCTCTTCAGAAGTCGCTGTATCATATCAAGACATAAAATGACTCCTTTATTAGTCCACTAAAGGGAAATTACACCAATGTATTTGAAAACTTATGTTCATTGCAACCTTTCAGTTTCCAAGAAATATATCATTAATTAAACTGACCTCAATATAGCAGTTCACATTTTAGCCCCAACCTTCAGTACATACATGTACAAGCTAAGCCTCCGCTGTCCTTTCCAAGTAATCTTACAAAATCAACCCAGTGCCACCCAAAGAGGCCACTGTAAATGTTTGAACATATTAGTATGGCCCTTGCAATGTAATCAACAGGGGAGACCACCTTACCCTGCGTGATCAGTGGTGTGATACAGTGCTGCACAGAAGGGTATGTATGGGAGGGCCACTGGTAACAGCTAATGGCTTGGAGTGTGGCCTGATTGGGTTGTTTCAAAATTGCACTGATTGTAGGAAGGATCTACATGTATATTGTACACATTTCATGTGGGTGCTGTACAGTGTTGGAGCAGAGGCTTTGATCCCTCAAGGCCAAGCGCCAAGGCTTTGGACCCTCGGAAGGCCAAGGCTTTGACCCTCCAAGCTACCAAGGGCTTTGACCCTCAAGCACGGTAAGGCTAAGGCCAAGGCTTAACCCTCAAGGCCAAGGCTTAACCCTCAAGCGCCAAGGCCCTCTGGTCCTAAAATTACTACCTAATATAAAGCATGTCACATTATAACAGAATCGCCTGTAGAAAGTAAGAATAAAAACTTCACGTACAAAATATATGACTGAGTAGAAGTTCAGAGTCTTCGTGGATACCATTTAAATACTGTAACAAAAAGAATGGTTTGCTTCCATACTGATGCACATTAATCTAAACCGGAAGGTGACATAAAAAGGTGGATCTAAGAACGGCTGTTTTTTAACTGATGTTACCTCGTTATTATGTAACATGGAAGTAATTTTATTTTCTGGGCCAATCATGGTTAGAAATATTAGCATTTACCTAAAACAGGACCAGACTATATTCACCCAGAATTTGTCCAAAATCTTGGACCAAAATCCACTGGTAATGGTTTCTGAGATTACTTCAGCACCTGTATCCAAAGTTCAAGAAGAAAAATCACTCAAAATAACCGGAGATATGCTAAAGTAATGGGGAATTCTCAAACAGACAAGGCCGCCGAAGACCCCGGAATGCAGCTACCGTCCAATAAGCCTACTGTGCATAATCTACCAAAGTGATGGAGAAGACTATGTATATACAATCGTATCCAACCCCATTGTGGATCACTCAACTCCCACCTGAGCAGGCCGGCTTCCGTGCAGGGACGCTGTACAACAGACCAAGTAACACCCTCACAGAAGACATAGGAGGACAACTTCCAAAAGGTCTCAAGAATGTGGTGCTTGTAACAACTGGTCGATCTATCAGCAAAGCATAATGACACGGTATGGCATAAAAGGTCTTGCCCTAAAACACACAAAATCATACCTGATAAAACCTTAGTAAACTTTCTCATGACAACAATGATCACCTGCAGAAGCTTTACAATGACGGTTGGCGAAGAAACCAGTAAAAAGTAGCTTCCACCCTTTGAAAATGGGTCCCGCAGAACTCAGTGCTCGCACCCAATTTAATTCAACATTATTTTACACCGTGCTGACCTACCAAACCACTGTCTCTAAAGAAATACATCTACGCAGATGACATAGCACTCCCTAACACTCTTGCAAAAACTTTAACAAACTTGAAAGGCCAACGCTTGGCACTTGGAATCATAAGCCGTTACTTCAAAAACTGGAGACTCCGACTTAGCATCACCAAAACTGTTTAGCAACTAGACTGGCTACACTACAAAATCGTCAAGAGTCGTTTGCAATGGCACAACCATCCTGTATGATGATTTCCAACGCTCAGTAACTGTCTCATTAGAACAACTAACGCAGGCCTTTCCTGGGGCGCAGACTATACAACGTTCTTCAGAATCTCAGCAATAGCTTTAGTATACTCTGTTGCAGAGTACTGTGCACCGGTATGGGCAAAGAGCACCCACACCAGCAAGATTGACGTAGCCCTTAACAAACACCATGCGCATTTATCTCAGGATGTATCAGATCCAACTCCCACCTCCAATACCTTTCCGGTAGTCAGTGGAATTGCTTTCGTTATGAAGTGAGACGACAGCAGCAATGCCTTGCCCTTGCGCGACGTGCCCGCTGGGTGTGACTCCGATCTGCATCATCAACTGTTGACAACACGCCAATCAAAAACCCCACCACAACTGCGACTGCACATCAAGATAATCCTTTCCATCAACAAGCCCACAAACTGCTGGTAATTGGCACCCGGATCGCACCCAAAAGACTTGGGAGGCACTAAACACGTGGCGGAATATGTGGTAAGAATCAGAATCCAGGACGTGAATATTTAACTACATTTCTCACCTTCTACCAACCCACCGGGATGCCGCAATCTACATCATGCCACTGCTGCAGGTCAAACTTAACAGATCTAAGAACTGGCCATGGCCGATTTGGACACTAACTTTATGCTCACGCATGGGACTAAAGTGACAATGCTAACTGTACCTGTGGTCATGATGAGCCCAGACTGTAACGCATCACATCGTTCATGAGCTGTATTATTTACAGATGTGATGGAAATTGAACTGAACTCGAACCAGTCTGCGGCATTAAACTTGGATCCATAAGCCTGACAACTTGTCATGTTAACTTTGTAGGCGAACCATACGATAAATAAACAAATAAAGCAGTCCCACAGCACAAAATCCAGATGATGTTCTATCTACCCATATAACTGTATGCAAGTTAAGGTATAATTATATCTCCCTGGCCCCACAAGTACAAGTATATACAGAAAATTATTATAGCTTTGTTTTGGGGAAGCTACAGCAAAATGTATCGTTATCATGGTAACAATTAGATACACATGCAGATCTTTGCAGACAGCTGACCTCCAAGTTGTATGTTTGTAGAAAAGCAAAATTTCAAAACAAAGTTTACTCTGAAAAATTCCAAAAATCGATGGGCCTTGAAAGAGCAAGGCCCTAAAGTTCTAGGCTTTGACCCTCATGGCCAAGGCCAAGGCTTTTTGCCCTCAAGCTCTGAAGGCTAAGGCCAAGGCCCTAAAAAATCAAGCCCCTTAACAACCCTAACTCCTCAGAACAACAAAAGAGTGCCCGGTTACGGAGATATTTTTAAGGATTTTTATTGTTCACTAACAATGTTTAGGGGAGTTAGGGTTAAGGCAGCCTTTAAGGCCAAGGGCTCAGCATCACAAGAGCACTGCAGCATCACTGGTTGCATGTATACATGGCGATGCACATACAAGAGTGTGCACTTCAGAGGTACAAGTACTGGCAGCATCCAATCTATAAACCAATGAGTATTATTTTGCCTCTGAACGTCAGGCAAGTACATAAAGTCTATTGGCTGTTAATCCATGCCATTTGATTGGAAGGGTAGTATCGGTCAAGTACCCCTGTCTATCATTCAGCTGTTCGATGATGGTGATTGGCCCGGCTCCAACCTTCAACTCCAGCTGATTATTCGCCGCCGTTCGACTCTCTAGCTGACTCTCAATGTCAGCCAGGCGTCCTTCTTGGATTTCTTGGCACCTGTCACAATAAAGGGAACCGTTTGTGTTTCTCAATGAGAAATGCCTTTTGGGGCAACCTAAAACAACTCTGGCCCACTTCTGCTAGGAATAAAAGCAACCATTTTAGGAACAATGGCTCAATGTCATGGTAACAGCCAAGCTTTTGAGGAAGCCAGTCAGGACCAGGCTTTTCTAACCTCACTGGCCTTATAATGAGTTCTGCTTGCCTGGGCTGGAAACCACTCCAGAAGCCCAGGTTATGTTGATTGGCTTAGGTACTGGCGTATTTTACTAATGATTAGGACTCAAAAAGGCAAATTAGAGGCCAGGGCCCCATATTAATAAAAGCCTGCTAAACTAGCAGCCAACTAGGCCTTTTGCAGGCTGCTAAATGCCTAGTTGCTTGCTCCATCAGTCAGTTTCTTGCTATTTTCATATTCTATAAACCCTGCTAGGGACAGGTGCCAGTAGGTAGTTGAACATCAACTAGGATTTAGTTGGTTTGTTAACTAGCAGTTGGCATTGTTCCAAAACCACAAACACACAATATGGGTAAGTTTCACTTTCAATATGAGTGGCATATGTTTATGTGATCTAACAATAGAGCTGTGCATGCACTGAGCACTGTGTGTGTGCGCCTATCGAATACAATGTACAGAGCAGGTTCTATGTTCTGCTCAGCATCGTGAATCACAGAGTCAAACATACAAATGAAAGGGTTTAGTTGATCAACTGGTGACTTAGAGGTACTCAAGATCACCTCTAAGAATTAGCAGACAACAGCAGTCCACTCAAACTTAGCGGCATTTTATGAATAACACTTAGTATTGTCAACTAGAGGCAATTGGCAGTTGAGGGGCAAGTTTGGTTGTCCAACTAGACTTAGCAGGCTTTTATGAATATGGGCCCTGGTAGGCCTAGGCCTGCAACCCTGGAGCTTCTCAAAGGCTTGGCAATTTTTTATTTTCTTATAATTGATTTATTTTTTTAAAATAAATAAATTAAATAAATCCAATCAATAAATGAATCAATTAATCAAACAATCAGATAGAAAAAGGTAAATATAGTTATATAAGAAAATAATATAAAAAATAAGGATCTCTAACCTCTCACAGCGAAAAAAATTCCCCATTAGACATGTACCACGGACTAGCCACTGTGTGCGCCGCGAAACGCCACACAGAAACGTAGCGCACCGGTCGCTGATTGGTCGAACTCCTTGAGCTCGTGACGTCACAGACGTCTACAGTATCCCGTGACGCGTATGACGTCATATAATGAGGTGCTGCGTGTTGCCCCTTACGCGCCTGCTCCGTGCCATTGGATTTTAAAATACTCTTTCAGTGTGAAATATATATACAGGCGCGGAAAACCTCAATGAAAAAGGTAAATCCACAAATAATGGGTTAATATGACCCAGGTTATGAGGGTTTATGATTATAAACATGATTGGCATCATGAAGTAGTGGCGTAACTTTCCATTGATACCATCACTTGCATTCATGCGATCACACATCACTGAGGCACCATTGTCTTGAAAATGGAAACATCAAATTCCAAAAATGTGTACAGGTTGGGTGAATAATGGACCCAATGGTCCAAACATCAGAGAATTGGGCTCATGTCCAAACAGAGACAAGATACGTAGGATTACAGTGGTTACACACATTTAAATGATTGAAAGAAAACATATCTTTATTCATGATAATGTGATTTTATTTGATAAGATCATTAACCCTTTAGGCTTTCCATACCAACATTCCTTCCACATGTCACCTCCTCCTCTCCAATAACAAAGTCCACAGCAACGATGCATGTCTTGCACAGCTCTTACCTCACCATAAGCTGAGTCGACACTTGTGCAGAATCTTGACTTTTATTTGATCTTATCCAAATAAAATCACATTATCATGAATAAGATATGTTTCTTTCAATCATTTAAATGTGTGCCCTGTAACCTACGTATCTTGTACTCTGTTTGGGATATGAGGCCCAATTCCTCTGGATTTTTTGCCCATTGGGCCCATTATTTCACCAACCTGCACATTTTGGAATTTGATGTTCCATTTGCCTCAAGACAATGGTGCTCAGTGATGTGTGATCGCATGAATGCAAGGATGGTATCAATGGAAAGCTAATAGCCTCTACTACTCATGATGCAATCATGTTTATAATCATAAACCTCATAACCTGGTCATATTAACTCATTTGTCAGGATTACCTTTTTTGAGTCGCCCCGTATATATATTGAATTTACCCA
>CM055831.1:25655789-25691508 GCA_029582265.1 Zoroaster sp. YZ-2022
CTTAAAACCCAATGTTTCCAACAGAGAGGAAAAAGGTTATTTCCAGCATTTTTTCCCAATCTTTTCTGCCATGTCAGATGTAGTCTGCGTTGCCATATCAATACCCAAACCCGAATCTGAACCTGAACCTGAACCTGTGCCCGCTTGTTCGCGGTGTTTCTCATGTGGCACTGTCTGATAGGTTTGGGCCATGACACGATATTATCGAATATCGCGATATTTATTTTATTCGATTATGATATCGAGAACTTTTCAAATTATCGAGATATCGGCAATCGCTGATGAAAAAAAAATATATCGCGATGAAAAATATATCGTGATTAAACAAAATCCTTGATTGTCAGTCAGGTCAGAAATTCCATGGGAAAAAACATAGGGGAAGTCTTTTTCAGCTTTCTAAGTGAGAAACAAAATAGGAACTACTTCTGTGGTTAGCCAACTGTCAGATCACAAAGAGGGCCGCCTAACAGGGCGTTGTTTAAAATCCACCGCCACTCAAAGAAATCTATTCAGACGGATTAAATGTTTTGGGGATTGCATGGGTATTTGATCCAACAATGGGTAGACAATGTTTACGTCTCACTGTTCATCCATGGTGGTCTGTGACTCTGTCGGTTGGCATCACTCACGCAGTATATTATATAGGCAAATATATGCAGAATATGGGCGCTACTCTTAAAATTCGTAATGAAATAATAACATTTCCAGCAATTGCAGGTGCTCTGTGTCACATTAGTCATGAAATAAACTCAAAGCATGAGCCATCGGCGGTAGCTCGATCAAAGTTGGGGATTAGGACACTATTCTATTATACCATACTGGGACTTTGTCTGCAGCATGACAAAACACATACATGTACACTACCTTCTGATAAAACCACATGACGCTTATTTAAAATAGTGAGTAATATAAAAATTGTTTTATTCTCCACGACACTAGACTATGCAGGAAATAAACCTAGTCACATGTTTATACTATGACATAGCCGTGTGGAAACGCGAGTCACGTGAACTCGGCTGATGATTTGAGGGACGCCAACGACGAGTAAATCCGCCCACACATAATTATACGCAAAATGAATTTGCCAATGGCCATGGTGCACCAGTGAACGTACAATTGCACGTGTCTCTCAGGTAAGCACTGGCAATTTATTGTGACGCGCTGTATATGGGCAATATTCCTGTTATTAATATCGGTTTCTCTAAAGCACTCATGCGTGAAAAATAATCGCAATATTATCGAAAAATCGCGATATATGTTTGACGCATATATTGTGGATGAAAAATCAATATCGCCTGCTTCACTGTCTGGGCGATGTTTCATTCACATAATGCAATATGTCAGCTCCCATCTGTCAGAGTCTCCAACATCGAACATCCACACGGCCAGGTCCCTGTATTCTCACAACAAGTTTATAAATTACCCGATCATGATCAGCATGCAATTGCCCCAATTAATCCAAATACTGCAAACAATTAGCAAATATTCTCATATGCTGGTGTGATAAAAGATGTTGTTTGAAGCAGCCATCACAGGCCCTTTTGTAGTCTTAATGAGATTGGATACAATGTATCACAGCAAACAGTTGGAGAAAAAATGTATGGCAAATGTTGGTAAAATACTACTAAAGGCTTTATTGGAGTGTAATCTTGAATTTAAAGATAATTGTTCAAAAGTGTAAACATTACATTGTTCAAGAGTCACAGATTTCTGTTTGCAATGCTCAAATGTTAAGTCCAAATTTTAAAAAACAAGTCGCTTACGGGTAATTGGAATTGAACCAAAATGGAACCGGTAATGACAGTTTCAGTCAGGTATCTGGATACCCGATACCCGCACACAGCTCTCAGCTATAAAAATAATTAGGCCTATATTAGGAGTTTCTACATGTATTTCAGCAAACCTTTTCAAGTAATTAACCATGAGTTAATGTGAAATTATCAATTTGATTCAGTTTCCGATGACCTTCTCTTAGAAAGCGCGGAAATCTCTATAATTATGAGTGCATTACAATATCTCTTTATTCACTGTCTAATTGCTCTCCTAGTAATACCTCAACAAACATTAAACATTAAACAAAATGTTTGAATAATAATTTAATGTAGAAATGTTCCACTTAACTGAATTTTCCTAGAAAAAGAAAGGGCAAAGTGGTTTGCAATCTACATGTTATGCTATTAAAACCTTCATACATTGAAATTAGGTATATACACGCACTCACTGGCCGTCATCAATTTTAAAATTTAGCTCTATTTTATTTTCTGAAACATGTCATTGATTGAAATAAATAGTGAATAATAAATCATGACAGTTCAAAAGGTTCAATGTGAACATTAGCTGTTGTGAACCCCTTTGTACATGCATAGGCCTCGTGTCAAAACAAATATGTAGAAATATTCTCATTTAATGTTCAGCTCATAAAACATAACACACATAATTGTTATTATCACTGTGTTGTCTTATCTCTATTATTATTATTTTCCAGAACCATGTGACATTGCAGCTATACACAATCACTTAGTAGTTGTAGACTACACCAACAATCATGTCATCAAGATGTACAACAATGATGGCACACTTGCCTTTGACTTCCACACACAGTGCCCTCATAGTGAGGTAGGGAAGACAGCAGTGAACCCTCCGGAGTGTATCAGTAACAATAAGGGTAACATTGCATAATGGCCAGGTGAGATGTGAAGAGGATGGTGGTGAGCTAGCATACCCCCCATTGATGGCTCGCCTTATCTCACACTATGCCAGTCAAACAAAACCTTGCTTCCTGGCCATTGATAATAATAATAGAGTTGTAGTCAGTGGTAATAACCAACCTCAAGTAGACATTGTTGATAGCAATGGTACTTCATTACTCACAATCAAACCAACAATCAATGGTCAGGAAGTTCCATACTGCAGAGGTGTATGCTGTGACAGATCAGGCATATACATTGCAGTGTACAATGGGGATAACACTGGTCATATTCACCATTATGATGATGATGGTACATTCATCTCATGTATATAGCACAGCGTCTGCACAGCCCCATGAGAATCACATTCACTGCAGATGGGCATCAGCTGGTAGCAGCAGACTGCTACTCAGTGAAGATATATCACATAATGTGATGTAATCCAACATGCTGCTGACTGGCAATCTCCCTTGTCATCATCATAACGGTGAAATGTCCTTTCAGAGAGATATGTTACCCAAATATAGTACCCAGCTCAAAATCTTGAGTATCAATGTCACTCTATAGAATTGTATCATTTATTATTAATGCTTGACACTGACAAGAGATACAGAGTATATAATAATTCATTGCCAATGAAGTCTGATTTGCTTCAAGAACCAAACTCAAATGAATAAATTGATTTAGATAAGCCTGCTCTTCACCAAATTTAGCTAAGCACTTCTCCAGAGAGTCTTTAATAAAAGAAACTACATATGAACTAATAAATGAATTTATGACTGCGCTATCTATTAAATTCATCATTTCAAAAACAAGCCTCTGATGATTTGTTATATTTCATTTGTAATTGTTACATTTGGTTGTCTTTCTATGAGGAAAATACATTTTTATTTATTTTATATATTTTTCAAATTTACAAAAGGAAGTTGCCAGGAATCACTGTGAAAAAGTTACAAATATGGGTGATGCATCTTAAGAGTGGAGTTCCTCTGATTTTGCTTTTGGCATTGTCTGTTGTTTGTGTAAATGTTACTTCCTTTAATTATTCATATGTCAATATCTTGTCAATACTTTTCTTTGTTTTCACTGATGGTCACCCATTGTTTGCCAATCAACAGTTGACAAAAACTACAATTGTGACATAGCAAAAGAAAGGTTTATACCTCTTTTCTCCTCTCTTCTGGATCTCATAACCCCTTGTATAGAGTTGCATAATGGAAAGGTTATATTCTACACCTGAGCTGGGCACCTTCATATACAAGCTAGTTTTCTTCCTCTTAATACCTTTGTTGGAGCATCCTGAGATGATCTCTCTGGTTGAGTGATGTTTTGCTGGTTGAGACTGTTTCTTGTTGGACCCCTGATCAGGTCAATTAGAAGGGTTGTCATGTTGTCAACCTCGAGGGAAATAAAATGAATAGTACATTCTCTGATAACACTGTTTGTAAAATGTCATCATGTGCATGTAGAATACTAAATGACAATCAAGAATTGCATATAAACAATTGACTGTAGTCAATGTTTCCATTTAAAACAAGTTGTGAAATCTCATTTACAGTTTCTAACCAGTTAACTGTAGGTTTCCTTTGAGTATGCAATAATTTCTGTCCCATTCCAGACAGTAGAAATTTATTTCTTCAGGGAAACCCATGACCTTTAATCTCATAAATGAGCAACTAATTCAACATAATAATTTGTGAAATTACAAAAGAGGAGCTTCATTTGTCTTTGATTTAAAATTTACTTTTCAACATATATGATTATTCTGCACTTTTAAAAATAAGTATTCATAATTAGCTTATAACATTATATTGAAAATTTAAAAATGATAATCTTCATCAATACTGTGTAATAAGCTTAACCTGTTCAAGGCTGCCGAGGCCGTAAGGTATACATCGCATTACTTTTTTTTTTTTTTGACAGCTTGGATCGGAGAGCCGCTCTAAACACGCCACAGGATTCTCGGAATATTTTGTACAGATTCTCGCCCACGACGTGGGCAACAGCCAAACATAAGCATACATCAGGAAGACGCGTCGGTTCCGGGTCACACTCTGGCGAGCAATTCATTGTTCCTGTGTTTCAGTGCGGTAAAATATAAACCCGCCCACGGGGTTCGAAAACTTTTTTTCTTCCCGGAAGTAAATGGTTAATTGTATATATTGCAATGAACAAAACTGTTTTGAGGCTTTTCCTGTCCCAAGCCCCAATAATAACTTCCTTAATGGCAGATCCAGGGGGGTGGGGCCTTGGGGATGAAGCCCTCCTCCTGCTTTGGGTATTTTGTCGCGTAATTATACCTTTGTAGAAGTTGGTTGATATAAATACTAAGCACTGTACATTATCTATATATATGAGCATGATTCCATGTGATCCAGTCCTTTGTAGAGTCTTCAATGAGGGTAATGACCTTCATTATACTGTCATTTATTTAGTTGCTACAGTTCATCATACTCATGTGCATCAACAGGGAGGTTTGAAGGATGTGAACAAATCTCCTTCTCTAGGATTTGGATTCTATATTTTAAATGAAGAAGCTAAAGATGTCACTTCTTTTCTAAAAACAAACAAAATCAATTTAGGTGGATAATGTGAACATTTGAATACATTTTGCCAAATGTTCAACTCATAATGAAATTCTGTGACACGCATGATACTAAAAAATGTTTATATTCAAGTCTTGTGTACTTTTTTTATCACTGTTGGGAATCTAACTGCACCTTCTTAATAAGGTCAATCCAATTCTATTTCTGAATGAATGTATTTGCACAGGAGTGTTACACTTTTGCAAATTTCTTCACAAGTTTGCTTATCTTCAAGATCTTGCATTTATCAACCTAAATCCTGTGAAAGTTTCAGCTTAATGAGGTTGTGTCTTTAATGTCAAAATAGTGAAAATACTCTTAAAATTGTTTGTATTTATTATAATTTTGCCAGGGCTCTCATTCAGCTCAGAAATTTAGTCAAGAAATGATTTCATAAATTTGTATTTATATGATAGTTCTCAGACAGAAAGATTTCAAGAGATGTTTGATTCCTGACATTCACAATAACTTTACACACCAAGTACATTATAGTGTAAACTATGTGTAACCCCTCCCTTTAAGCAAATTATTATTGTTTTGTAATCTGTCCCAATTTGTCCATTCCTCAATGGAGTAACTAAATTTCCCAAGCCACTGAAACCCTCAAATCAGGTTTCAATGTGTTTCTTTTGCTGATGAATTTCAACATAAATATTCATTTGCAGACTTTCGCTTATTACATGCTCTGTTTCACAATCTCTCCCTTTTAAATTTCACGGTATATCATCTAGAGACTTTTGGTTTATTGACTATTATCATATGTGATTGTTGATTAAGTTCAATTTAGTTTCAATAAAGATTTAATTCTGCATTTGTCATCTATATTGCAATCATTAAAGTTTTCTGCATCGTAGGCCCCCTTCACATATCGAATGTAAAAATAAAATATTGTACAAATCTAATTTTGTGAATAAAATAAATGATGTGAATAAATCATATCTATGAATGTATAACTTTGAATTATTTTCATTTCTTTTGGTTGTATATCATGGGTTTATCCAACAATTAGGGGGGTTCACCATCATCAAAGGTATTTCTTGAATTACACAAATTTGTACTAAAATTTACAGCCTTCCCTCCCCTTCAAGACAAATTGGAATCATCTCCCCTTTACTTTTGGTCGCAGATCCCGCACACATTTCCGTAGATGTGATCCTTCCATTAGTTCTTGGGGATAAACAGTAGAGCTGCACAGTGGTGATGAAGTTGAATTGAGCCAAGAATGTTTGGGAGTGGTTCAGTCAACAAACTGAATTCAGGTCTGCATTAACCAGTTCAAGGCCGGAGGCCGCTGTATACACGCAATTTCTCTTTTGCATCACGGATCGAGAGCGCCTAAACACGCCCACAAGAAACTCCCGAATATTTGCATGCATGCTCGGGGTTGAGCCACGCTGTACCGTGAAAATGCTCGGAAGTGCCGCCACCCGCTGTGGAAGCTTCCATTAACGGTGTGTGTGAAAAGAAACCGCGCCTACAGGGCCTAGAAAACTTTTTATTCCTGAAGCGAGCTGAAGTTAAAGAAAGAAAGCTAATATCAGCTCTTTTTTAATCGAGGATTTTTTGTCTAAGAACTAAACTTTCCTGCAATGACCTTTTGTAAACTAATGTCAACTCTGTAGTGACTTCTTAACCTTCACAGAAACACAAAAATATTGAACATGCTTACCATCAAGTATCACAGAAACTTACCTATTAACTTTACAAAAAATCCCTGAACAAGTTGACACATCCTGTACAACGAGCTACAACACCATCTGATGTTATCATGGTCATTTGCTGTCAGAAAGAGGGCAGTATGCTCCAACATTGAAGCAAGCTATCATGTTATTCTGACTACCCAACCAACCAGACCGACTGATCTGTAGGAAGATTGTTTCAAAAGAATTTAAATATCGTTAAGATTCTGGCTTCAATAAGAGACAGCCATGTTTTCATGACCATGAGGATCAAGTTAGAATACAACATAATCACACAAATTTTGCATGACTTACCTTAAAGGGGCAGACGTCATCGTATCAACAGGGCATGAAACAAAGTGCTTGTTGTAGATAAAACTATTGGACTGGAAAATACATATCCCATATGATAAGGTCATAATAATTCCCTCTCAATTGCTGCATAAATGAGCCAGTAATTTTCAGTCACTGTGGGTTATCTAAACCAGGACACACCAATTCCATGCCCCTGTTGAAAACTACCTGACAACTCAAAACATGAAAGTTTAACATTACTGTATCAATATTAGAAATATTAGAAATATTTAACTGAAAACATGACAATTGATCCAAAATTCAATGCATGGTGTTGATGACAGATAAAGACAGATTGTGTCACAGCCACAGGGATAAAGGTCAACCAGCAAAACATAGGTAATGTCCTTAATTGCTCCCATGGCCACAACCCCAGGGGTATTTATCCTGGAGGTCAAGACAAAGTGTCACTTTATTTCCCATTCATGAATGCTCTCCTGATTTTGTTGTAAAAATATAAAAAACTTTGTTGCAAAACTGAAACAATTTGCATCCAGAAACACAGATGCAGTTGGTGTATCTCAAAATGAACTTACACAACTGTTTAAAGGGAAGGTACAGCATTGGTAATGACATGAACAGACAATAAAATGACCAAATTATTATATGACAAAGCTAATCTCAAATATAAATTATACTTGCATTTAAAAAATGAACAAAATAGAACATTTATTCCTTAATGTTTTCTGTAAAAATGTTTTTAAAACATTTTCTCAAGACTTGACTCACATTGAACTGAAACTGGTTGATTCAAGTACATCTTGGTTCAAAGAGAGAAAGCATCCTTTGTAGAAGCAGTGATATCAACATTAAGACTGGTCTTAAACAACCATGCGTGATCATACATCTCAAATCCAACTTAGGAATTCCTAAACCTAGTGTAAACTGCCCTGAGTCATTTATGAATCTTTCTCCCAATTTTCAGCCAACTCTAAACCAATTCAACTAAAACAAAATCCCTCTTTCCTGAAGCTGTTAGTTAATAATTTATGACCTTCTCCCACCATCCCTCTCCAACATTCCCTGCTAATCCCCATCATTTCAAATGAATACCCTCAGTATCATTGTCCTGGAGTCATGACTACAGTATTTCTTAAAATTACAAACTACTTCTGACAGGTTAATTTTTTTTTTTCCAGTCCCCGTATGGGTGTGCGGTATTATTTTCAGTGAAAAATCTGAAAAGATTTCATCATTAATACAATTTTTTTTTGTCAATGAAACTAAGTTCGACACCCAACAAACACTCTTTACTCATTGACATTTTGAGAATTAAATGGCTAGTTTTTAATTACGTGTCAGCCGTTTGTTCAGCACAATTATTGACAGTTGGCAAGCCCAGATGCAACAGCCTATTAGTGACAAGCGCCAGGTCGAAAAGATGGCATACCTGAGAGAGATCGAATGCCTTCGTAAACAATGGATATAAACCTCTTCCAAATCCAAATCCCTGGTACGTCAAAGGAACAGGTCTTGGATAAAGGGACTACACAAAATCAACGAAAAGAGTGAACCTCGTTCAGTATTTGCAGAAAGCATTTTGTCCGGGGCCATCGGGAACCGAACCGACCCCCTCATGGACTCGAGAAACGATTGCAGGCATGTATACAAGTCAGCCGCCATGATGGTGGCACGCCATGTGTGGCATGTTGACATGTTCCCCGTGACAATATAACACAAAATCGAAGTGGCCCGTGTTTAGACCCATTCCCGATCCGCTAACCAAAAATTATTGCGTATACACGGCCCCCGGCTAAAACTGGTTAATTAGCAAGTAACAATACCATCACAACAGGGCATGGAATCTGAGTGTGTTGTTTTAGATTAACTCAGTGACTGAAAAATAATACTCCACATGATAAGGTCATATTAATAATAGCTACTGCTGCATATAATAAATTAGTAATTTTCAGTCACTGTGTTCATCATTAAACAAGAACACTGGATTCCATGCTCCCTGTTGAAAATTCATTGCTGTCATCATGGGTGATACTGCCCTTTAACAAAAAATTAGAGAGAAACAAATATTAGTACAACTTTAATATCTGGAATTTTCTTTTTTACCTGTACTAAATCTATATCACAGTGAATTGGTGACACATCACAAAAACCCCAAAATATTGTCAATATCAACATTTGAGAATGAAATAACTCATTTTGATCATGTTTATTGTAATAATAAAATGATTCTGATTATATTGAGCATAGTTCTATAGCTCCCATAGAGTAAAGAGTCACGATGATGTAAGGCAAAGTGTAGGGCAATGGGTTAAATGGGACTCAGTGAACTTTATCACACTACTCCTATGAGGTGATTGGACCAGAAACTTATAACAATGCAACTGGATTTAGCAACTCCTGACCAATGAGATTGCCCTGACAATGCTGGGCAGTGGCTCAGAGCTTTCAGACATTTCAAGGAATCTGTACCCTCACTGTGGGCCTCAGTGTTTCAACAAGGGCTTTGGTATATTAGCTTACAGAGAAGTCACCTATCAGTCGCTTAGTTGAATAGTGCAGTTATCAGCAGTGCAAAAAGTCAGAGAGAGTTAGTATTTGCATTGTATTAACAAGTGTGAGTATAATCATATAGCAAGGACTTTACTCTATGGTATAGCAATCTATGGGATACTATCCTGTAGGATTTATACTCACACTTTACAACACAAGCAGCAGGATACAATATTATATACAAAATCATGCGCAACACAGCTGAACTTTCACAATGAAGTTCAATATGCATACGTCATTGAGTCAACAATTATGGTACACTGTATTCACTGTGTACTGTACATATCAGCCAGGTAGACCTATGACCTAATGACTTTGTCACGTACTCTACCAGGAACTGAACTTTGTTTGTCAAGCGCCATTTTGTTTGAGATTCGCCCTAAAGCTTCATGTTATATCATATGCTCTGCCAGAAAGTAAACATTTACTTCATTTTGTGTTCAACTGGCTTGAATAAAACAAAGTAAAACCACTGTGAGGTAAGCTAACATTTGTCATGTTTGTTTAGATGTTTGGAGTGACTTCTATGGACAGTGAATATAGTGATTATGATTTTGTTCATCTACTCAGCAGATTGAGTTATAGCCCTAGCTATAAAACAATTATATTAAGAGTTTCTACAGAGTAATGACAGTTTCAGTCGGGTATCTGGATACCTGGATACCCGGCACAGCCCTAGCTATAAAACAATTATATTAGGAGTTTCTACAGAGTAATGACAGTTTCAGTCGGGTATCTGGATACCTGGATACCTGGATACCCGCAATAGCCCCTAGCTTATGAAACAATTATATTAGGAGTTTCACAGAGTAATGATAGTTTCAGTCGGGTATCTGGATACCTGATACCCGGCACAGCCCTAGCTATGAAACAATTATATTAGAGTTTCTACATGTATTTCAGCAAACCTTTAAAGTAATTAACCATGACAATGTGAAATTATCAATTTTATTCAGTTTCAATGACTCATTCTCCTGAGGACGCATCAGAGCATACTGATCGAAACGTCGAGTTGTACCTCCAGTTCTTTTTTCAGAACTAATTACTCTCAATTGGAGATTCCACATGGTGTCACCAAGCAATTAGTCTTTACCAATGAATCTCTTAGAAAGTGAAAATTTATAACTATGAGTGCATTACATGGTAGAGATATTCAATTGCTTCTCTAGTAATACCTCAACAAACATTAAACAAAAATGTATTGAATAATAATTTAATGGTAGAAATGTTCCCACTTTAACTGAATTTTCCTAGAAAAAGAAAAAAGTGGCTCATAACTACATGTTATGTTATTAAACCTTCATATACATACATTGAAATTATGTGCTATACATACTCACTGGCTGTCATCAATTTAAATTTCAGCCTTATTTTATTTTCTGAAACATGACATTGATTGGAAATAAATAGTGAATAATAAATCATGACAGTTCAAAGCGTTCAAAGTGAACATTGGCTGTTGTGAATCCCTTCGGCTACGTATAGGCCTTCATGTCAAAAATATGTAGAAATATCTTCATTTAATGTTCAGCTCATAAAACATAACACACATAATTGTTATATCACTGTGCTGTGTTATCTCTATTATTATATTATTTCCAGATCCATGTGACATTGCAGCTATACACAATCACTTAGTGGCTGTGGACGGTACAACAAAGTCATCAAGATGGCTACAGTAATCAATGATGGCACACTTGCCTTTGACTTCCACACAGTAGCAGTGTGCCTCAGTGAGGTAGGGGACAACATGCAGTGTCCTGGAGTGTAGCAGTAAATAATAAGGGTAAATCATCACAATAGGTGATGCGAAGAGGATGGTGGTGAGCCAAAGCACAGCCCCCCACTCGATGGCTCGCTCATTCACACTATGCCAGTCAAAACAAAAACCTGCTTCCTGGCCATTGATAATAATAACAGAGTTGTAGTTGTGGTTATAACCAACATCAAGTAGACATTGTTGATGACAATGGTACTTCATTACTCACTAATCAAAACCAACAATCAATGGTCAGGAAGTTCCATACTGCAGAGGTATGCTGTGACAGATCAGGCATATACATTGCAGGCAGCAATGGGGATAACACTGGTCATATGTCACCATTATGATGATGATGGTAGATTCATCTCATGTATTAGCTCAGGGTCTGTACAGGCCCGCGGGAATCACATTCCACTGCAGATGGCATCAGCTGGTAGCAGCAGACTACTACTCCAGTGAAGATATATCATAATGTGATGGGGATAATCCAACATGCTGACTGGACTGGCAATCTCCCTTTGTCATCATCATAATGGTGAAATGTCCTCTTCAAGATATGTTACCCAAAACATGTAATGTAGAATCTTGATGAGATCAATGTCACCTATATGAATTAATCTTGTCATCATTTATTATTAATGTTTCTGATATGATGAAGAGATACAGAGCATATATAATAATAATAATAATAATGTATAGATTTATAGCGCACGATCGTATCCACCAACTAAGTGGCACTCCAACATGCATTATATTATTATCCCTGCCTCATAAGGGCTCATATAAATCATTCCTGAACCATTCTCAGCCCCCTGGGGAGTATACAGCTCAAATTGCTGCCATTTCTAGCGTGATATAGAGAGTAAAACCATCTCTGCCTTCACAGGTACCCATTTAACCCCTGGGTGAGAGAGAAAGCAATTATGGCTAAGTGTCTTGCTCAAGGACACAGGTGTCACGCCGGGCTCGAACTCCACACTTGCCGTTGGCAACACCAGAACTTGAGTCTGCGCGCGCTAGATTCCGCCGCCGACAATCCACTCCTTTACGCGTATTATTATACACCATTCATTGACAATGAAATCTTTCACCAGGGAAATAAGTTGCTGTTTTGATGAAAACAAAAATTACCAGTAAAATATCGGTGATACATCTTGTAAAAAGAAATAATTATTTCACAAGACAAATGTCCAAGAAGCTATTGGTTTATCTATACCTTAAAATGAATTAATGACAGGTCCTTCTGCCATCAATTCATTTCATAACTTTATCACTCAAACATGGCTCTGATGCTTTTATATTTAATTTGTAATTTTTGTATACATTTTGAATTTTTACAAGGAAATAGGTTATTTTGAGAAAAAATGCCATGAATCAGTGTCACTGTTGAAACAATATTGATGTATGATGCATCTTTAAGAGGGAGTTCCTCTGATTTTGATTTTTTGACATTGTCTGTTGATTTGTAAATGTTACTTTAATTATTCATATGTCAAATATCTGTGTCATCATTTTCTTTGTCTTTTTGTTTTCACTGATGGCCACCCATTGCTGGGTTGCCAATCCACCAGTTGGACAAAAACTAAACCAGTGACATAGCAAAAGAAAGGTCTCATACCTCTCCTTTTCCCCCTCTGGATCCACCCTTGTACAGAGTTGCATAATGGAAAGGTTATATTCTACACAATCTGAGCTGCACCTTATACAAGTCTAGTTTTCTTCTCTCTACCTTTTGTTGGGAGCATCCTGAGTTGATCTCTTGGGTTGAGGATGTTTCTTGCTGAGACTGTTTCTGTTGACCTCTCGATCAGGTCAACACTATATAGAAGGGTTGTCATGCTGTCAACCTGAGGGAAATAAAAATGAATAGTACATTCTTGATACACTGTTTGTAAATGTCATCATGTGCATGAATACTAAATGACAACTCAAGAATTGCATATAAACAATTGACCAGTCAATGTTTCATTTGGAAACAAGTTGTGAAATCTCATTCACAGTTTCAAACCAAAGCATTGTAGGTTTCTATTCAATCATTTCTGTCCCATTCCAGACAGAAACTATTTCTGGGAAACTTTACTCATACAATGAACAACAAATAATAATTGTGAAATTACAAAAAGAGGAACTCGTCTTTGGATTAAATTTACTTACTATATTGATTACTTTTTAATATAATAAGCTTTTATAAATGGTGTGAGCTAATTGTATACCCTGTGTAAATTGCAATGAACAAACTGTTTTAGGGTTTTCCTTGTCCCAAGGGGTTCCCAATAACTTCCAAAAAATTGGCAGATCCAGTGGTATGGGGGCCTTGGGGGATGAAGCCCTCCTCCTGCTTTGGGTATTTGTGTCATGTAATTATACCTTTGTAGTAGAAGTTGGTTGATATAAAATACTAAGCACTGTACATTATCTATATATATGAGCATGATTCCATGTGGATCCAGTTCTTTGTAGAGTCTTCAATGAGGGTAATGACCTTCATTATACTGTCATTTATTTAGTTGCTACAGTTCATCATACTACTCATGTGCATCACCAGGGAGGTTTTAAGGATGTGAACAAACCTTCTAGATTTGGATTCTATATTTTAATGAAGAAGCAAAAATGTCACTTCTTTTCTAAAACAAACAAAAACAATTAGGTGGATAATGTGAACATTTGAATACATTTACAAATGTTCAACTCATAATGAAATTTCCTGGTGACACGCATGATACTATGTAATGTTTTTGTGTGGGACACAATACTGACTAACTTTCATGGTGCACAAATGATCTTGATTTTCTTAAATAATTTGATTTTGAACTGTTTTTATTTTAGATAATATTTGTATATATGTTTAAGAGAAAATAAAGATAAAATAAAGTGTGAATAATGTGTGTGTCACTTTTTAATTCACGCTACAAACAGATTTTATTGCCAAAATGGCTGCCTAAAACGGGACATTAATTGAACAAAAAGTTCATCAAATCAAACACTTTACGATCCCTTACTTATTTTCCTCATGATGTGCATATAACTTGAGTAACTTAATGATGAAATAAACTGGCTCCTAAAAAAAAAAAAAAAAAAAAAGATTTCACGAACCTCAAAAATGATCGCTAAATCTGTGTTCACGAAGTAGTTACACATCGTGTCCACCAAATCATACTGATGTTAAACGGGTAGATATTTTTTTACAAAACCATCCTAATCCAAACTAAGCCATTTTTATTGGGAATAAGTTACATACAATCATGGTGTAAACATTTGTTTGCTTTTAACTTTTATGTTGGGGTACTAGACTGAAAAGTGGACACCATGTAACTTACGTTAACTTTCACACACCAATCGAGAAAATACAACAGGGAGGAAAATCTACTTGGCACATTATCTCTCCAATACTATTTTCAAGTACAAGGTTGTCCATTCTCATGACTTCCAAGTAAATTACAACTTTCCACCAATATTTTTGTTCACCAACTGTGTCCCATTTTTGTCAGCCAGTATTTTGTCCTTACACTTAAATATTCAAGTCTTGTGTACTTTTATCAATTGTTGGAATCTAATGCACCTTCTTAATAAGGTCAATCCAATTCTATTTCTGAATGAATGTATTTGTACCGGGAGGTTACACTTTTGCTAAATTTCTTCTACAAGTTTGCTTACTTTCAAGATCTGCATTTATCAACCAACCTGTGAAAGTTTCAGCTTAATGGAGGTTGTGTCTTTAATGTCAAAATAGTGAAAAATACCTTTAAATTGTTTGTATTTATTATAATTTTGTGTCTCATTCAGTCAGAAATTTAGTCAAGAAATGATTTCATAAATTTGTATTTATATGATAGTTCTCGAGAGAAAGATTTCAAGAGATGTTTGATTCCATCATCAACTTTACACCAAGTACATTATATGTAAAACTATGTAACCTCCCTTTAAGCAAATTATTATTGTTTAGTAATTCCACAATTTGTCCATTCCTCAATGGAGTAACTAAATTTCAAGCCACTGAAAACCTTAAACTTGTTTAATGTTTCTTTGCTGATGAATTTCAACATAAATATTCATTTGCAGACTTTCAAGGACATTTGTTTCACAATCTCCTTTAATTACTGGTATATCATCTAGAGACTTTTTGGTTTATTGACTATTATTATGTGATTGTTGATTGTTCAATTTAGTTTCAATAAGATTGAATTTACTTGTCATTCATATTGCAATCCATAAAGCTCTCTCTGCATGTACATAGATATAATCAAAATAAAATATTGTACAAATCTAATTTTGTGAATAAAATAAATGATGTGAATAAATCATATCTATGAATGTATAACTTTGAATCATTTTCATTTCATTTGGTTGTATATTATGGGTTTATCTGAGGGGGAGGGGGAGACAAAAAAACATTTTATTACTGGTTCACCATCATCAAAGGTATTTCTTGAATTACACAAATGTATATTAAAATTTACAGCCTTCCCTCCCCTTCAAGGCAAATTGGAATCATCCGCTTTGACTTTGGCTCGCATCCTGCACATTTGAGATGAGGTTCCTTCCATTGGTTCTGGGGGATAAACAGCAGAGCTGCACAGTGGTGATGAAGTTGGAATTGAGTCAAGAATGTTTGGGAGTGGTTCAGTCAACAATTCAGGTCCGCATTAAAATAATCTAATATCAGCTCTTTTGGAATGAGGGATTTTTTGTTCAAGAACTAAACTTTCCTGCAATGACCTTTTGCAAACTGATTGAAATGTCAACTTGGTGATTCTTAACCTCAGAGACACAATAAAAATATTGAATATGCTTAAGTATCACAGAAACTTACCATCAAGTTTCACAAAAATCCCTGAACAAGTTAGACGCATCCTGTACAACGATCTACACCACCATCTGATGTTATCATGGTCATTGCTGACAGAAAGAGGGCAGCATGCTACAACATTGAAGCTATCATGTTATTCTGACTACCCAACCAGAATGATCTGTAGGAAGATTGTTTCAAAAGAATTAAAATATCATTAAGATTCAAGCCAATAAGAGACAATGTTTTCATGACCATGAGATAAAGTTAGAATATTAACATAATCACACAAATTTTGCATGACCCACACCTCCCTAGCTTAAAGGGGCAGTATTGTCCCGATCAACAGGGCACGGAATCAGAGTGTTAGTTTTAGATTAAATCAGTGAGTGAAAACAATACCTCACATAATAAGGTCATATTACAATCAACAGGGCATGGAATCAGAGTGCTAGTTTTAGATTAAATCAGTCAGTGAAAACAATACCTCACATGATAAGGTCATATTACAATCAACAGGGCATGGAATCAGAGTGCTAGTTTTAGATTAAATCAGTGAGTGAAAACAATACCTCACACGATAAGGTCAAATACAATACAACCGAAGGGCATGGAATCAGAGTGCTAGTTTTAGATTAAATCAGTGACTGAAACAATACCCCACGATAAGGGCTAAGTTGCTGCATAAATAAGCCAGTAATTTTCAGTCACTGTGGTCATCTTAAACTAGACACATCTCCATGACCTGTTGAAAATCTGCTCTAAACTCAAAACATGAAAATTTAACATTACTGAATCAATATTAGAAATATTAGAAATATCTAACTGAAAACATGACAATTGGATTCAAAATTCAATGCATGGTGTTGATCATAGGATAACGACCGATTGAGTCACGGCCACAGGGATAAAGAACCAGCAAACCATAGGTAATGTCCACTGCTCATGGCCACAACCCCAGGATATTTATCCTGAGGTCAAGACAAAGTGTTACTCTTTTTTCCCATTCATGAATGCTCTCCTGATTTTGTTGTAAAAATAAAAACTTTGTTCCTAAACTGAAACAATTATATCCAGAAACACAGCTATGCATCTCAAATGAACTTACACAACTGTTTAAAGGGAAGGTACAGCATTGGTAATGACATGAACACAAAATGATCAAATTATTATATGACAGCTAACTTGAAATATAAATTATATCTCAAGTACTTGAATTTAAACAAAACATGAACAAAATAGAACATTTACTGCAATGTTTTCTGTAAAACTTGGGAATGTTTTTTTTAAACATTTTTCTCAAGAGTTGACTCCACATTAAACTGAAACTGGTTGATTCATAATCTTGGTTCAAAGAGAGAAAGCATCCTTGTAGAAGCAGTGATACCAACATTAAGGCTGGTCTTAAACAAACCATGTGATCACATCTCAACAAATCAAAATTCCTAAAACCTAGTCTAAACTGCTCTGAGTCATTTTAAATTTTCCAAATTTTCAGGCCAACTAAACCAATTCAATCCTAAAACAAAGTCCCTTCTTTCCTGAAGTTGTTAATAATTTGGTGACCTTCTCCAACCATCCTCCTCCAACATTCCCTGCTAATCCCCATCATTTCAAATGAATACTCCCAGTATCATTGTCCTGAGTCATGACTACAAACATTTCTTAAAAATTACAAACTACTTCTGACAGTTTCATTCTTAAAAGGTAATATCGATCACGAAGGGCATGGGAATCTGAGTGCTAGTTTTAAATTAACTCAGTGACTGTGAATAATACCCCACATGATAAGGTCATATTACTGTTACTGCTGCATAAATGAGCCAGTAATTTTCAGTCACTGTGTTCATCTTAAACAAGAACACTGATTCCATGCCCTGTTGAAAATCTGCTTTGATCGTGGCGATACTGTCCCTTTAACAAAAATTCAAGAGAAACAAATATTAGTACAAATTCAATATCTTGAATTTTCATTTTAAAATAAAGTACATTTTACCTGCACTAAATCTATATCACAGTGAATTGGTGACACATCACAAACCCAAATATTGGTCAATATCAACATTTGAGAATGAAATAACTCACATTTGATCATGTTTATTGTAATAATAAAATGATCTATGATTATATTGAGCATAGTCTCTATAGCTCCCATAGAGTAAAGAGAGTCAATGATGTAAGGGGTGTAGGGCAATGGGTTTAATGACCAAGGGACTATGAATTTATCACACTACTCCTATGAGGATTGACCACAAACTTATAACAATGCAACTGGATTTAGCAACTCCTGACCAATGAGAGCCTGACAATGCTGGGCAGTGGTCAGAGCTTTCAGACATTTCAAGGAATCAGCCTCACTGTGTCTCAGTGTTTCAACAAGCTTTGGTTATTATTTACAGAGAAGTCACCTATCAGTCATGAATAGCAGTTATCAGCAGTGGTAAAAGTCAGAGAGAAGTTAGTATTTGTATTGTATTAACAAGTGTGAGTATAATCATATAGCAAGGATCTACTCTATGGTATAATCTATGGATACTATCCTGTAGATTATACTCACACTTTACAACACAAGCAGGATACAATATTATATACAACATCATGCAAAACAGCTGAACTTTCAGTCTTTCACAATGAAGTTCAATATGCATACGTCATTGAGTCAACATAATTATGGTACACTGTATTCACTGTGTACTGTACATATCAGCTAGCCGATGAGACACTATCTGCACAATGTACTACTTGATAGTGTCCGACCTAGAGTCCTTTTTAATTTTTTATCTGTCTCCATTGGATATGGTAAGGAAATCCAGACATTATAACTTTAAACCGCCTCTTGGAGACACGCATTTTGTTGCTGAAAGATGTGGATTTCTTCCGCGACAATTCTCAGAGCAATGGCCAATATGTGTACAAACTTGTCATGATGTTCATGCTGAATAATACGCATGAGCGATGATCTTAGGGTCAGAACATCGATTGCGCGTCAGAACATCAATTGTGCGTCAGAACATCGATTGCGCAAGGGCGACAGGACATGACTTACAGTGCAGGCAATTTAAACTAAGAGACGTGTTCTGACGCGCAATCGATGTTCTGACCCCAAGGACAAGGAAATCTTTTTATTTTTTAGACATTCTTTCACCAACAATCGTTTCTCCAAGAGGCAGTTAAGAAGTTATAGTGCCTGCATTTCCATGACCATATCCCATGAAGACAGGTAAAAAACAAGGAGATAATTAGGTGCAAACATTGCAGGTATACGACCAAAAAGTACTCTTGGTCAGAACCCTATTAGAAGTGTACATTGCACTGCAGATAGGCTCCTATCAGAGCTACATATCAGCCAGGTAGACCTATGACTCCAATGACTTTGTCAATGTATTCTATCTGGAACTACGTGTACACTGTGTTTGTCAAGCGCAATTTTGTTTGGGATCCGCCCTAACGTTACGTGTAGCATCATTTGCTCTGTCTTCAACAAGAAAAATTTACTTCATTTTGTGTTCAACTGTCTTAAAGTGACTTCAATAAAACAAGGTAAAATCACTGTAGGGTAAGCTAACATTTGTTCAAATGTTTTGACAGTGATACAGTGGATAAGATTAGACAGTAAACCAACTGGTTTAAAGTGACTTCAATAAAACAAGGTAAAACCACTGTAGGGTAAGCTAACATTTGTTCATATGTTTTGACAGTGATACAGTGGATAAGATTAGACAGTAGACCAACTGGTTTAAAGTGACTTCAATAAAACAAGGTAAAACCACTGTAGGGTAAGCTAACATTTGTTCAAATGTTTTGACAGTGATACAGTGGATAAGATTAGACAGTAAACCAACTGGTTTAAAGTGACTTCAATAAAACAAGGTAAAAACCACTGTAGGGTAAGCTAACATTTGTTCATATGTTTTGACAGTGATACAGTGGATAAGATTAGACAGTAGACCAACTGGTTTAAAGTGACTTCAATAAAACAAGGTAAAACCACTGTAGGGTAAGCTAACATTTGTTCATATGTTTTGACAGTGATACAGTGGATAAGATTAGACAGTAAACCAACTGGTTTAAAGTGACTTCAATAAAACAAGGTAAACCACTGTAGGGTAAGCTAACATTTGTTCATATGTTTTGACAGTGATACAGTGGATAAGATTAGACAGTAGACCAACTGGTTTAAAGTGACTTCAATAAAACAAGGTAAAACCACTGTAGGGTAAGCTAACATTTGTTCATATGTTTTGACAGTGATACAGTGGATAAGATTAGACAGTAGACCAACTGGTTTAAAGTGACTTAATAAAACAAGTAAAACCACTGTAGGGTAAGTCAACATTTGTTCATATGTTTTGACAGTGATACAGTGGATAAGATTAGACAGTAGACCAACTGGTTTAAAGTGACTTCATAAAAACAAGGTAAAAACCACTGTAGGTAAGCTAACATTTGTTCAAATGTTTTGACAGTGATACAGTGGATAAGATTAGACAGTAGACCAACTGGTTTAAAGTGACTTCAATAAAACAAGGTAAAACCACTGTAGGTAAGCTAACATTTGTTCATATGTTTTGACAGTGATACAGTGGATAAGATTAGACAGTAAACCAACTGGTTGAAAGTGACTTCAATAAAACAAGGTAAAACCACTGTAGGGTAAGCTAACATTTGTTCCAATGTTTTGACAGTGATACAGTGGATAAGATTAGACAGTAAACCAACTGGTTTAAAGTGACTTCAATAAAACAAGGTAAAACCACTGTAGGGTAAGCTAACATTTGTTCATATTTTTTGGACAGTGATACAGTGGATAAGATTAGACAGTAGACCAACTGGTTTAAAGTGACTTCAATAAAACAAGGTAAAACCACTGTAGGGTAAGCTAACATTTGTTCAAATGTTTTGACAGTGATACAGTGGATAAGATTAGACAGTAGACCAACTGGTTTAAAGTGACTTCAATAAAACAAGGTAAAACCACTGTAGGGTAAGCTAACATTTGTTCATATGTTTTGACAGTGATACAGTGGATAAGATTAGACAGTAGACCAACTGGTTTAAAGTGACTTCAATAAAACAAGGTAAAACCACTGTAGGGTAAGCTAACATTTGTTCAAATGTTTTGACAGTGATACAGTGGATAAGATTAGACAGTAGACCAACTGGTTTAAAGTGACTTCAATAAAACAAGGGTAAACCACTGTAGGGTAAGCTAACATTTGTCTGCTGCTGTTTTGGACAGTGACACAGTGGATAAGATTAGACAGTAGACCAACTGGTTTAAAGTGACTTCAATAAACAAGGTAAAACCACTGTAGGGTAAGCTAACATTTGTTCAAATGTTTTGACAGTGACACAGTGGATAAGATTAGACAGTAAACCAACTGGTTTAAAGTGACTTCAATAAAATGAAAAACCACTGTAGGGTCAGCTAACATTTGTTCAAATGTTTTGACAGTGATACAGTGGATAAGATTAGACAGTAGACCAACTGGTTTAAAGTGACTTCAATAAAACAAGGTAAAACCACTGTAGGTAAGCTAACATTTGTTCATATGTTTTGACAGTGATACAGTGGATAAGATTAGACAGTAGACCAACGGTTTTAAAAGTGACTTCAATAAACAAGGTAAAACCACTGTAGGGTAAGCTAACATTTGTTCAAATGTTTTGACAGTGATACAGTGGATAAGATTAGACAGTATCAACTGGTTTAAAGTGACTTCAATAAACAAGGTAAACCACTGTAGGTAAGCTAACATTTGTTCATATGTTTTGACAGTGATACAGTGGATAAGATTAGACAGTAAACCAACTGGTTGAAAGTGACTTCAATAAAACAAGGTAAAACCACTGTAGGGTAAGCTAACATTTGTTCCAATGTTTTGACAGTGATACAGTGGATAAGATTAGACAGTAAACCAACTGGTTTAAAGTGACTTCAATAAAACAAGGTAAAACCACTGTAGGGTAAGCTAACATTTGTTCATATGTTTTGACAGTGATACAGTGGATAAGATTAGACAGTAGACCAACTGGTTTAAAGTGACTTCAATAAAACAAGGTAAAACCACTGTAGGGTAAGCTAACATTTGTTCAAATGTTTTGACAGTGATACAGTGGATAAGATTAGACAGTAGACCAACTGGTTTAAAGTGACTTAAATAAAACAAGGTAAAACCACTGTAGGGTAAGCTAACATTTGTTCATATGTTTTGACAGTGATACAGTGGATAAGATTAGACAGTAGACCAACGGGTTTAAAGTGACCTTTCAATAAAACAAGGGTAAAACCACTGTAGGGTAAGCTAACATTTGTTCAAATGTTTTGACAGTGATACAGTGGATAAGATTAGACAGTAGACCAACTGGTTTAAAGTGACTAACTTTAAAAAAGGTAAAACCACTGTAGGGTAAGCTAACATTTGTTCATATGTTTTGGACAGTGATACAGTGGATAAGATTAGACAGTAGACCAACTGGTTTAAAGTGACTTCAATAAACAAGGTAAAACCACTGTAGGGTAAGCTAACATTTGTTCAAATGTTTTGACAGTGATACAGTGGATAAGATTAGACAGAAAACCAACTGGTTTAAAGTGACTTCAATAAACAAGGTAAAACCACTGTAGGCTAAAACATTTGTTCATATGTTTTGACAGTGATACAGTGGATAAGATTAGACAGTAGACCAACTGGTTTAAAGTGACTTCAATAAAACAAGGTAAAACCACTGTAGGGTAAGCTAACATTTGTTCATATGTTTTGACAGTGATACAGTGGATAAGATTAGACAGTAGACCAACTGGTTTAAAGTGACTTCAATAAAACAAGGTAAAACCACTGTAGGGTAAGCTAACATTTGTTCATATGTTTTGACAGTGATACAGTGGATAAGATTAGACAGTAGACCAACTGGTTTAAAGTGACTTCAATAAAACAAGGTAAAACCACTGTACATGTAGGTAAGCTAACATTTGTTCATATGTTTTGACAGTGATACAGTGGATAAGATTAGACAGTAGACCAACTGGTTTAAAGTGACTTCAATAAAACAAGGTAAAACCACTGTAGGTAAGCTAACATTTGTTCATATGTTTTGACAGTGATACAGTGGATAAGATTAGACGGTAGACCAACTGGTTTAAAGCAGGGAAGGTACAACATTGGTAATGACCTGATTACAAAATGACTGAATTATTATCCCAAAGCTAACTTGATGTGAAGTTGGTAAGAGGTTCCAATCATCCACAATAATTGTTCAGTATGAAGAGTTTTGATTTCAGAGAAAACAAACAAAATATGCACATTAAAAAGTTGCTTGGTCACTTTCTGCCCCAATGTTTTCTACAAAATAGTGAATGTTTTTTAATACTTTTCTCATGATTTAGACTCTGCTTTGAGCTGAAACTATCACAGGATGGTTGTTTAATATATAATATCTTGATTGAATACATGGGGACACATACCCATAGAAGTAGTTATGACAACATAATCAATGTTGTAACTAAGGCATGGGTGTTGATCGGTGGGGGACTAGGGGGACATGCCAATCTCCACTTTTTAGAGGGGGGGGGGTGTGGACGATGGGACAGTATATCAAATGTCCCCCACTTTTTAGATGTCCCATACAAATATTTTACCAAATATGTATGACTACTCTGACTCCTGAGGAGAGGACTACAGTTGATATGCAAACCCCAAAATCTTCATAATGCGTTCAGAACACATCATGGAGCATCTAGAGTCCAGTTACACAGTAGATGTACAATCTTGGATAGACAGGCTTAATTGTTGGGACATGGAACCAGAGTTGACTATCCCCATTCCCCCAACCCATGGGCGTCGATCCTTTTAGGATTGAGGGTCATACATTCATCCCACCTTCTAGAGTGGGGGAGGGGGAGGGGTATGACAGTACATCAATTTCCCCCTCCACTTTCTTGGTGGCCTTTATAATAAAAATGCTGTAAATAATTATGTACACCCGTACTGTTGACATTGGGTAATGTGATGCATAGTCTAACTTGGCTCACTGCACATTTTGTTCCTCTTACAGAGAGCTTGATAAACAATATTTCTACACCTTAATTCCTAAGGAATCAACATTTTTACCAGCATCTTTTCAATAGGGCAGTGAACCTATAATGTTTTTTAAAAAAACAGAAAATCAGGAAACTCATAAATAAATGTTTTTTAATGTTGTTTAAAATGTTTCCCAATATAACTTTAAACTCTGCTGACTTTCTGACCAGTTTCTGGATTGAATTTTATGATGTTAAAATCCTTATGGATTATTAATAATTCAAGATCTAAGAAGTACTACAGAGTATCTAGAATCCAGAGAGAGGTAGACCCTAATTACAACTTGGCTCATACATACAGTGATGCAGGACTGTAAGTACTACAGAGTATCTAGAATCCAGAGAGAGGTAGACCCTAATTACAACTTGGCTCATACATACAGTGATGCAAGACTGTAAGTACTATACAGAGTGTCTAGAATCCAGAGAGAGGTAGACCTCACAACTTGGCCTATACATACAGTGATGCAAGACTGTAAGTAATACAGAGTTTCTAGAATCCAGAGAGAGAGGAGACCCAATTACAACTTGCTCATACATACAGTGATGCAGGACTGTAAGTACTACAGAGTATCTAGAATCCAGAGAGGTAGACCACTAACTACAACTTGGCTCATACATACAGTGATGCAGGACTGTAAGTACCACAGAGTATCTAGAATCCAGAGAGAGGTAGACCCTAATTACAACTTGGCTCATACATACAGTAATGCAGGACCGGTATACAGAGTGTCTAGAATCCAGAGAGAGGTAGACCCTCACAACTTGGCTCATACATACAGTGATGCAGGACTGTGGGCACTACAGAGTATCTAGAATCCAGAGAGAGGTAGACCCCAATTACAACTTGGCTCATACATACAGTGATGCAAGACTGTGGCTGCAGAGGTCTAGAATCCAGAGAGAGGTAGACCCTAATACAACTTGGCTCATACACAGTGATGCAGGACTGTAGGGCACTACAGAGTATCTAGAATCCAGAGAGAGATAGACCCTAATACAACTTGGCTCATACATACAGTGCAGGACTGAAGTACTACAGAGTGTCTAGAATCCAGGAGAGAGGTAGATCCTAAACAACTTGGCCTCATACATACAGTGATGCAGGACTGTAAGTACTACAGAGTATCTAGAATCCAGAGAGAGGTAGACCCCATTACAACTTGCCTACATACAGTGATGCAGGACTGTAAAGTACTACAGAGTGTCTATAGGAATCCAGAGAGAGGTGCAGTGACTCTAATTACAACTTGGCTCATATGTGATACAGTGATGCAGGATCAGTACTACATGAGTGTCTAGGAATCCAGAGAGAGGTAGACCCTTAATTATGTCAACTTGGCTCACTATACAGTGATGCAAGACTGTAAGCACTATACACAGAGTGTCTAGAACTCCAGAGAGGTAGACCCCACTCAACTTGCCTCATACATACGCTAGTGATGCAAGACTGTAAGTACCACAGAGTGTCTAGGAATCCAGAGAGAGGTAGACCCTAATTTGACAACTTGGGCCATACATACAGTATGCAGGATCTGTAAGTACTCACAGAGTGGCTCTAGAATCCAGAGAGAGGTAGACCCTAATTACAATCCTTGGGTCTCATACATACAGTGATTGCGACAGGACTGTAAGCAGTAATACAGAGTGTCTAGAATCCAGAGAGAGGCAGACCCTCAATTACAACTTGGCTCACAGCATGCAGTGATGCAGGACTGTAGCAACCATCACAGTGTCTAGAATCCAGAGAGAGGATAAGCATCCCTAATTACAACTTGGCCTCATACATAAAGTGATGCAGTGACTGTAAGTACTACAGAGTGTGTCTAGAATTCAGAGAGAGGTAGGTACCCTAATTACAACTTCTTGGCTCATGGCACATACAGTGATGTGCAGTGACTGTAAGTACTACAGAGTGTCTAGAATCCAGGAGAGAGGTAGACCCTAATCATACAACTTGGCTCATACATACAGTGATGCAGGACTGTCAATACTACAGAGTGGTCTAGAATCCAGAGAGAGATAGTCTTTACCTTAATTACAACTTGGCTCATAAGCATACAGTGATGCAGGACTGTAAGTACACAGAGTGTCTAGAATCCAGAGAGATAGACCTCTAATTACATGGCCTGGCTCAGTACATACAGTGATGCAGGACTGTAAGTACTACAGAGTGTCTAGGAATCCAGAGAGAGATAGACTTATCATAACTTGCTGCTGTACATGTGAGTGATGCAGGACTGTAAGTGGGCACTACAGAGTGTCTAGAATCCAGAGAGAGGTAGTAGACCCTAATTCACAACTTCTGGCTCTATACATACAGTGATGCAGTGACCTCTGTAAGTACTACAGAGTGTCTAGAATCCAGAGAGAGGCAGGTACCCTAATTACAACTTGCAACTTGCTCATACACATAAAGTGATGCAGGACTGTAAGTACTACAGAGTGTCTCCAGGAATCCAGAGAGAGGTAGACCCTATCACAACTTGGCTCAGCCTACACAGTGATGGAGGACTGTGTAAGTACTACAGAGTGTCTAGAATCCAGAGAGAGGTAGACCCTTCTAACCATAACTTGGCTCATACATACAGTGATGCAGGACTGTAGCCAAAGGAAGTGTTTGAGACCCCACCCCCATATCAATTTTCAGTCGGCAAATTGATCATGTCTACCTGAACCCTCAGCCAGTGATTTTAAAAAAGAGAAGATTATGCAGTGATGGATAGATGGATGAAGAAGGCTTACAGCCTGCTCGTTACAAAAATACCATTGAGGAAAGTAGGGTGTACCTTACTTGAAAAAATTTTTTATTGTGAGGTGTGAGAGGATTTATATTCAGAGAATTATTGATAGACATGTCAGGGAAGTCAGGATATGTGTATGTGGCTTATTACAAGTTGAGTTTGTTCTCAATCTTCTTTTTCTCTATATCATTTATTAACAGATAGAAATGGCTACCTTCTAAACCAACATTGGGTCTTTAGCTCTAAGAGAGAGAAATCATCACCAAGGATCATCTTGAGTGCAGTATTTGCAAAGAGGTGTACAAAGAGACAACCCAAAATACTGGACTGTGTGTCCACAGCTTCTGTGAAAACTGTTTAGATGAATAACCATAATTACCAAATACAAGGACGCTGTCATGATTCCTCCTGTCCTTTGTGTCGACGTGAGACACACAACTTCCTTCCTATGATGGCGTTCCAGGGCCTCAAGCACCAACTCTCTATCTAATTGGTCTTGTTGAGGAGATCACATTGCAACACAGAGGTAGTTGTTTAGCTCTGGTAATATGTGCTAATGTGTGATGATGAAGAGAATGATAGGCTATCCATCGGGGTTAAATCTTTGACTGCGCACAGAACCTCTGCAGCAAAACGTTGTAAAAAGACACACCCCCAACATCGCTGTATGTTCAAAACCATACCATTGCTACTTTGGAGTGACATTCTTCAGGGAAGGTAGCAATATAAGAGAGACAAAACAAAATCTTCATCATCAGAAATGCCCTATTCATAAAGGTGAAGTGACACGATTCTTCACTGTGTAACAAATTGTGACAAGTTGATTTACGGTCGAGATTGCACTGTGCTGTCCTGAGACCACTGTAAACCACAACATGAGTACATTGATTGCAACCAAGCCTCATCCACATATAAACAGTCATTGGCTCAATTTTACTCCCTTGAAGGAGTTCTCTGAACTTGAACAATTCTAGCAACTGCCTCAACAATGAAAGACAAACTGGCATCACAGTTGAAAGAATCCATGGCAGAGGTGAAGAACAGAGCTGATGAGATCAGGGCTGAGGTAACAGCTCAAGAGAGTCGACATTGATGAAATCAAAAACTCCACAAAGATCGTAATAACAAATTGGATGAATATGAGCAAACAGTGAGTGTAATCTCACAACAAATACAGGTAGTATTCACTGGAGATCGCCAAAGATGTCACCAACACCATCATCAGATCCTGACTTCCTTTCACCTCAACCATCCCACTATCAGCAAGGACTTGAAATTCTCAGCAGTCAAAGTATTCCCCAAAATTGATCACAAGCTTCATCTGGAGATTCAAGGAGAAAGTCCGAGGGTTGCGGTGATATCAATCTTGGCAAGGTGCAGGGAGCTGCAGGAACCCGCAAGTGGACCTGTGTGGAAACTACGGAATCCTCCATTAGAGAAAAATTAAGTATCACATCCCCTTTTCATAAGTTTACCAACCACACACACACCTCTTATCTAAGCTTGGACAAACAGTGGCTTTTAATCCCTTTATCTGAGAGTGACAGGCGATATGTAGCCGGTACTACTTTTTAACCACTGAAGCATGAAGACTGGGATTACACCAGCACCAGCACAAGCCACTGTATTTCCTAGTGTATGTATTGTGCAAGGGTATGAGGCAATATTTTGTATGTATTATTATGGTGGGTGGTTTAAATCTTTCCCAAGTTCACACCTATAATAATGTAGTAGAGTAGAAGTTGAGGTAGCAACCATGAAGATTATTTATTATAGAGTTGTGGCTTAGTTCCAGAGTCATCACAAATCTTTTTTATACTTCAATGGTGCTACAGAAAGCAGTAACACTCAACCAGATTGTTTCACATCTCTATTGGCGAATCAGATGAATTAGAGGAGTGAGAGAGAACACAGATATAACTCGATGTGGCCTCGGATGAAGACGAATCAGATGTGATCTCATCTTTCTAAATTTAACAGAACGATTTCCCTGTATCGCATCGCAAAATGCAATGTAATTTGGGCAATCTGGCGATGGAAATTTTCAAACAATGCATCGCAGATTTTGCGGATAAAAATCGACAGATTTATAAACATTTTTGAAAATCATATTCACAAACCTTTCCCGAAATAACGCTTTACATGTATATTTCCGACCAAAATCATCGAGCTATCTGTCCCTTACACTGGGTTTGCTCTTCCGTGTGTCCAGACCACGCCGGGTATGTGGCGTCCATGCGACGTACGTACCCGTGTTCAACGATGACTTCACGCCGACGACAACGGTGTTGATGATGCAACAGTAAACACAACAACTATTGCTTCAGCAGCAATCCGTAAAGGTTTTTTCCCCAATGCCTAAAATTCTATGTGCATGCATTATTTTTCTGCTTGATGAATTAACTACGAGCGAAATTCTGAAATGGAAAACACGCAACAACCGCCCAGTTTTTTGTTTTTTTTTAGCTTGCACATATGCGTTTATTTTTTTCTCCTGAGTTGGGGTTGGGATATTGAGCAATTGAGCCACCCCTATACACACAATACGGGCCAGTACCGTGTTCAGTTGAGCATAAAAGCGCGGATCACTACGGCCGTATTCAACAACCTAGAAAATGCTTCACCGTGTGTTTCGTTGTGCTGGTCATGGGCAATTTAGGCCGGCCGGGAATTATTATTTTCAGGGGTTGGCATCGGTTCGGTTTTTTACCCAGCGGTTCCGCAGTTTCCAATAGAAAAAATAAAAACAGTATAACGGTCGCTATAGTATTTTTGCACGTATTTTACACTCAACTTGGTAATACGACTCTGATGTTTTTATACGTGTCGTTAGCTAAAAAAATCATGAAAAGACATTGCGACGGCTGGCCACACAATCGTTTGGTATAAAAAATATCAGGCCCTGTGGCCCCCCAGCATTATTATATATTTTCTGCCCAACAATAGTAAATCTCTGTGGCCCAACTTCCAAATACGACCCCGATGTTTTTATACGTGTCAGCCCGTTAGCATAAAAAATCATGAAAGACAGATGTTGTATAATATATCGTTTGGTATAAAAAGCCACTGTGCCCCGTGCAATTTTATTTTCTGCAGAAGTTCGAAATTGCCACTGTCCTAGTGATAATCAATTAGGGAAATCTTATCCCCATTAGATATCATTACGACAATGCAATTTTCGACTGCAGCAGAAAGGAAAAAACGGGGCTCATGGTATTTTTTTATACCAACGATTATTGTCCAGCGTCTGTCTCTGTCTTCATGATTTGGGGCTAAAGTTAACGATCACGTAGAAAAACCTATTTGCGGCCCTGTAAGTGAAACCTAGACCAGGACGTCTTGTCTTAACCCTCAACCAAGTACTATGGTGCACACATGAATTAGTAAAGCGCAAAAGCAACGCCAAAATCCATGTCATATCAACGCACTTATGAAATAATGGATGATTACCAATCCTGCCGGGAATTTTTTTCGCATCTCCGAAATCGTTACTGTTTCGCAATGATTTTCAATGTCAGGAATCAGAAAGTTTGTTGTAATTTCTGATTCAAAAGAGGGAATCCTCAAAAGAAAAGGAAATTTCTTTGAAGATGGTACCTGAATTTTGAATTGCAGAAAAATTGGCATCCCGCCGCGTACCCAACTCCCCACCGATCAAACAAACATCAATAAACGCTTTGGCCTATTTTGCTACAGCGCCATGTGTGTAGGTTAGGCTATTGCACGCAAGTTAAATCACCCACCATGCCTATGCTCGCTGTTGAGTGAAAGGGTACGCAGGCATATTTAAAAACCTACGCCTGAAAAGTAGGACAATGTTGCTCACTATTTTCGTTCAACTTCGTTAAAACTATATGACCAACATAAATAAATATACCCAACGACCTTTATTGGACGACTAGAACTCGACTTTTTTTTAACATATTAGACTCATTATCGCAAAACCCTAATAAGGTGTAAGCATCAACCTTAGTAATATCCATTCGCACGCAACTGTTAGTAGATATTTCACGGCCGTTGAGTTACCGTGTGCTGCATGTTCGTTCAGCTCATACTTGGTATCCTTTTTCAGGATTAAACAATTGAAACTATGGATAACTTTTTCAAAAAGAATCGAAAATACAGAATGGAATCCGAAAACTAATGTTCCTATGTAGACATATTTTCTCTCGTAAATCCCCACAATAAAATGCTGGTGTACATATTTCAGTTACCGCAGGATTAGCTATCTCAATCTGATAAGTTTATTGACACAGTAAAAACACTTAAAAAAATTTGCATTGAAAGGATGTGTGATTTCCTGAGTTTAAATGGGGCCTCAAACTCGGAAAGTTTCTAATGGAGCCATCCTCACCTCTGGCAAATATGGACATGGTCCAGTGGGAGAATCTCTATGGGGTTTGGGGTATTCAGATGCTTGTCAATCCCTGGATGATGATTGCAGTGACAGACTCAAGCCGTAACAAGAGTGGTAATCTACAGCACTGAGGGCCACCAAAAGAACCATTCCAATACAAGGATGTAAGTTTTCGATGAAGGTACACATTATGCATTCTGACACAGCATGGTAGCAGTACAGTGCCAGGGAATGATTCTCAATCAAACATTTTAGTATAGCAAACCAGATCATGATGCAAAAAGAATTTTGCATAAAGCAAAATCATTTTGTATAGCAATCTTTGAGTGCCTTTTGTTTAGCAAATTTAAAATGTTGAAGTCATGTGAAATTCTCAATTGAGCAAATTGAGTAGTAAAATGCTTAAAGTTGTTTTTCAAGCGCTTGTTGTTGTCGTTTGGTATGCATATGCATATAATGTCCAAATTTCACCAGAAATAAGAATCGTTTTAGTCCAGAAATTGGACCAAAAGGTGGTGGTAAAAAATTCATGTATTCTTCTAAAAAACTTCTGGCTGTTGTTAGCGTGTTTTCCATTTCGGGGATTTCACCTGTAGTTAACTCTATCAGCAGAAAAATATTGTATGCATCGTAGAATTTTAAGGCATTGAAAATCCTTATAGATTGCTGAAATGGTGTACACGCACGGCATTCACGGTTGCATCAACACCGCGTTGTAAAGTCATTATGACCACGCATGTTGTACGGACGTACTTTGGCGTGGTCTGGACATACCGAAACAAAACAGATCCGGGACGGAAGCTTCAATTGTGAATATGAAATTCAAAAAATGTTTATTATTATTAAAACCCCACAATAGTGAAAAATTGCAATTTGTATGCACTAGGTCACACAAATCTGCTGGTGATGTATTGTTTAAAATTCCATCACAGATTGTCCAAAATTACATTGCATTGTGTGAGTGTGATACAGCATGAATTCCGTTAGGGCTGTGTGTGTTTTCAAATAATTTGCAACCGAATATTCAGATTTTGATTTCGATCCGAATATATCCATATGGTCTAAAGTTGCCACGGAATGTAAATTGTCCAATAAGAGTTTCAGACTCCAGTCAAGTCACTTTTTGGTGACTTGTAGTAGTTATGGTGACTCGACTTGGACTCGAGTCGAACCTCGAGTTCAAGTCACGAGTCATACAAGTCTGCTGGATATAACAATTTAAATAATAGCCTTATTTTATTTCTAAAACATGACATTGATTGAAATAAATCATGACAGTTCAAATGTTTTAAGTGAACATTGGCTGTTGTGAATCCCTTTGTACATGTATAGGCCTTCATGTCAAAATATGTAGAAATATCTTCATTTAATGCGTTCAGCTCATATAAACATAACACACATAATTGTTATATCACTGTGCTGCGTTATTCTATTATTATTTTTTTTTTCCAGGTCCATTTGGTATTGCAGCTATACAAGGTACAATCACTTAGTGGTTGTGGATGACAGCCAACGATGTGTCATCAAGATGTAATAAAAGGCAATGATGGCACACTTGCTCTGACTCTGCAACACAGCAGTGCCTCATAGTGAGGTAGGTGAAGACCAGCAGTGGACCTCTGGAGTGTAGCAGTAAAACAATAGGGTAACATCATAATGTGGGTGATGTGAAGAGGATGGTGGTGAGCGAGCACAGCCCCACTGGATGGCTCTCGTTGCCTTCATCCGTATTAACACTATGTCAGTCAAGACAAGACCCTACTTCCTGGCCATTGATAATAATAGAGTTAGTAGCTGTGGGTGGTCATTACTAACATCAAGTAGACATTGTTGATAGTAATGGTACTTTCATTACTCACAATCAAAACCAACAGTCAATGGTCAGGAAGTTAACAGTATTGCACTGGTATGTATGCTGTGACAGATCAGGTATGGCGACATTGGTAATGCACAATGGGAATTATAACACTGGTCATATTCACCAGTATTATGATGATGAAGGTAGATTCATCACATGTATAACTCACGATCTGTACTGGCCCATAGGAATCAAATTCACTGCAGATGGGCGTCATCAGCTGCAGTAGCAGCAGACTGGTACTCAGTGAAGATATATCACATAATGTGATGTAATTCAACATGCTGCTGACTGGCAACTCCTCCCTTTCGTCACTCATCATAATGGTGAAATGTCCTCTTCAAGATATGTTACCCAAACATGTAATGTAGAATCTGAGTATCAATGTCACTCTATAGAGATTTAATCTTGTATCATTAGGGTGTTTGAGCTATGCAGACTGACTTTTACTTCTGTTCCAAACAGGAAGTTAAAATTTACATTCATTTGAAAATGAAATTACAGGTCATGATAAAAGCATTATCATTTCTGGTATAACATGATCTTTCGAAAAAACTATGACTTCATTCTGCTCTTTTCCACACAAATGAAATGTTTTTAAACTCTTTCTCGACCAGATTGCGAAATTCTTGCGAGATATACATTGATTTAATTTGCCTCACACCGATGTGTGTATATGCACATGAAGGGCAAAATTAAATCAATTTGTTTATCTCCCGATGCAAGAATTTCACCAATTAACTATATATATCGCGGAACCCACTGCTATATAGGATTCTTAGCCGGCCAATCGTCATCGGGCAAGCTTCGGTGGTCGAGAGGTTAAGACGTCTGCACTAGTAAGCAGGAGGTCGGGTTCAAATCCTACCCGGAGTCGCTTCTGTGTGTTTTTTTCAGACACTCGGAAAGCACTGAGCATACAGTGCTATAATATTAACACACGTCGGTGTAAGGCAAAATTAAATCAATTCTCTTTCTGAATTGCTTAATGATGTCGATTTCCGCATAGGTCTAGAATAATTGTCAAAACTTTTTTACACACCGAATATTTCAAATTTGTCTAAGCATTTTAACTACGATGACAACTCTGAACTGGTTTTAATTCTATATCCCAGGAATTCTGTTAGTGTCATTCAAGTAAAAATGTTTGTTTCCGAATATTTTCTGAGCAAATGTTCAACAGAGAGATCCAGGCTTCTGAAGTGCTAGTACAATTTAAATAAAGAGATGTTCGTGCGATCCTTTTCTTCCACATTACAAAGGGGACAGGTCAATTCCCGAACGATGCCAATTTTTATACAAAAACATCCTTTGGTAGATAAGATTCTATGTTTTAATTCTATACAAAAACTGTTTATCATCAGGATCCATTAGAAAATTTTTAAACCGCTTTTCCATATCAAAAGACCATTCGAGATCATGGACTTAAAAAGAGTTAGACATTTCCTTGCCAAATCGTTTGGACTCTAGGAACAAAAACATTTCCAAAGAATCAAATTAACATAATTAGATTCTAGTGTTAGTTTTATGAATCAGAGTAGACTGGTTATCCTCATCATTAATAACTAGCCAATTACATATGTGGTTAGCTGGTCCTTCTCTTTTCTTCTAATCAAGTTATAATCAATATGCTGCTTTTCTCCTCTAGAAAAACATCTTTAATCTTTACGAATACCAACTGATTTAGCAAGGGCCACCAAAAGTAGAATTATCTTTTGTGACTCTCTAACATTATTCCATAAAGGAACATTTCTGGTTTCCCTAGGACACTGAAAATTACCCATAATCTAACTTTCCCCCAACCTTTTCAAATGCGAGGATAAGATCTCATATAGAATGGCAAAATGTATCATCCCAAATGGTCAGTAAATTGCTAGCTTTATTAATCCAATAATAGTCAAAATAAACACTTCCATTTCCCTTTGTGAGGAGTGAGTAGCACGCCAACCAATTCAACTTAAGACCTCATTAATTTGCCAGTTAACGTCAACAAGACCTATTCCCCAAATTCTTTCCGGACCGGTGACTGTATCCTTCTTAATTTTTTCAATTTTACCATCCCAAAAGAATTTCCAAATTATGTCACTCATTTTCTTAATAACTTCTACCGACAAGTTATGACACTGCCCAGGTAATTAATACCTGATCCAACCAAATTATTTACAATAACAACCTTTCCATTATAATTTAAATTACGTTTAGACCATTTATCTAAAGTACAATGGATTTTATTTATGATCTTGGCTCTCTCAATTATCAAATGGTGTGACATCGTTCCCAACAATAATCCCTAAGATTTTGAGCTTTTAAATAAAA
>CM055831.1:25692008-25729534 GCA_029582265.1 Zoroaster sp. YZ-2022
GTGTCCCCGACCGCCTAAATATGGGCAAGGACAATGGGGTTTGAAAAAGCTGAAAAGAGCGCCAGCGAATCACTTAATTACTGTTCACTGCATTACTCATAATCTAGAATTAATACCGTCTTGGATGTGGTTAAAGACTGAGATGTACAGTATATAGATGATCTCGAATCTACATACGTGGAATGTACAAATTCTACCATATGAGCCCAAAAGTAAAGGAGGACTTACCCGGAACTGTCAGTGGTATTAAAGAGGACATGACATACTACAGTGGAGTAAGACAAGTCAGCTGGCTAGCGATAGATGGCGTGCTGTTTGTGCGATTGAAAAAAATTACTGGGTAACCGTGGAGCATTTAGAAAATGTGCCTTGCCAGTAATGAAAATCTTTGACCAATGCCACACGGGGCTTCTCTACGGAAGATGAGAGCCATCGAGGTTGTCAAGTTTATGTACTTCATGTTAGCGTTCATGAAAATCCGGCCTTTTCACGGAAACTTGCAGGACAATCTCCTGGCTGAATGTTACTCGTGAAATTGATGAAGCCAGGTTGAAAGTCCACAGGGCCAAAAACATCACCAGGAGAGTGTGAATCAAAATTCATGCAGAATTTGGTTAATTCTATAATAAATTATGGAAGCATGGAAAAGGTTTGATAAATTGACCCGTAAACCCCCAGAGCCAGAAACGTGATGGTAGTAGTACACACCACGATGAGCCGAAGAACAAGATGATCCAGAAAGCAACACAGTATCCCCGTTAGCTCTCGTGCGTTCAGTAACCACCATTGTTGAAGTCATTTGACTTACGTGACTGGCCGCGGGATGAGGGAACAACTAGCTGGACATGAGGATGACATCAGCGCCCTGGTTGACCACTACTCCAGGTGGAGTGTGTGCTTGACGAGCGGTCTAACACGGAGCTCAAGTTCTGGTGTTACCAGCAGCAGGGTGTGGAGTTCGAGCCCGGTCGTGACACTTGTATCCTTGAGCAAGGTACTTAACCATAATTTGCTTCGTCCTTGGATGGGGCCGTAAAGCACGTCAGGTCCGTGTGTTGTATGTGCACGTATAAGTGGATTGTCGTGGCGGCGGTCTGGCGCACTGAACTCAAGTTCTGGTGTTGCCAGCGGCGAGTGTGGAGTTCGGGCGGTCGTGACACCTGTATCCTTCGCACGGAACATAACCATAATTGCTTCTACCTCTCCACCCAGGGGTTAAATGGAACACCTAACGAGGCAGGGATGGTTTGCTCTCTATCGCCGAAATGGCAACAGACAGGCTGCCTCCCCAGGGAGCTGGAGATGGTTTTCAGGGAATGATTTATGAGCCTTATGAGCCTTGCAGGCAGGATGTATAATAGTATAGCAGGCGCCCACTTAGTTAATTGGATTCAGTCGCTGCCAATCCATACATTATTATTATTCATGTTACTATAAGGTCATTTTAACAGGTCTGATGAGCAAACTGCAGTCAAGGCCGAAGATGGTGTAGCAGAAAAGCCGTGTATCAGCCCTAGGGCATGCAACTTTTCAGCTCAGGAAAGGATGTACTTGATGTGTGTGCTTCTACAGACATTTCTTAGGCTCGTGCCGTAAAATTTGGATAATATTGCAATTTTTGATCCAACTTATGATGGCGATAAGTGTGAAACGTGACGGTGGTTGAGGCGGGGCTTCAGTGCATAAAACCGTATGAGCCTCCCTAGCTGACCATAGCGGCAAAAGTGCTATACAGTCACCTAATGATTTCCCATAAACACAGCGAGTTGGAAGGTACCACTAGTAATGCTAGCGGACACAGCAATTTCAGACCTGGATGATGGACAGCGGAAAGGCTACGTCATGTAACATGGACTGTCGACCTCAAAATTTAAAGTGGGCCAATTGAAAGGCGCGAGGAAACTGACGATACTGGATATTGATGACTAAGTGGCTGGTTTGAATGATGATTAACTGGTTTTTGTGATGGTAAGTAACGTGATGCTTTTGGTTTCATCGCCGATATTTAGCCTCGCTGGTGTACCCTGCAGACAGTCGGTTTATGTGAACCCATTGTGGAAAAACCATCGCGTCAGCCCGTTTTCACGTGCATTGTACTGGTGCCAGCATAAAGATGTCCATGTCTCATCAGCGCGGTTCCGTGTGGGTGCATGCATGACAGGTTGACGTGGCAAAAGTTCGATTTGTATGCCGCTTATTCTACGATGGTAAGCCTGTGTTGTCAATTAAAAATAAAAGCCCGTAAGTCCAGGTTTGGCAATGGCGGCACTTAATTTGCTGATATAAATGCCACCGAGGCATGTATGATTTGATTTCTTGTTGCAGGCAAGTTCGGACAGAACCAGCAATCTGATAAAAGCTTGCCCGATCAGACGAATTCAGAAAGGTTTTTTCGAGGCCTTCATCAGGTATCTGAAACTGCCATTAACTTTTATAAAATCCACCGACCGGTTGGCGCATCCTGTACAGCGAGGCAACGCTTTAATCTGATGTTATCATGGTACCGTGCAGGCAGAAAAGAGGGCGCTATAACCAGTAAACTATCATGTTATTCGACTAATCAACCAGACTGATCTGCCGAAGGTTGTTTCAAAGAATTTAAATATCGTTAAGATTCAAGCCAATAAGACAATGTTTTCATGACCATGAGATCAAGTTAGAATATTAATATAATCACACAAATTTTATGACCTACACATCCCTAGTTTAAAGGGCAGTATCGTCACGATCATCCAGTCAGGAAACGGAGTGCTTGTTTGGTTAACTCAGTGACTGAAAATAATACCCACATTATAACGTCATATTACCGTTGCTGCTGCCAAGCCGAGCCAGTAATATTCGGTCGCACTGTCCCAGATATGAGCTTACGTCAGGCCCAGAATTTGGCTGTCTTTGATTAATTGGCGGTTCATCGGTGTTGGCTGGGATACGTTGGCTAACGTTATTTAATGATGAAATGTTTCGATGAGGTTTGGAAAATATATTTGTGTGGTTTAAACTATCGTTGGCCCACTGGTGGTGATATATTACAACCGTCTGGTGACGATAACATTTCCTATGTTGTTGGAAGGGAAAGAAAGGGTTCCAGACGACCCGCCTAACAAAATCGCAGTGACTTACGAACCAATTAGCGACTTAGATGGCCTATTTTCTGCAACAAGGAACGAACCTCCGTGCGCGACTGTTTTGCGAGCGCAATGGAATCCTATAAAGTGTCTTTGCTGTGCATCTCGCCTTTCTTTTCTTCAGGGTAGATGAATTGTTTGACAACGCATCATAAGAGAGCTTTTAACAAACACATAACACACATTTCTTTGGCTTTCTCTAACATGTATTTCCATTGATTTGGTTTGATTTTTGAGTTGTTTCGTTGTTTGGTATAAGATTTTAACGATGTGAAGTGAAGATGTGGTCCTTTTATCTCCAGCAACAACCCTAGTGTTTTGTGTGAAAATATGAAATAATATTTTACCTGTTTTTAGCCCGTTCCGGTGACACACGGAGAAACAGTTCAGGTGGTTTTGGATTGCTAACGGTATTCTTTGTTCATTCGTGGGTGCTGATATACTGAGTGCACATTGGTCCTTTATTTTTTCGTCACCAAAATAAATTTCGATTTTTTTTCAACCAACAGCAAAATAACAAGCCCATTTTTTTCATGTGCGCCACGCACCAAAGGGCTGTATGTTCCATACTTAACACAAATCAAAGGTTTTTCTTTCCACGATTTTTCAGGTAAGATTGGTTTCTCATTTTGGAAAAAAGAAGAAAAGAAAAGAAAATTGACCATGGTATGCAAATTAGGTTAAGATTTTTTTTAAATTATACATTTTTAAGGCCTCAAGCAGGCAGTTAACAATACAGACAACAACAAAAAACTAGCCCTTTTTAGAATTTATTTTCGCATGTTTCTGCCTCCATGTATCCTCTTGTAGTAAATTAGAGTTTTATTTTATAATGTAAAATTTCAACCAATCATTTTACTTACTATGACTGATGGGTTACTCTACATACTAAGTATTAATTTGCCTCAAAATGTAAAATCTGAATAATTAAAACAGATTATAAGAACAACTATTTTCATATTAATTCAATGAACAATTCCAGAATAAATGGTAATGTCACGAAGGGTAGACCCTTTCTCGTGATGTAATATTATCATCTTGTTCAAGGGGTGAGTTGTTTAATTGGAATCACGCATTGCCATCTGCGATTCGCCGCTGGAACTTAACACAACCCTAGCCGTATGCTGAGTGAGAGGTTCTATTGCGGGTGGAAATAACACGTCTTGCATAAACAAGATGGTTACGCAGCCACGTTGGTGTAATACCGTGAAAGGTCTTTTCCTGTAATGCATGTATTAAAAAATTCAAAAGAGAAATAAATATATACTGCCATCTTTGACAAAATACTCAACTCAAAGTGTTTTGGGGGTCTCAAGTATTGTTGTGTAGCTAACAACATGTGTATTTATTATGTTTATTTCTGCAATTCCTGATTTCTGCCAAAGATACAGCATTCAGATTGTCTTCAGGCAATCTGTCATTCAGGAATGAGAAGAGCAGGACCATTGTGCAAATACAGTCAGTCATCCTATCATGAAGGAAGCACTTTCAGGTGAAATTTGCTCCACTGACATTTTGAGTTTTCAATGGATAGAATTTGAGGTTGTGGGGAGTATTGTGCAAAAACAGCCCAGTGCATTGTTGTTCCTGTCACAGCATGCTATCACAGTCAACTTCGGCTCGAAAAACACAGCCTTAACACCTGGACAAAGACCTCGTGACAATGGATGAAGATGTGATCGCTTCCATATAAAAACAAATGGTTGGCCTAAAACGCAGATGTCAATCTTGGATAAAGGGACTGAGGCAAAAAATCCATAAAAATATTTAATCCAGCCTCAATGTTAACTGGATTTAAGACTTATGAGTTGCTGCTTCAACTTTACAGTGTTTGATCAAACCACTTAAAATCCCTACGTGAAACCTTCTCTACTTTCTTTGAGACACCACTGCAGATACCTTTCTTAAATTTAAGTAAACATTAGTTGAAAAGCTTTTGTTCTGATTTTAATCCACTACTTTTGCAATTATACTAACGAATTTTCCATGTCTTTTAAAAATTTACATTATGTTCGGGCAGGCGTTTCATTAGCTTGTTTGACGCGTTTCTTATGTAATAGAAAGGGACATAACCTACTACATATCTTAATACTTGCTCTTCTTCTGTTGTTATGGGTTTGATTTGCTGTTTTTTTGACTGCTCTGGTTTATCTGTATTAGCTGGTCTTTAATTAAATAAATCCAACACACTTGCTTGCCAATAAATATTGATATGAGAGGTAAACATGTTGACCATTGTCATCTAAATGTACTGAATACAGAATCTCTTCCATTAGCAATGCTACTTAAATCTATAAATTATGAAGAAGAGCATACTTCTTATTTCATAACCCCTCTGGCTTCCAGATGTTTAGTTATCACCTGTGACGTTCACAACATCAAACGAGCAACAACCGTGTCTTGACAAAAGGCACTTAGTCCTTGGCTGTATAAAGAAGTTCCATTAGCTGCATTACCAATGCCATCACATAAAAAGAGCTGCAGGATATCTTGCCCTAAAACAGGGAATTGGGTCTTCATCTGTTGAAGACTGGTCTTGAAATACTTGAAGCTTGCATCCTTGGCAAGTTCACCATCAAAAATAGCTTCTGGTCTTACTGGAAACTGTTGAAAAAAGAAAAAAAAAAAAACACAGATGGTTAAAATTTCAGTTAGGATTCTGACCAAAAAAAAACCCACTTGTAGACATGTATAAGATAAAGGTCTGAAGGGGAAAAAGAGCCAATGATTTCATTGACCAAGCGGAAATTAACTACTGATGGCGTAAGCGTTTGTTTCACTTGCATCATACAGCAAAATAACTTAATAAAATCTATGTTTTTAATCCTACTTTGTACTCTAATGTGTTGTTCTGAGCATTGTACCTTTTGTTGGCTTTCTAGACCTGCTTTTGGAGTTTTCTTTGTAGTTGGAGCTTGCAGCAACAGGTTCATCTGTACATGTACTTACAGCAGCAGGTTCCTCTGTAGATGTTCTTGCAGCAGCAACGGGTTCTGCATGTTATGTGGAGAAGAAGCTGATGAGGAACGACTCTTCAGTGTTCACGCTTCTTCCTGGTTAAGAATGTAAAACACAGAATTAAATGCTTTATTTAAATCAAGGTTTTTACTCATAACCAATCTTTTGTTAAAAATACTCATCAATTTATTTATCCCATATTATTTTTATTTGGGTAGCCTAGATCATAGATGTAGACAACTTCTACCAAGGTGGGGGCCTAACATAGATCCTAATTTTGTTGGCTTGCAACGCCATGGCGAATCTTGGGAATGACAAGTGAGCTTTCAAAGTTTCCTTTTTTTTTTTTTTTTTACTTTGCCTTTGGCGAGTTTATCTTCATGTTTTTATACAAAATTATTAGGGTTTCTGAAAAAAACAATGGCCGAAAAAAAAAACCCAAAAACTAGTTGAGACCAATAAGAATTCTTCTTGCTTACCTGCACGCTTGTTCCTGGGCGACAACGATCACAAATCCAGGACTCTAATGGACCGGGAATAGTGTTAACAGCAAAACCAGCACAATTGTAATGCCACCAGATGATCTCACGTTAACTACCTTCGCATGCAATCGCATCTCCATTGTTGAAGCTTTTGCACAAATACCAACTCATTTGGGGTCCTAAATCATTCTCGGAAATGTCTTTCAAAATCTTCTGAGATCCAGGCCGTGCACCAAAATCGTCTTTACCGTACGCCGCCATCTTGATCAGAACCCCGTATCGCGCGCGACAAGCCAACACAAAAATCATTTACGCATGCGCAAACACTGAAGATCACATCCGGGTCCTTGCAGCCGACGGTCTCCTCGACTTGGAATCGCGCTAATTGGATTAAGACCGGAGTGTTTACAGAGTGTGGCCCCTGCTGTTTTTTACGACTTCGGCGAAGGGCAGTCTGAACGTTTGATCTGCCTAGCTCGTTCGAACTCCCTTTCTTTTCCTTCCTCCATGGTTGGCCCTACCATGTTGTATGCCTACCGTACCGGTATTTTTATAGATAATAAAAAAGGTTTGAAAAACATGAATAGGGGCCTACATAAAAAGTTGTCCCATTAATAGAGTGTTTTTTCGTCAGAGGAAAAAAACAAAGGTTTAATAAAAAAGGACTTCGTTTCTTTAGAGGCATTTGTTATAGGCATCTTTTGGTCTCCTTTGGTAAGTAGATCATCGAGTACCATTATCGAAGATTGTACAAAAAAAATAGAAGAAAAAGAAATACTGCGCATATTACGTTGGTGGACACATGCAAAATAAGTTGTCCGATATTATTTACCGCCCAGGCGAGCGCGGCGTGATCGACGAATGTGCCGCTAAGTACGCAAATTACGCGCGTCTCCCCGGCTCCATGGCGAAGTTGCCAATCCAACCTCGTTTGCGCATGTGAGTGTTTGTCTTTTCCATTTCAGAATTATTTAATTCAGGGGGCATAACCGCATACATGTGTGTGAGGTTGATACGGTTATATCATCGACTGTGCGATGATGATGCATGCAGCGCCACGCACACACATTTTGCTACAGCCAGCTACAACCGCCATAAAGGACTGTCTGGGTGCTTAAATGCACTTGTTGACATTGCCGTAAAACCTTCCACGTTAAATACCTGGGATTAGTACTTACAAAACTCGCTTACAAAGCTTGCCCAAATTTACCATCAAAGGAAGAGCGTGATGAAGGGAATTATGTTGACAATAGCTTGTTTTTGCTGCAGCCAATTCCTTGAAACCATGCATTTTGTTTGTTGTACTATAGTATAAAGTAAAGTAAAAATCAAAAACTTGCATTTGAAATGTAACAAGAGATTTTTAAGATTTTACTTTTGTGGCACTGTCAAATTTGTTTTGCTCTTTTTTTTCATAAAATACAGGATTGGTATGATTATTCTTGAAAAAAAATTATGACATTCACTGAATGTTCACTGATAATCAAGTTTATCAAGTACCAATCTCCCAGAAAATTGTTTCCATCAATAGGAAATACTTACAAAGTCGGAAGAAATGGCTGCTGCTGGATTAAAAAATGTGTAACAAACAACAAAAGAACACGGATTTATAATCACCACATTGTACTTGGTGCATATATGTCATGTGTTTACAAGGCCAAGATAAAATTGTTTGTTCAGTGTTCCACTTGCAAAAGTACATAATTACGTGCTTGTGTAAAAATTATTTTATTTGGCTACAAAACAAGTTTTGATTTTTATATCGAGCCTACATCGAGATAAGTGCCCAGCTAAGTTTGCGTCTTTGCATATATTGAGAATAAGAACAATAATTCTTGTGAATTATTTTCAAGGGCTGTCGTCCGAAGAAACCCATCTGTGCAATCTGCTACGAGATGCAGAAATCGATGGGGTAAAATCAGGTGTGGCCAGCTACTCCAAAGACAGAGAAGGTATGGCAGGGCAGCAGGCAAGACGGGCAGCTGTGGCTGTGGCTGTAAACAAGAAGATCCTGATGCTCTTGATGATCATGTCCCACGAAGGAGTACAACAGCAGCAGTGATGGGGAGTGAACATTGTTGTTACTACTACAGGGTGTTTGCATAAATAAATTATTATTTAAAAAGGGTTAATATGGCCAGACCTTTATGTACTTGAAATCCAATGGGCTTTGGTAATAAAGGGGCTAGGCTAAGATCTTTCAGATGACATCTTGACATCGTTGCTGTTATTCTATACTGAATACCATTGTGTGTTGAAACTGTGATGCTTTTAGAACCCAACAACTTGTCCATTTCTTGCTTTTCAATCATTTTATGGCGTTTGTGTGTAGGTGGATAAAGCCTGACAAGTTGTACAAAGTTTTTTTTATTGCATTTTCAACACAATGGTATTCAGTGAAGAATAACATCAACAACTATCATCAGGTATCATCTGAAAACTCTTATCTCTAATTATTACTAAAGCCCATTGAATGTAAGTACATATTTTGATCTGTGTGTTAACCCTTTAAAGCTCAGGATACCATTTTGAAACACCCTTTCTTGTATGTGTAGAATTGAAATTATTAAAAGTCATTTGGATGCATGAAACTTTTGCATGATGGGAAAACAATCTAAAACTAAGGTTTCTTGTGACACCACATATATAATAATCCTTCTTGACCTAGTGGTAGTTATGAGAAGAAAAAAACAGCTGTAAACTTAACTTTTGATCTGTAATCTCTGATCCTTGAAGAGAAATCCACACTCTTGTGCTGCATACTGCTTGATGATGAGTATCCTTGATCAAGGGGATTACTCAATGGTAATGTGTTCATGCAGGGAAATTTTGACAGGATTTGTCACATTCAGTGACCACACACACCCCACTAGACTCTGCAAAGTTTCTTGTCTAAACTTCATTAATTAATATATTCACATAATCTTTTCAGATTCTACCACCACAGCCCACAGAGAGAATTATTAGTATGGTGACCTGCAAACCCTAGTTCTAGATTGCTACTAAAGCCATGAAGCTTTATATTTTTGTAATTAGACAAATAATAATGAAGGCAAAAATAAGTTAAGACTTGCAGTAGCTTAATGCAGTTCAAAGATTTATTTCGTTCCTGAAAAAAAAGAAACATAAGTTGCTCAACTTGATGTTTCGATCAAAATAATCTGTTCTTCATTTAAATACAAAAAGTACCCTCTGATTAAAATGTTGGGAGTTGACCAAGATCTGGTACTTTCACAACCAACCATTCAATTACAAATTGCACTGTTTCTGCAAACCTTACCTTTTTGACTTGCACCCATTTGACCTGTTATCATGTTTGAATTAATAATAAAAAGTACCATACAAAGGAAAACAAAGTTTAAATATTTTGTAAGGAGGGTTTTGATGTGCACTACAATTATATCAGGCCTGTTAGCATTGATTTGCATTCAAAACATAGCAACAGGGATTTGTGGGATCTTCAAATAATAGTTCCTGGACAATCTCTTGAGGATGAGTGAGTGAACTTAATAATCAGTTTTATTTATACTGAATTACAAAACGTGTACTTTTGTCTTTAACTTTTAAATTTGTGGCAATATTGCCGTTTTACTTGCCATTACTTTTTGAAAGTGTTTGAAATATAAAAAAAAGTGTTAGAAACATCAATTGTCAAAATTATTACACACAAATATCACAACTATCTTAGTAAACATTTTTAAAATAATTTGATGGATCTTAATAGCTTTGAACACCGATATAGTTAATAATTTGAAAATAGTAGTTTTTAATTTGTTTGTTCCCGATTCATTGGATAGAGTAGCTCCTATAGATTTATTGATTTTATGATGTAAAATGGATTTATAGATAGGATAGAATTTTATTTTACACAGTAAAGGTTTGCCCTTTGCTCTGTCTGAAAGTCCAAGAAAAAAACCAGGATTTGTATTCTTGTCACCACAAAATGTATTATTGGACAGCTTCCTCAAACTATCCTTTGATTCTAACACTTGATTAGGTTGTGTTTTAAAAACAATGTAAACAAATCCGTGACAAAATTAAGAGTGTAATTACAGTTAATAAATTTCAAAGATTAACAGGCTATGATTATTTGACTTTCAATGCACTAAGCTTGCAAAAGAAACGCAAAAATGTACAGATTCCATTTATTGCTTTGCTGTATCTTTGGGTGCTTTACATTTAAAGGATCAAAGAAGTTGTTTTTTCTTAAGGTTTCCTGTGGTTAATCCCTCCGTAATGGTGTGACAATTAATAATAATTCGAATAATAGTTTTAGGTTAGATTACACTACATGGAAGTTCTTCAAGATCTAACAAATGTGTTTTCTGCTTCTTCTTTCTGTTCAGCATATATATTTATATATTTTTGAATAACACTCTTTCCTCCCCAAAAAAGAATATTAAATTGAAACCACAATGGTAACCTACACTTGAAAAGCAAGAAATTGTATATACTTTTAAGTTGGCGTGGTGACTACATGTGCTACCACGCGCATCAAAAGGACCACCAATTATATTCTCTATCAGGAAATTAAAAGCAATGTTCACGTCTTGATCATCCACTAAACGATGCTTGTACCATGCGAGACAGCTGGCCAGCCAGTGTAGTAATGCCACTAAGAAAAACACGTCGGTCAACCAAATGACACTGAATTGTTGTAAGCAACCAGTGATGGCTAACTGTAGGTATTATATTGATCGTGTTTGGCCGGCCCAACTGAAGACCCAACAATTGGTAAAACCCAATGGCTAACCATCATAATTTCAATATTGGCCCAACCATGGGCCAATGTTGTCATCAACAATGATTGGCCCCTTGTTTGCCCAGCTGAGGCCAACAATTGGTAAAAAACCCCATTATTTAACCATAAATTTCAATATTGGCCGAACAATGTGTGTACATCACCTTTCATTGGCCCAACAACGAACCAACATATTTGGTAATATTCCCCAATGAGCAAATCCAAATCAGGCCCAATGTGGGCCCCGCCAATGTTGAACAGCAATCGTCTAAACCTATTGGCCCATGGCGCACTGTCTGGGATATAGCTCCCATGATAAGGAGTCAATGATGTAAGGGTGTAGGGCAATGGGTTTACAATGGGACTGTGGATTTATCACACTAACTCCTATGAGGTTGACCAGAAACTTATAACAATGCAACTGGATTTTAGCAACTCCTGACCAATGAGAGCCTGACAATGCTGGGCAGTGGTCAGAGCTTTCTCAGACATTTCAAGGAATCAGCCTCACTGTGTCTCAGTGTTTCAACAAGGGCTTTGGTTATATTACAGAGAAGTCACCTATCAGTCATGAATAGTGCAGTTATCAGCAGTGGTAAAAGTCAGAGAGAAGTTAGTATTAGTATGTAGTAACAAGTGTGAGTATAATCATATAGCAAGGACCTACTCTATGGTATAATCTATGGGATACTATCCTGTAGATTATACTCACACTTTACAACACAAGCAGGATACAATATTATATACAACATCATGCAACACAGCTGAACTTTCACACAATGAAGTTCAATATGCATACGTCATTCAGTCAACAATTATGGTAACACCTGTATTCACTGTGTACTGTACATATCAGCCAGGTAGACCTATGACCTATTGTAATGACTTTGCCACGTACTCAATCAGAAACTGAACTGTGTTTGTCAATCGCCATTTTGTTTGGGATCCGCCCTAACGTTACATGTAGCAACATTTGCTCTGTCTTCAACAAGAAAATTGACTTCATTTTGTGTTCAACTGGCTTGAATAAAACATAGTAAAACCACTGTGAGGTAAGCTAACATTTGTCATGTTTGTTTAGATGTTTGGAGTGACTTTATGGATGGACAGTGAATATAGTGATTATGATTTTGTTCATCTACTCAGCAGATTGAGTTTTACCATACGGTACTTCCACAAGGTTAGTGGGATCACAAAATCCTGTAATGAATGTTGAACTCAGTTTAGAAATTCTAATTCAGTGTATGATGTATTATAAAGATATTGTCTTCTTGTTGAAACAAATCTATATGATACAAGTTAAATGATAGTTGAGACAAATCAAGTCAACAATAATAATAATTGGAGATTAAAGATGTATCACTGTGTTTTATTGGTACTTCAAAATTGTGTGTGTGTTCATCGAAACATTGATAATTTCCTTTGAGAAATAAAATAAATACTTTAAAATTGGAAATTAAAAAAAAAGTTGTCTGAATCTTGGTATATGTAAAAAACATGCCAAATTTATTTATGAAGGACCCAACATAAATTAATTTTGGTACATATTTACTGTAAAACCAGGCTTTTTCCTTACAAGTAAAATAGCACGTCCAATGAAAACTAATTGCTGGTAATTGCTGATAAAATAGCGAATAACACTGGCGATGCATCTTTAAGCAGGAACGTTTGAAAATGTTTGGTAAAATTTGAAGAAAATAATACTTTTTATATGAGATATTTATTTATAAATTGATTTCTTGTTGGTTCACCAAAGATTTAAGATATTAAATAAGACATCAACAATTGTTTCTATTTTTCAATAGATGAAGTGAAAACCTAATCATAGTAATGAATTGAGGGTGTAACATTCAATTCTCTTATAATCATTCTGTCAATATATGTTTAACTGGATTATATTTTAGATGTCTGTTTTAAGTTCATAACTTATGACTCCAACACAATTGAAATCTCCAGTATTTTGTCAATATGAGTACACAATACATCATTAATATTAACCTTTAATAGATGACCAAAAACAAGGCTAAATTATTGGTATGGAGGATAAGCACATCCCAGGAAATGCTTTTTCTTTTGAAAATTGAAGTTTGTTTTCATGACAGAATGAGAAATAATTTGATACTACAATAAACAAATAACCTTTAAACACTTATGACAAACTTATTGTTGCATTTCCTGATGTGAGCCTGATATTGAGTCTCATTTACATTTCATTCCATACATCATTTATAAACAGATCTATAGAAATATTACTTCTAATCCAACATTGGGTTCAGCTCTAGAGAAAATCAGCAAGGATCATCTCGAGTGCAGTATTTGCAAAGAGGTGTACAGACAACCCAAAATACTGGACTGTGTCCACAGCTTCTGTGAAAACTGTTTAGATGAATACCACACTACCAAATACAAGGATGCTGTCATGATTCCTTGTCCTTTGTGTCGACGGGAGACACAACTTCCTACGATGGGTGTTCCAGGCCTCAAGACCAACTTCTATCTAATTGGTCTTGTTGAGGAGATCACATTGCAACAGAAGTTGGTCAGCTCATCAGGCAACACAAAGCTTACCTGTGAATTATGCAATGAAGGAAATGAGGCTACACATCACTGTCTGGACTGCCCAATGAATATTTGTGTGGGAACCATACAAAATGCACCAGAAAATACCTGCATCGTCCAATCACACCATTGCTACTTTGGAGGACTTTATTCAGGGGAAGGTAGCAATAAAAGAGACAAAACAAAAACGTCGTCCAGAATGCCCTACCCATGAGGGTGAAGTGGCATGGTTCTACTGTGTAACATGTGACAAGTTGATTTGCCAAGCTTGCACTGTCCTAGACCACTGTAAACCACAACATGAGTACATTGATTGCAACCAAGCCTCATCCACATATAAACATTCATTGGCTCAATTCTTTACTCCACTTGAAGGAGTTCTCAAGGAACTTGAACAATCTTTAGCAACAGCCTCAACAATGAAAGACAAACTCGGCATTACAGTTGAAAGAACCATGGCAGAGGTGAAGAACAGAGCTGATGAGATCAGGGCTGAGGTAACAGCTCAAGAGAGTTGCATCATTGATGAAATCAAAAACCTCCACAAAGATCGTAACAACAAATTGGATGAATATGAGCAAACAGTGAGTGTAATCTCACAGCAAATACAGCATTCACTGGAGACCGCCAAAGATGTCACCAACAATTCATCAGATTCTGACTTCCTTGCACTCCATCCCACTATCAGCAAGGACTTGAAATTTCTCAGCAATCAAAGTATTCCTAAGATTGATCACAAGCTTTGCCATCTGAGATTCAAGGAGAGTCAGAGGGTTGGTGATATCAATCTTGGCAAGGTGGAGCTGCAGGAACCCAAGTGGGAGCTGTGTGGTGAATTTGGCAAAGTGGGAGGTGGTTCAGGAGAATTCGATGTGGCTGCTTTTAGGGATGTTGCTGCTTGTCAACCTGGTGATGAGATTGCAGTGGTAGACTACCTTTACAAGAGAGTGGTAATCTGCAGCACCAAGGGACATCTGAAAACAACCATTCCAATACAAGGACGTAAGTTTCTTATGAACACATTATGCATTCAATAGCATGTAGTGTAGTACAGTGCATGCTGTATAAATACAAGATTTTCATCAAACTATAAAAGATTTCACATGTGAAATTCACAAAGCTACAAATAAAAAATTAAATTAAAGAAAAATGGAACAGTATAAAAAAATATTTGTAACGAGCGAACAACAGTGATAAAGAAACAACAGCCCCAAACAAAGACAATACCGCTGTAGGATTACAAGTGAACTTCAAGAGATATTCTAAACCATTCTTTAACCCTTCTATAACTGCAAGAGTCAAAATCAGTCAAAATGTTGATATACTTGCCAAGGTATATTGCTGTCAAACCTTAAGTGTAGTAAGTACATTAAACAGGTCAAAATGAGTCAACCGTTTTTGACTGGTAAAAGCATTGTCTGGTTTTGTTCAGGGTGGTCAAAATGACTGTAAAAAAACAGTCAAAATGCCCCTGTGTACACATTTGGGTCAACAGTTAAACCAGTCAGTAGACTGATTTTGACCTCTATAGCTACTTGCCACTAAAGTACAGCTATAGTAGGAGGGTTAACAAAGACTTGATTCATTTATACATCAGTCCATGCGGCTTTCAGTCAATTTGCAATAAGAACACACTGCTGTTTAAGTATGTAAATGCAACACATCAGTGGAGGTTCAATAAACATGGCATGGGTAGCAGCATAAAGGGTTGTTGTGTTTTCATATAGTCAGTCGTCTGTTAGCAACATCGATCCATACTTTTCTCCTTAAATTTCATCTTTAATTTGGGAAATTATTTAATGATTTAACTTCAGTTGTTTGGCAGAGAGCCATAGACCAGAATTATCACCAGATTGTGTCTGTTTTCCAGCCAGAACTTTATGGAATGCTTTCCAGAATTCCAAAGTGAATTTCCACAGATTTCCTGCCTGCCATACAAAAGCTTGACGAGACCTTGGGTGTGCTTTGTAACTTAAAGCAAACTCATTTGGAGCACACATTTTTCAAAAGATTGCCAATAAATAACTGCACCACTTACTGAATTCGTCAACATGACACTTAATGATGTTGTTCAATATGCAAGTAAACAACTCATTGACATACCCTATGCATTGATAGACCAAATGATCATGGCATCTGACCAGTTTAAAGTTACTCTGAATAAAAGCAAACAACTCATTGACATCCCCTATGCATTGATAGACCGAATGATCATGGCATCTGACCAGTTTAAAGTTACTCTGAATAAAAGTAAACAACTCATTGACATACCCTATGCATTGATAGACCAAATGATCATGGCATCTGACCAGTATAAAGTTACTCTGAATAAAAGTAAGCAAGAGTACACATATAACATGGTTCAGAGAAAATGGCCTTTTAAAGGTTTACTGAAATAGAAATATTCTTGTGTGAGATTGATAACATTTTTATTTCTCCAAAATATATATTTTTTCAATCACAGAAAATTGTTATTTTTTGTCACTGAGGAGTCATCAAAACTTAAAAACACATGATGTACATATGTTGTAAATACACATGGTAACATGACGTGTGTCAGCAAGTGTCACAAGCTTATTGAAGCATCTTCCAACAGAGTATATTTCAGAGTATATTATTCTGATGACTCAGCCATCAGAACACAAATCCGATGCACTAAACCACTCGACCATGGCACTCCACAATTTAGCCTATTTTATTTTCTGAAACATGAGATTGGCTGAAATAAATAGTAAATAATAAATCATGACAGTTCAAAGGTTCAAAGTGAACATTGGCTGTTGTGAATCCCTTTGTACATGTATAGGCCTTCATGTCAAAATATGTAGAAATATCTTCATTTAATGTTCAGCTCATAAAACATAACACACATAATTGTTATATCACTGTGCTGTGTTATCTCTATTATTATTTATCCAGGTCCATATAGCATTGCAGCTATACACAATCACTTAGTGGTTGTGGACGCCACCAACAATGTCATCAAGATGTACAACAATGATGGCACACTTGCCTTCGACTTCCACACAGTGCCTCATAGTGAGGTAGGGAAGACAGCGGTGTCCCTCTTGAGTGCAGCAGTAAATAATAAGGGTAACATCGTAATAGGTGATGTGAAGAGGATGGTGGTGAGCAAGCACAGCCCCACTGATGGCTCGCTCATTCACACTATGCCAGTCAAAACAAAACCTGAATACCTGGCCATTGATAATAATAATAGAGTTGTAGTCAGTGGTGGTGACCAACAAGTAGACATTGTTGATGACAATGGTACTTCATTACTCACAATCAAACCAACAATCAATGGTCAGGAAGTTAAATACTGCAATGGTGTATGCTGTGACAGATCAGGCATATACATTGCAATGCACAATTATGATGATGATAACGATAAAACTGGTCATATTCACCATTATGATGATGAAGGTAGATTCATCTCATGTATAGCTCAGGGTCTGCACTGGCCCATGGGAATCACATTCACTGCAGATGGGCATCAGCTGGTAGCAGCAGACAACTCCTCAGTGAAGATATATCACATAATGTGATGTAATCCAACATGCTGCTGACTGGCAATCTCCCTTATCATCATAATGGTGAAATGTCCTCTTCAAGATATGTTACCCAAACATGTAATGTAGAATCTTGAGTATCATTGTCACTCTATAGAATTAATCTTGTATCATTTATTATTAATGTTTGACATGACAAGAGATACAGAGCATATACAATTCATTGAAAATGAAATCTTCACTCAGGAAATTATTGCTGTTTTGATGAAAACAAAAATTACCAGTAAAATATCGGCGATACATCTTGTAAAAAGAAATATTTCACAAGACAAATGTCCAAGAAGCATGGTTTATCTAAGTACCTAAATGAATTAATGACAGGTCCTGCCATCAATTCATTTCATAACTTTATCACTGTAAACATGGCTCTGATGCTTTTTAATATTTAATTTGTAATTTTTGCATATTTTGATGCCTTCTATAAGGAAAATAGTTATTTTCAGATAAAAACAAATTGCCAGGAATCACTGATGAAAAAATATATGATGCATCTTTAAGAGGGAGTTCCCCTGATTTTGCTTTTGGCATTGTCTGTTGATTTGTAAATGTTACTCTTTAATTATTCATATGTCAATATCTTGCCAATACTTTCTTTATTTTCACTGATGGTCACCCATTGTTTGCCAATCATCAGTTGACAAAAACTACAATTGTGACATAGCAAAAGAAAGGTCTATACCCTCTCTTTTCCCCCTCTGGATCCACCCTTGTACAGAGTTGCATAATGGAAAGGTTATATTCTACACCTGAGCTGCACCTTATACAAGTCTAGTTTTCTTCCTCTTACCTTTTGTTGGAGCATCCTGAGCTGATCTCTCTTGGTTGAGGATGTTTCTTGCTGAGACTGTTTCTTGTTGACCTCTGATCAGGTCAATTAGAGGGTTGTCATGCTGTCAATCTGGAGGGAAATAAAAATGAATAGTACATTCTTGATATACTGTTTGTAAAATGTCATCATGTGCATGAATACTAAATGACAATCAAGAATTGCATATAAACAATTGACCAGTCAATGTTTCATTTGGAAACAAGTTGTGAAATCTCATTCGGTTTCTAACCAAATTACTGTAGGTTTCTATGAAATCATTTCTGTCCCGTTCCAGACAGAAATTATCTTCAGAACACCCTTAACTCTTAATTTCAAAAACTAACTGAACATAATAACTTAAGAAATTACAAAAGAGTAGCTTCATTTGTCTTGATTTAAATTTACTTTTCAACATATATGATTATTGTACACTTTTAAAAATAAGCATTCATAATTAGCTTTATACATTATATTGAACACTTTTACAAATGATAATCTGCATCAATTGTGTAATAAGCTTAATTGTATACATTGCAATGAACAAACTGTTTTGAGGTTTTCCTGTCCCAAGCCCCAATAACTTCCAATGGCAGATCTAGGAGGTGTGGGGGGCCTTGGGGGATGAAGCCCCCTCCTCCCTGCTTTGGGTATTGTGTTATTTAATAATATCCTGTAGAAGTTGGTTGATATAAATACAAAGTGACCGTTATTCATCATCATCACTAAGCACTGTACATTATCAATGAGGATGATTCCATTTGGATCCATGCAGTCTCTTGTAGAGTCTTCAATGACTCTACAAGATGAAGGTTATCACCTGATAACTTTCACCATACTTTCATCAACTAAAACCTACCTACAGTGTTTTAGATGGTAGGGTTTCATTTTGTATTCTTTTATCTCATCATTTTATTTGATCAAATAATTGATCAAATCAACATTGGTAATAACTAGATTATCAAATGAACAAATTATTACATTAAAACTTAATTGGTGTAAAGTTGGTACAAGTATTAAGCATCCTGGGAAATTATGTTGTTTAAAGTGCTTTCATCTTTGAACCCAGTGGAAATTGTTATTTTGATCAATCGTATTCTTTTTCTGATAGTTTTCATTTCCATACATCAATGAAATAACTCAAATCTATAGTCTATGTGTCTTTGATAATTAATTTTCAACATAAATATTGCAGATCTTGTTTTCTTCAAATTCCCTCCTTTAATTTAGGAGCATAATCTACAGACTATTATTAAGTTTTTACTGTTGATTTAATTAAATTTGCATTTAATTGACATTTATTAGATCAGATTGTAATACAAATTAATTTGATTTTTTTGTCTCCAATCAGGTTTATCAAAACTATTATAACAAGTCAATTCAATGTTTGTTCCCACAATCTCCCTCCTCAATTGAGTGATGTCAATAAATCAAATCTCTTAACTTATAATATTTACTTACATGTATGTTTCATTATTATTGTAGTTCACATCCTTGTTGCTTTCTTCATCAAAATAAACTGATATTGTCACAATTATTTCTATATATGGGATGAAAAGTAACCAAATTGTGAGGTTAATCAAATGTTAGAATTATTAGCCAACTGAAGAATGAAGTAGTTTTATTGTAAATGTGAATCAAAATACATATGTCCTGTATTTGAAGTATGTTCTGATGACTCAGTTCTTACTAAGAATCTGCTGTAAGTCATTTGACTATCATACCCTTATCAGCTAATTGATCTTCAAGTATCAGTCTGTCAAGTATAAAACAATACACTGTACATCTATGTGTTACTTATTGCATACATGTAGGACCATTTAAAATGTGTGTGAGATAAAACTCAATTCTAAATTTATGTCAAAGGAAATAGTTAAGAAGTTTACATAGTGCATTATTTATGTATAACTAAAACTATACATAACATCCAGCTCATCAACAAATGTTAAATTCTTTAGTTAAGAAATTAAATATTCATCTCAAGAAACTGGAAGTCATTTCTTTGTAATGGGTATGAAAGGCCCATAGGCCGAAGGGAGGGGTTTAGGGCATGTGAAATATGTTCCAACTGTGTATACATGTATAGGAAATGTTTGCAAAATATTTTTGAATTTTTTTTCCTCAAATGAATCATTCTCAAAGGCAAAACAACAACAAACACAATGTTTGTCTCTGTCACAGTTCATTCCAATAAGTCAGTGATTCAAATAATATTATATACAAATATTTCTGACAGTTATATTCTTAATTAAAAAATTAAAGAATTGAAACTATTTCTACAAATTCAATATCTGGAATGTTCATTTGAGATTAAAGTACATTTTATATCCACTAAATCTGAATGTACATCTTGCTGGTGGGGGTACATATCTGGCATGCGATGTAAAAAGTAATGTCGTTTCCTTCCTCCCCAAACTTTTTTTTGTTCCACCCCTGGTCCCCCACTTTTCACTATGTTCTGATGTCCCTATGGTCAGGACTGAGGACTTACATCATAGATGAACCATCATCTGTTCCTGTACTTCATCATACTGGCTTCATCAGCTGTATGGAGTATCATCAAGGAGAGATTGGGTACAATGACATCATGCAGCGGGTACTGCAGGGGTGACTGGGTACAATGACATCATGCAGTGGGTACTGCAGGGGTGACTGGGTACAATGACATCATGCAGTGGGTACTGCAGGGGTGACTGGGTACACGACATCATGCAGTGGGTACTGCAGGGTGACTGGGTACAACGACATCATGCAGTGGGTACTGCAGGGGTGACTGGGCACACGACATCATGCAGTGGGTACTGCAGGGTGACTGGGCACACGACATCACGCATGCAGTGGGTACTGCAGGGGTGACTGGGTTCAATGACATCATGCAGTGGATACTGCTGGGGTGACTGGGTACAATGACATCATGCAGTGGGTACTGCAGGGGTGACTGGGTACAATGACATCATGCAGTGGGTACTGCAGGGGTGACTGGGTACAATGACATAATGCAGTGGGTACTGCAGGGGTGACATCATTGGGTCTAGGCTCCCTCAGGCAGCGTTAACACAGGAGCTCTTTCTGTGGAAATAATAAGTTTAGACGTTTGTGCATCAGAAAAATGGTTCTATGTGCAATAGGTCTCTCGATCCTTACAAATTTTGATAGAAAAAATTCTAGGGTTGGTTGGAAAACACAATTTTTACTTTGTATTATTTTGTTAGTTGCACATTAAATAAATCTCTTTCTGCAGAATTTTTTAAAAGTTTGTCCAGATGTTCAGAACAAATTGATATTCCCTTTGACATAAAAACATTCTAAAAATGAGGAAAAGGTTTTTCAATATTTTGACAAGAGCTGCTTAGAATTTGACTTTCATTAGTTGAAAGCTTATGTCCATTCCAGTCATAATGTGAGTGAATGAATGAAAGGTGTAGGTATTAGTCAGTATACACTAAATATCATTACCCATTCTATAGCACTGTGTTCAACCTAATGACCATTCTTGAATATCATTAACCATTCTATAGCACTGTGTTCAACCTAATGACCATTCTTGAATATCATTGACCATTCTATAGCACTGTGTTCAACCTAATGACCATTCTTTAATATCATTAACCATTCTATAGCACTGTGTTCAACCTAATGACCATTCTTTAATATCATTAACCATTCTATAGCACTGTGTTCAACCTAATGACCATTCTTGAATATCATTAACCATTCTATAGCACTGTGTTCAACCTAATGACCATTCTTTAATATCATTACCCATTCTATAGCACTGTGTTCAACCTAATGACCATTCTTTAATATCATTAACCGTTCTATAGCACTGTGTTCAACCTAATGACCATTCTTTAATATCATTAACCATTCTATAGCACTGTGTTCAACCTAATGACCATTCTTGAATATCATTAACCATTCTATAGCACTGTGTTCAACCTAATGACCATTCTTTAATATCATTAACCATTCTATAGCACTGTGTTCAACCTAATGACCATTCTTTAATATCATTAACCATTCTATCGCACTGTGTTCAACCTAATGACCATTCTTGAATATCATTGACCATTCTATAGCACTGTGTTCAACCTAATGACCATTCTTTAATATCATTACCCATTCTATAGCACTGTGTTCAACCTAATGACCATTCTTTAATGGTTTGAAACCCAATTATGCAAAACTTTCTACTGTAAGATAAACAACAAACTTGTTATACCTGTCACAGAGAAACCTTCTTACCCTACTGGTTATGAATAATTAGTGATTTTTAACTTTGTATATGAATATGTATAAGCACCATGGTCACTGGTTATGAATAATTAGTGATTTTTAACTTTGTATATGAATATGTATAAGTTGGGCCAGTGCCATAACCAACAATACCATGGTTGACTGACATAGTAAATTAAATAACAATAGGTAAGACTAATTGTGGTGACACCATGTGGAATCTCAATTGAGTTGTAATTAGTTTCGTATAACAATAGCTTTAAAGCACACAGTACTGGTTAGAAATTCCTGAGTTGGAACCCCCATAGGTTTAATTTGTATATCAATGAGGTAAGTTTGGGTTTGAATAGAGTCAAAGGTGAAGGGTTGAAGATTGAATGAGAAGATGTAAATGAGATGTAGATGTAAAGGGTGGAAAAGGTTGTAGGTTTTTGAGGAATGTGTAGGGAGTTGTCTCCTGGACCTCAATCTATGAGGACTGTCTTACACTCTGCTCTGCTGCAGCAATATTTTGTTTTATACAAATCCGAGTATTTCAGGCTCTTGATGTATTTATATAGCAAGCATTCAGGCTTGTTGGTTGTTGCTGAATACCAACATTTTCATCAGAGTGCTTTCCAAGGCAAGTTTTGCCGGTCTTACCAACTTTTGGTGAGAGGGGAGACACGTTGGAAGATTGACCATCAACCGTAAGTTAAACCCATTGGTTTTGATAATATATTTGAATAAAGTATAAGTTATAACCATGATGTTCTTCACTTGATATTTAACCTTCAAGAAAATTATTTACACGGAAGAAGATTGATTAGTGATTTGTCACTAGGTGATTGTTAGTAACTTTTACTTTGGCCAACTTTTCCGATGTGATGATGCCAGAGGGCGCTATATTTTGACGATGTGAGGGCAATGGCCATTTATTAATCTCCACTGGGTGCCTGTGTGTGAACCACCACATAATATGACCATACATGTACAACCAATCATTTTTTAACTGGTTAGTGGTTGTAAAAGAAATTCCAAGAAACCCTTAAAAAGTGGTGGTCGGATACGACATTCTTTCCAAATTTTTTGCAACCATTAACAAGTTTTAAAAAATGATTCTATCGATTTTTGGGGGTACAGAAAGTGAAAGCTGTCTTTAAAATCCACTTTTATGGTTTTCGGACTTTATTTCCCTTTAAACAAAATCCTCTCCTTCAGAAAATATGCATGTACAATGACCGTGTTGGTCACTTATGGGGGAGTTGACAAGATCAGACTGACATGACTGAAGAAGTCATCGTATACCAAAAATGCCTGAATTTTCATGAAATAAATATCCTGGAATAATTTGAAGTATATGTCCATCATCCATATGTTCTCCACCTTACTGGGTAGGTAAGATTACATTATTAGTTATAATGGGAAGAATGTCATATCTGGCTGCCACTATTTTTCATTAAATATAACCAATAATGTAATCTTACCTACCTGGTAAGGTGGAGTATGGATGATTATGGACATATACAGACTTCAAATTATTCCAGGATATTTATTTCATGAAAAATCAGAAATTTTTGGTATACGATGACTTCCTCAGTCATGTCAGTCTGATCTTGTCAACTCCACAATTAGTGACCAACACAGTCATTGTACATGCATAGTGGCAACTATAATAGGATCCTTCTATTTTCTGAAGGGGAGGATTTTTTTAGAAGGGAAATCAAGTCCGAAAACCATCATAAAAGTGGATTTTAAAGATAGTTTTCGCTTTCTGTACCACCAATAATCGATAGAATGATTTTTTTACTGGTTAGTGGTTGCAAAAAAAATCCAAAAAAGCCCTTACAAAGTGGCGGCCGGATACGACATTCTTTCCGATATAATGAACAAGAAAAATTGGCGGTTGGATACGACATTCTTCCGTGAACATTTGCCGTCAGGACCAAAGAGGGTCACATATTACCTTGTTGAACGCCAGTAAGGCAGGTATTTATTTACCTGCTGTATAAGATTTGTATTATAATGTACTTTATAAGAATGTGAGGTTTATAGAATTACTGTGGAAGAGTTGGGATATACTTCAAACTTTTCAGTTTATATTTTGTTCATTTTAAAGTTTAAAACAAGGTTTTCGGAAGGTTTGAGAATTGGTGAATCTTGAGTAGATTCAAGCTGTGTGCTATTTTGAAGACGCTTTGTGGGACACTTATATGTCTTAGTGATAATATTTAATAACTTTGTCTTGGCGACATCCTATTATACTTTTGTCTTAGTGATATTCTATAATACTGTTGTCTTGATGACATTCATATACTGTTGTCTTGGTGACAACCTATAATACTTTGCCTTGGGGCATTGAATAAGTAGATCAGATAATTCATTTTTTTAAATATTGGCTCTTTTTGGAAGGAGGGATTATTGTCTAAGAAATAAACTTTCCTGAAGTGACTGTTTGCAAAATGATTGAAATGTCAACTCAGTGATTCTTAATCCTCAGAGACACACTAAAAATTGAACATGCTTACCTTCAAGTATCACAGAAACTTTATTGCAAAAACTGGAACATTTTACATCCAGAAACACAGATGCAGCTGGTGCATCTCAACTGTTAAAGAAACATTCAATGGGAAGGTATAGCATTGGTAATGACATGAACACAAAATGACCAAATTATTATATGAAAGCTAACTTAATGTAAAGTTGGTAATTATACAACATTTACATATTGAAATATAAATTATATATTTTATATGAACAAAATAGAACATTTACTCCAATGTTTTCTGTAAAAATTGGGAATGTGTTTTTTTGTTTTTGTTTTTGTGTACACTTTTCTCAAGACTTGACTCCATATTGAACAAAAAAAATTGTTGGTTAAAGTACATTTTGGGGGGTCATGCCTATGTTCCCTCAGCCCTATGTTCCCTCGATGCCTAACATTTTTTTAAAATCCAAATTAGGCCCTATGTTCCCTCAGCCCTATGTTCCCTCATGGAGTGTTAAGACTGGATGAGGGAACATAGGGCTGAGGGAACATAGGGTCTATTTAGGGCTGAGGGAACATAGGGCTGAGGGAACATAAGGCTGAGGGAACTTGAGTACGGTCCCCATTTTGGTTCAAAGAGAGAATGCATCCTTGTAGAAGCAGTGATACCAACATTAAGACTGGTCTTAAACAATTATGTGATTACATCTCAACCAATCAGAATGTCTAAACTATAGTTTAAACTGCCTCTGTGGCATTTATGAATTTTCCCAATTTTCAGGCCAACTAAACCAATTCAACTAAAACAAAGTCCCTTCTTCCCTGAAGCTAAGTTAATAATTTATGACCTTCTCCCACCATCCTCCTCCAACATTCCCTGCTAATCCCCATCATTTCAAATGAATACTCCCCAGTATCATTGTCCTGAGTCATGACTACAGCATTTCATTCTTAATTAAAGGGACATTATCATCACGATCAATAGGGCACAAAACAACACATACATAAAGGAGATATGCAGATAGTCAAGACAAAAACCACAGTAAAACCAAACCACAAAACAACACATACATAAAGGAGATATGCAGATAGTCAAGACAAAAAACCACAGTAAAACCAAACCACAAAACAACACATACATAAAGGAGATATGCAGATAGTCAAGACAAAAAAACCACAGTAAAACCAAACCACAAAACAACACATACATAAAGGAGATATGCAGATAGTCAAGACAAAAACCACAGTAAAACCAAACCACAAAACAACACATACATAAAGGAGATATGCAGATAGTCAAGACAAAAAACCATAGTAAAACCAAACCACAAAACAACAGATACATAAAGGAGATATATATGCAGATAGTCAAGACAAAAAACCACAGTAAAACCAAACCACAAAACAACACATACATAAAGGAGATATGCAGATAGTCAAGACAAAAACCACAGTAAAACCAAACCACAAATCAACACATACATAAATGAGATATGCAGATAGTCAAGACAAAAAACCACAGTAAAACCAAACCACAAAACAACACATAATAAAGGAGATATGCAGATAGTCAAGACAAAAAACCACAGTAAAACAAACCACAAATCAACACATACATAAAGGAGATATGCAGATAGTCAAGACAAAAACCACAGTAAAACCAAACCACAAAACAACACATACATAAAGGAGATATGCAGATAGTCAAGACAAAAAACCACAGTAAAACCAAACCACAACTATAACAAAAAATAATACTAAAAACAGACAAATCAACACCAACAGACAGAGACTACAATGTATGTACATGTAAACCATTATAATACAAATATACATCCAAAATTAATAAGAAAAGAATTACAAACATTCCGAGAGTGACATTAATTAATAACACATTGATACATGTATTTACCATTGCTGCTGCATAAATTAGCCACTAATGTTCAGTCACTGTGTTCATCTTAAACTAGGACACCGATTCCATGCCCTGTTGAAAGTCTGCTCTTATCATGATGATACTGTTCCTTTAACAAAAGTTAGAGAGAAACAAATATTAGTAGAAATTCAATATCTGGAATTTTCATTTTAGACTGAAGTACATTTTACTTGCACTAAATCTATATGTCTCAGTGAATTGGTGACACATCACAAACCCAAATATTGGTCAATATCAACATTTGAGAATGAAATAAATCATATTTGATCATGTTTATTGTAATAATAAAATGATCTATGGTTATATTGAGCATAGTTCTATAGCTCCCATAGAGTCAATGATGTAAGGGTGTAGGGCAATGGGTTAAATGGGACTATGAATTTATCACACTGCTCCTATGAGGATTGACCACAAACTTATAACAATGCAACTGGATTTAGCAACTCCTGACCAATGAGAGCCTGACAATGCTGGGCAGTGGTCAGAGCTTTCTCAGACATTTCAAAGAATCAGCCTCACTGTGTCTCGGTGTTTCAACAAGGGCTTTGGTTATTATTTACAGAGAAGTCACCTATCAGTCATGAATAGTGCAGTTATCAGCAGTGGTAAAAGTCAGAGAGAAGTTAGTATTTGTATAAGTGTGAGTATAATCATATAGCAAGGACCTTACTCTATGGTATAATCTATGGGGTACTATCCTGTAGATTATACTCACACTTTACAACACAAGCAGGATACAAAAAACATCATGCAACACAGCTGAACTTTCACAATGAAGTTCAATATGCATACCTCATTGAGTCAAACAATTATGGTACACTGTATTCACTGTGTACTGTATATATCAGCCAGGTAGACCTATGACATAATGACTTTGTCAGTACTCTACCAGGAACTAAACTTTGTTTGTCAAGCGCCATTTTGTTTGGGATCTGCCCTAACGATACATGTCGTATCATTTGCTCTGGCAGAAACTAAAAATGGACTTCATTTTGTGTTCAACTGGCTTGAATAAAACAAAGTAAAACCACTGAAGTAAGCTAACATTTGTCATGTTTGTTTAGATGTTTGGAGTGACTTCTACGGACAGTAAATATAGTGATTATGATTTTGTTCATCTACTCAGCAGATTGAGTTTTACCATACGGTACTTCCACAAGGTTGTGGGATCACAAATCCTGTAATGAATGTTGAACTCAGTTTAGAAATTCTAATTCAGTATATGATACAAGTTGAATGATAGTTGAGACAAATCAGGTCCACAATACACACTGGAGATTAAAGATGTATCACTGTGTTTTATCGGCAATTTACAAAATTGTGTGTGTTCATCGAAACATTGATAATTTCCTTTGAGAAATAAAATACTTTAAAATTGGAAATTAAAAAAAAAAGTTTTCAGTCTTAGTATAGCAGAAAAAACGTGCCAAATTAATTTATGAAGGGACCTAACATCAATTAATTTTGGTACATACATGTATTTACTGGAAAACCAGGCTTTTCCCTTTCACAAGTAAAATATCAATGCATAATTGCTGGTAATTGCTGTTAAAATACCAAATAACACTGGTGATGCATCTTTAAGCAGGAACGTTTGAAAATGTTTGGTAAAATTTGAAGAAAATAAGTTTTCATATGAGATATTTATTTAATATTGATTTGTTGTTGGTTCACCAAAGATTTACGAAATTAAATAAGACATCAACAATTTTTTCTATTTTTCAATAGATGAAGTGAAAACCTAATCATAGTAATGAATTGAGGATGTAACATTCAATTTCTCTTGTATTCATTCTGTCAATATGTTTAACTGGATTTTATTTTAGATGTCTTGTTTTAAAGTTCATAACTTTGGCGACCCAACATAATTGAAATTTCCAGTATTTTGTCAACATGAGTACACAATACATCATTAATATTAACCTTTAATAGATGACCAAAACAAGGCTACATTATTGGTATGGAGGGACAAGCACCTCTAACCTTTTGGAAATTGAAGTTTGTTTTCATGAGAGAATGAGAAATAAATTGATACTACAGTAAATACTGTTAAACAAATAACCTTTTAAAAACTTTTGACAAACTTATTGTTGCATTACCTTATGTGAGCCTGATATTGAGTCTGCTTTTACATTTCATTCCATACATCATTTATAAACAGATATAGAAATGGCTACTTCTAATCCAACATTGGGTTCAGCTCTCGAGAAAATCAGCAAGGATCATGAGTGCAGTATTTGCAAAGAGGTGTACAGACAACCCAAAATACTTGATTGTGTCCACAGCTTCTGTGAAAACTGTTTATATGAATACCACACTACCAAATACAAGGATGCTGTCATGATTCCTTGTCCTTTGTGTCGACGGGAGACACAACTTCCTACGATGGGTGTTCCAGGCCTCAAGACTAACTTCTATCTAATTGGTCTTGTTGAGGAGATCACATTGCAACAGAAGTTGGTCAGCTCATCAGGCAACACAAAGCTTACCTGTGAATTATGCAATGAGGGAAATGAGGCTACACATCACTGTCTGGACTGCCCAATGGATATTTGTGGAAACTGCTACAAAATGCACCAGAAAATACCTGCATCGTCCAATCATACCATTGCTACTTTGGAAGACTTTATTCAGGGGAAGGTAGCAATAAAAGAGACAAAACAAAAATGTCGTCCAGAATGCCAAACCCATGAGGGTGAAGTGACATGGTTCTACTGTGTAACATGTGACAAGTTGATTTGCCAAGCTTGCACTGTCCTAGACCACTGTAAACCACAACATGAGTACATTGATTGCAACCAAGCCTCATCCACATATAAACAGTCATTGGCTCAATTCTTTACTCCACTTGAAGGAGTTCTCAAGGAACTTGAACAATCTTTAGCAACAGCCTCAACAATGAAAGACAAACTCGGCATTACAGTTGAAAGAACCATGGCAGAGGTGAAGAACAGAGCTGATGAGATCAGGGCTGAGGTAACAGCTCAAGAGAGTTGCATCATTGATGAAATCAAAAACCTCCACAAAGATCGTAACAACAAATTGGATGAATATGAGCAAACAGTGAGTGTAATCTCACAACAAATACAGCATTCACTGGAGACCGCCAAAGATGTCACCAATAATTCATCAGATCCTGACTTCCTTGCACTCTATCCCACTATCAGCAAGGAATTGAAATTTCTCAGCAGTCCAAGTATTCCTAAGATTGATCACAAGCTTTGTCATCTGAGATTCAAGGAGAGTCAGAGGGTTGGTGATATCAATCTTGGCAAGGTGGAGCTGCAGGAACCCAAGTGGGAGCTGTGTGGTGAATTTGGTTCAGGAGAATTTGATGTGGCTCGGGGTATTGCTGCTTGTCAACCTGGTGATGAGATTGCAGTGACAGACTGGGGTAACAGTAGAGTGGTAATCTGCAGCACCAAGGGACATCAGAAAAGAACCATTCCAATACAAGGAGGTAAGTTTCTTATGAACACATTATGCATTCAATAGCATGTAGTGTAGTACAGTGCATGCTGTATATAAACAAGATTTTCATCAAACTATAAAAGATTTCACACGTCAAATTCACAAAGCTACAAATAAAACCAAAAATTTAAGAAAAATGGAACAGTATAAAAAAATTGTAACGAGCGAACAACAGTGATAAAGAAACAACCGCTCCAAACAAAGACAATACCCCTGTAGGATTACAGTGAACTTCAAGAGATATTCTATACCATTCTTTAACCCTTCTATAACTGCAAGAGTCAAAATCAGTCAAAATGTTGATATACTTGCCAAGGTATATTGCTGTCAAACCTTAAGTGTAGTAAGTACATTTACAGGTCAAAATGAGTCAACCGTTTTTGACTGGTAAAAGCATTGTCTGGTATTGTTCAGGGTGGTCAAAATGACTGTAAAAAAAAAGTCAAAAATGCCCCTGTGTACAAATTTGGGTCAACAGTTAAACAGTCAGTAGACTGATTTTGACCTCTATAGCTACTTGCCATTAAAGTACAGCTATAGTAGGAGGGTTAACAAAGACTTGATTCATTTATACATCAGTCCATGCGGCTTTCAGTCAATTTGCAACAAGAACACACTGCTGTTTAAGTATGTAAATGCAACACATCAGTGGAGGTTCAATAAACATGGCATGGGTAGAAGCATCAAGGGTTGTTGTGTTTTCATATAGTCAGTCATCTGGAGTGTTAGCAACATCGATCCATACTTTTCTCCTTAAATTTCATCTTTAATTTGGGAAATTATTTAATGATTTAACTTCAGTTGTTTGGCAGAGAGCCATAGACCAGAATTGTCACCAGATTGTGTGTGTGTTCCAGCCAGAACTTTATGGAATGCTTTCCAGAATTCCAAAGTGAATTTCCACAGATTTCCTGCCAGCCATAAAAGCTTGACGAGACCTTGGGTGTGCTTTGTAACTTAAAGCAAACTCATTTGGAGCACACATTTTTCAAAAGATTGCCAATAAATAACTGCACCACTTACTGAATTCGTCAACATGACACTTAATGATGTTGTTCAACATGCAAGTAAACAACTCATTGACATACCCTATGCATTGATAGACCAAATGATCATGGCATCTGACCAGTTTAAAGTTACTCTGAATAAAAGTAAACAATTCATAGACATACCCTATGAATTGACAGACCAAATGATCATGGCATCTGACCAGTTTAAAGTTACTCTGAATAAAAGCAAACAACTCATTGACATACCCTATGAATTGACAGACCAAATGATCACGGCATCTGACCAGTTTAAAGTTACTCTGAATAAAAGCAAACAACTCATTGACATACCCTATGAATTGACAGACCAAATGATCATGGCATCTGACCAGTTTAAAGTTACTCTGAATAAAAGCAAACAACTCATTGACATACCCTATGAATTGACAGACCAAATGATCATGGCATCTGACCAGTTTAAAGTTACTCTGAATAAAAGCAAACAACTCGTTGACATACCCTATGAATTGACAGACCAAATGATCATGGCATCTGACCAGTTTAAATTAAGTTACTCTGAATAAAAGTAAGCAAGAGTACACATATAACATGGTTCAGAGAAAATAGCCTTTTAAAGGTTTACTGAAAAAGAAATATTCTTGTGTGAGATGGATAACATTTTATTTCTCCAAAATATATTTTTTGTCACTGAGGAGTCATCACAACTTAAAAACACATGATGTACATATGTTGTAAATACACGTGGTAACATGACATGTGTTAGCAAGGGTGTCACAAGGGTTATTGAAGCATCTTCTAACAGAGTATATTTCAGAGTATATATTCTGACGACTCGGCCATCAGAACACAAATCCGATGCACTAAACCACTCGACCATGGCACTCCACAATTTAGCCTATTTTTTTTTCTGAAGATGAGATTGGCTGAAATAAATAGTAAATAATAAATCATGACAGTTCAAAGGTTCAAAGTGAACATTGGCTGTTGTGAATCCCTTTGTACATGTATAGGCCTTCATGTCAAAATATGTAGAAATATCTTCATTTAATGTTCAGCTCATAAAACATAACACACATAATTGTTATATCACTGTGCTGTGTTATCTCTATTATTATTATTTTTCCAGATCCATATGACATTGCAGCTATACACAATCACTTAGTGGTTGTGGACGGTACCAACAATGTCATCAAGATGTACAACAATGATGGCACACTTGCCTTTGACTTCCACACAGTGCCTCATAGTGAGGTAGGGAAGACAGCAGTGGACCTCCAAAGTGTAGCAGTAAATAATAAGGGTAACATCATAATAGGTGATATGAAGAGGATGGTGGTGAGCGAGCACAGCCCCACTGATGGCTCGCTCATTCACACTATGCCAGTCAAGACAGCACCTCACTTCCTGGCCATTGATAATAATAATAGAGTTGTAGTCAGTGGTTTTGACCAACATCAAGTAGACATTGTTGATAGCAATGGTACATTACTCACAATCAAACCAATAATCAATGGTCAGGAAGTTGAATACTGCAGAGGTGTATGCTGTGACAGATCAGGCATATACATTGGTGAGCACACAATTGGATGATAACACTGGTCATATTCACCATTATGATGATGAAGGTAGATTCATCTCATGTATAGCTCAGGGTCTGTAAATGCCCAGGGAACTGCTACATTCACCGCAGATGGCATCAGCTGGTAGCAGCAGACTGCAACTCAGTGAAGATATATCACATAATGTGATGTAATCCAACATGCTGCTGACTGGCAATCTCCCTTATCATCATAATGGTGAAATGTCCTCACAAGATATGTTACCCAAACATGTAATGTAGAATCTTGAGTATCAATGTCACTCTATAGAATTAATCATATCATTTATTATTAATGTTTGACATGACAAGAGATACAGAGCATAAATTCATTGACAATGAATCTTTCACCAGGAAATTGTTGCTGTTTTGATGAAAACAAAATTACCAGTAAAATATCGGTGATACATCTTTAAAAGAAATATTTCACAAGACAAATGTCCAAGAAGCATGGTTTATCTATACCTAAATGAATTAATGACAGGTCCTGTCATCAATTCATTTTACAACTTTATCACTGTAAACATGGCTCTGATGCTTTTAATATTTCATTTGTAATTTTTGCATATTTCGATGCCTTTTTACAAGGAAATAGTAATTCTTGTGGATAAAAAATTGCCATGAATCACTGATGAAAAATATATGATGCATCTTTAAGGGAGTTCTCCTCATTTTGCTTTTGACATTGTCTGTTGATTTGTAAATGTTACTCTTTAATTATTCATATGTCAATATCTTGTCAATACTTTCTTTGTTTTCACTGATGGTCACCCATTGTTTGCCAATCACCAGTTGACAAAACTACACCAGACACAGCAAAAGAAAGGTCTATACCCTCTCTTTTCCCCTCTGGATCCACCCTTGTACAGAGTTGCATAATGGAAAGGTTATATTCTACACCCTGAGCTGCACCTTATACAAGTAAAATTTTCTTCCTCTTACCTTTTGTTGGAGCATCCTGAGCTTGATCTCTCTTGGTTGAGGATGTTTCTTGATGAGACTGTTTCTTGTTGACCTCTGATCAGTTTGATTCAGAAGGGTTGCCATGCTGTCAACCTGGAGGAAATAAAATGAATAGTACATTCTTGATACACTGTTTTGTAAAATGTCATCATGTGCATGAATACTAAATGACAATCAAGAATTGCATATAAACAATTGACCAGTCAATGTTTCATTGGGAAACAAGTTGTGAAATCTCATTCACAGTTTTCTAACCAAAGCACTGTAGGTTTCTATGCAATCATTTCTGTCCCATTCAGACAGAAATTATTTTCAGAACACCCATGACTCTTAATCTCAAAATGAGCAACTAATTCAACATAATAATTTAAGAAATTACAAAGAGGAGTTTCAATTGTCTTGATTTAAATTTACTATTCATATAGATGATTATTGTACACTTAAAAATAAGCATTCATACTATTTATACCGTATATTATATTGAACACTTTTACAAATAATAATCTTCATCAATTGTGTAAGTTTAATTGTATACATTGCAATGAACAAACTGTTTTGAGGTTTTCCTGTCCCAAGCCCCAATAACTTCCAACACAGATTTAGGAGGGGCCTTGGGGACGAAGCCCTCCTCCCTGCTTTGGGTATTTTGTTATCTAATTATACCCTTGTAGTTGGTTGATATAAATACTAAGTGACCTTTATTCATCATCATCACTAAGCACTGTACATTATCAATGAGGATGATTCCATTTGATTCATGTAGTCTTGTAGAGTCTTCAATGACTTTACAAGATGAAGGTTATCACCGATAACTTTTCACCATACTTTCATCAACTAAAACCACTCAAAGTGTTTTACACATGTAGATGGTAGGGTTTCATTTTAGCTCTTTATCTTCATCATTTATTTGATCAAATAATGGGCCACTGATCAACATTGGTAACAACTAGATTATCAAATGAACAAATTATTACATAAAACTTAATTGGTGTAAAGTTGGTACAAGTATCAAGCATCCTGGGGAAATTATGTTGTTTAAAGTGTTGCCTTGAACCCAGTAGCTTGTTATTTTGTCATCGTATTCTTTTTCTGATAGTTTTCATTTCCATACATCAATGAAATAACTCAAATCAATAGTTCATGTGTCTTTGATAATTAATTTTCAACATAAATATTGCAGATCTTGTTTTCTTCAAATTCCCTCCTTTAATTTAGGAGCATAATCTACAGACAACTATTAAGTTTTTACTGTTGATTTAATTAAATTTGCATTTAATTGACATTTATTAGATCAGATTGTAATACAAATTAATTTGATTCTTTATCTCCCATCAGGTTTATCAAAACAATATTATAACAAGTCAATTCATTGTTTGTTCCCACAATCTCCCTCCTCAATTGAGTGATGTCAATAAATCAAATATCTGAACTTATAATTTTTACTTACATGTATGTTTCATTATTATTAGTCCCTCAGTCCAATTATAGGGATGTCAGAAGGTAGTGAAAAGTGGGGACCAAAGGTGGAAACAAAAGTTTGGGGGAGGCAGGAATCTATTAGTTTTTTACAGGAGATGCCAGATATAAAAATTTCACCAGCAAGATAATAATAATAATAATGTGGACTTCATAGCGCATCGCATCCACCAAACTGCTCATAAGATTATATTATTACCCTGCCTACTGTAAGGCACATAAATCATTCCTGAAACCATCTGAGCTCCCTGGGGAGTATACAGCTCAATTGCTGCCATTACAGCGCATACAGGGCTAATCAAACACAATAACCAACTCTGCCCTCACAGGTACCCATTTACCCCTGGTGGAGAAGCAATTATGGTAAAGTGTCTTGCTCAAGGATACAAGCACCATGGTCGCTGGTTATGAATAATTAGTGATATTTAACTTTGTATATGAATATGTATAAGTTGGGCCAGTGCCATAACCAACAATACCATGGTTGACTGACACAGTATAATTAAATAACAATAGCTTTAAAGCACACAGTACTGGTTAGAAATTCCTGAGTTGGAACCCCCATAGGTTTAATTTGTATATCAATGAGGTACATTTAAGTTTGGGTTTGAATAGAGTCAAAGGTGAAGGGTTGAACATTGAATGAGAAGATGTAAATGAGATGTAGATGTAAAGGGATGGAAAAGGTTGTAGGTTTTTGAGGAATGTGAAGGGAGTTGTCTCTTGGACCTCAATCTATGAGGACTGTCTTACACTCTGCTCTGCTGCAGCAATATTTTGTTTTATACAAATCCGAGTATTTCAGGCTCTTGATGTATTTATTTAGCAAGCATTCAGGCTTGTTGGTTGTTGCTGAATACCAACATTTTTGTCAGAGTGCTTTCCAAGTCAAGTTTTGCCGGTCTTACCAACTTTTGGTGAGAGTGGAGATAAGTCGGAAGATTGACCATCAACCGTAAGTTAAACCCATTGGTTTTGATAATATATTTGAATAAAGTATAAGTTATAACCATGATGTTCTTGATATTTCACTTGATATTTAACCTTCAAGAAAATTATTTACATGGAAGAAGATTGATTAGTGATTTGTCACTAGGTGATTGTTAGTAACTTTTACTTTGGCCAACTTATCCGATGTGGTGATGCCAGAGGGCGCTATATTTTGACGATGTGAGGGCAACGGCCATTTATTAATCTCCACTGGGTACCTGTGTGTGAACCACCACCTAATACGACCATACATGTACAACCAATCATTTTTTAACTGGTTAGTGATTGTAAAAAAAATTCCAAGAAACTCTTAAAAAGTGGTGGTCGGATACAACATTCTTTCCGAATTTTTTGCAACCATTAACAAGTTAATTTTTGGGGGTACAGAAAGCGAAAGCTATCTTTAAAATCCACTTTTATGGTTTTCGGACTTTATTTCCCATTAAAAAATCCTCTCCTTCAGAAAATATGCATGTACAATGACCGTGTTGGTCACTTATGGGGGACTGAGTTGACAAGATCAGACTGACATGACTGAAGAAGTCACCGTATACCAAAAATGCCTGAATTTTCATGAAATAAATATCCTGGAATAATTTGAAGTATATGTCCATCATCATCCATATGTTCTCCACCTTACTGAGAAGGTAAGATTACATTATTAGTTATAATGAACAAGAAAAATTGGTGGTTGGATACGACATTCTTCCCTGAACATTTGCCATCAGGACCAAAGAGGGTCACATTACCTTGTTGAACGCCAGTAAGGCAGGTATTTATTTACCTGCTGTATAAGATTTGTATTATAATGTAATTTATAAGAATGCGAGGTTTATAGAATTACTGTGGAAGAGTTGGGATATACCTCAAACTTTTCGGTGTATATTTTGTTCATTTTAGAGTTTAAAACAAGGTTTTCGGAAGGTTTGAGAATTGGTGAATCTTGAGTAGATTCAAGCTGTGTGCTATTTTGAAGACGCTTTGTGGGACACTTATATGTCTTAGTGATAATATTTAATAACTTTGTCTTGACGACATCCTATAATACTGTTGTCTTGGTGATATCCTATAATACTGTTGTCTTGATGACATTCATATACTGTTGTCTTGGTGACAACCCATAATACGCCTTTTGAAA
>CM055831.1:25730034-25769531 GCA_029582265.1 Zoroaster sp. YZ-2022
CCCTTTAGAGGGGACATCTTCATCAGATGATACATGTACATATGTAGAGTCGTTATTGACGGGATCCTTAGAGTACCTGCGTCTACCGCCATAACTGTTCCACAGGTCAATTGCTGGTGTGGGATCGAAGTCTTGTATTTGTGATGCATGGACCATCACCTTTGGATTGCTAACATTGATAAATCTCCACATTGTTGCAATAAGTGGGACTAGAGCCACACTATTCACTTGATATTAACGTCACGTTGAAAAGTTTTTGGTCATAACAAGAAGGAAACTTTTATGATGATAGCGGAGGTAAAAGTGTGCCAACTGGCGGCTATGGCTCCGGCTGCATCAGCACATCATTGACTTGTGCTGTCGCCCTAAACAACGTCCTTCGCAACAGCCACAGTCACCAATTCGGTACGTCATGCATGGTGCGGTTCCGGACACCGAAACACGCAATCACGTAAAGAGCGTCGGGTACCATTGATTCAGTGATCGTGGAGCTGCTGTGTGTGTGTGCATGTCGTATGTGTACTGTAACGTCATTTGTATGCCCATGCATACACGCCGTCCGCAGCTCTCGACATGCTCGATGTTGTTGTTGTAGGTCATTAACGTCAAACCAAAACATGAGTCAGTAATGAGTAATGACTGACAAAATTAACGACAATTAACACTCCAACGTTGAAGTTTATTTTTGTTTTATTCACATATTAAAAATCAAATATCACATAACAGCTAGAAAATTACAAAGTTAAGTTGTTAATTTTTGACTAGCCCGGCCGAGCTACCCAGAAGCAAAGTTTGACTAGCCCGCGGCACTCTTGACTAGTGTTTGTACACCGGGCTAGTGTCTAAATCGAGCCCTGCAGAAATATTTAAAGAGATGTTTGATTCCATCATCAACTTTACACCAAGTACATTATATGTAAAACTATGTGTAACCTCCCTTTAAGCAAATTATTATTGTTTTGTAATTCCACAATTTGTCCATTCCTCAATGGAGTAACTAAATTTCAAGCCACTGAAAACCTCAAACTTGTGCTCTAATGTTTCTTTGTTGATGCATTTCAACATAAATATTCATTTGCAGACTTTCAAGGACATTTGTTTCACAATCTCTCCTTTAATTACTGGTATATCATCTAGAGACTTTTGGTTTATTGACTATTATTATGTGATTGTTGATTAAGTTCAATTTAGTTTCAATAAGATTTAATTTACTTGTCATTCATATTGCAATCCATAAAGCTCTCTCTGCATGTACATAGATCTAATCAAAATAAAATATTGTACAAATCAAATTTTGTGAATAAAATAAATGATGTGAATAAATCATATCTATGAATGTATAACATTAAATCATTTTCATTTCTTTTGGTTGTATATCATGGGTTTATCCGGGGCACAGGGGCACAAAAACATTTTATTACTGGTCCACCATCAGCAAAGGTATTTCTTGAATTACACAAATTTGTACTAAAATTTACAGCCTTCCCTCCCCTTCAAGATAAATTGGAATCATCCACTTTGACTTTGGCTCGCATCATGCACATTTCAGATGTGGATCCTTCCATTAGTTCTTGGGGATAAACAGCAGAGCTGCACAGTGGTGATGAAGTTGGAATTGAGTCAAGAATGTTTGGGAGTGATTCAGCCAACAACTGGATTCAGGTCTGCATTAACCAGTTCGCGTCGGAGGCCGTGTATACACGCAATTTTTTTTTGCACCACGGATCGGAGAGCGTCTAAACACGCCACAGGAAACTCCGGAATATTTGTATGCATGCTCGCCCCGGCTGAGCCACGTGTGTACAGTGAAATGCTCGGAAGTGCCGGCCACCCGCTGTGGAAGCTTCCATTAACGTGTGTGTGGGAAAAAGAAACCCGCCACAGGGGCCCACAAAAACTTTTTTATTCCCGAAGCGAGCTGGTTAAAAGAAAGCTAATATCAGCTCTTTTAGAATGAGGGATTTTTGTCTAAGAACTAAACTTTCCTGAAATGACCTTTTGCAAACTGATTGAAATGTCAACTCAGTGATTCTTAATCCTCAGAAACACACAAAATATTGAACATGCTTACCATCAAGTATCACAGAAACTTACCATTAACTTTTACAAAAATCCCTGAACAAGTTGACACATCCTGTACAACGAGCTAAAACACCATCTGATGTTCTCATGGTCATTGCTGACAGAAAGAGGGCAGCATGCTACAACATTGAAGCTATCATGTTATTCAGACTACCCAACCAGAATGATCTGTAGGAAGATTGTTTCAAAAGAATTTAAATATCGTTAAGATTCAAGCCAATAAGAGACAATGTTTTCATGACCATGAGATCAAGTTAGAATATTAACATAATCACACAAATTTTGCATGACTCCTACCTTAAAGAGGCAGTACTTATCGACACAATCAACAGGGCATGGAAACAAAGTGCTTGTTGTAGATAAACTCATTGACTGAAAATAATATCCCATATGATAAGGTGATAATACCGTTGCTGCTGCATAAATAAGCCAGTAATTTTCAGTCACTATGGTTATCTTAAACTAGGACACCAATTCCATGCCCTGTTGAAAATCTGCTCTGAACTCAAAACATGAAAGTTTAACATTACTGTATCAATATTAGAAATAGTAGAAATATTTAATTGAAAACATGACAATTGGATTCAAAATTCAATGCATGGTGTAGATCACAGGATGAAGACCGATTGTGTCACAGCCACAGGGATAAAGAACCAGCAAACCATAGGTAATGTCCTTAATTGCCCATGGCCACAACCCCAAGGGTATTTATCCTGAGGTCAAGACAAAGTGTCACTCATTTATTCCCATTCATGAATGCTCTCCTGATTTTGTTGTAAAAATATAAAAAACTTTGTTGCAAAAACTGGAATAATTTGCATCCAGAAACACAGATGCAGCTGGTGCATCTCAAATGAACTTTGCACAAATGTTTAAAGGGAAGGTACAGCATTGGTAATGACATGAACACAAAATGACCAAATTATTATATGAAAGCTAACTTCAAATATAAATTATATCTGAAGTGCTTGCATTTAAACAAAAAATGAACAAAATAGAACATTTACTGCAATGTTTTCTGTAAAAATTGGGAATGTTTTTTTTATTTTTTACATTTTTCTCAAGACTGGACTCCACATTGAACTGAAACTGGTTGATCAAGTACATCTTGGTTCAAAGAGAGAAAGCATCCTTGTAGAAGCAGTGATACCAACATTAAGACTGGTCTTAAACAACCATGTGATCACATCTCAACCAATCAGAATTCCTAAACCTAGTCTAAACTGCCTCTGAGTCATTTATGAATTTTCAAATTTTCAGGCCAACTAAACCAATTCAACTAAAACAAAGTCCCTTCTTTCCTGAAGCTAAGTTAATAATTTATTACCTTCTCCCACCATCCTCCTCCAACATTCCCTGCTAATCCCCATCATTTCAAATGAATACTCCCAGTATCATTGTCCTGAGTCATGACTACAGCATTTCTTAAAATTATAAACTACTTCTGACAGTTTAATTCTTAACCAGTTGACGTCGGGAATATTTATTTTTTCCGGTCCCCTGTGCGGGTTTATTTTCAGTGAAAAATCTGAAAAAATTTCTAGCCATTAATAAATTTTTTTGTCAATGAAACTAAGTTCGGACACCCAAATAAACACCTTTACTCAATGACATTTTGGGAATTAAATGGCTAGTTTTTTAATTACGGTTGTGTTTGTTTAGCACAATTAGACCGTTGGCAAGCCCTGATGCAACAGCCTATTAGTGACAAGCGCCCGGTTGAAAAGACGGCATACCTGGAGAGAGATCGAATGCCTCGTAAACAATGGACATAAATCCCTCTTTACAAATCCCTGGCTGGTACGTCAAAGGAACAGGTCTTGGATAAAGGGATTACACAAAAATCAACGAAAAGAGTGAACTCGTTCAGTATTTGCAGTGCATTTTGTCCGGGGCCACCGAACCGTGACCCCATGGACTCCGAGAAACGATTGCGTGTATACAAGTCAGCCGCCACGACGGCACGCCACGTGTGGCGTGTTGACAAGTCTCCCGGTGACACACAAAAATCGGAATGCGTGTTTAGACGCTCTCCGATCCGCTGTCCAAAAAAAAATTGCGTGTATACACGTCCTCCGAAGCGAACTGGTTAATTAAAGTGACAATATCATCACAATTAACAGGGCATGGAATCTGAGTGCTAGTTTTAGATTAACTCAGTGACTGAAAATAATACTCCACATGATAAGGTCATATTACCATTGCTGCTGCATAAATGAATCAGTAATTTTCAGTCACTGTGTTCATCTTAAACTAGGACACTGATTCCATGCCCTGTTGAAAATCTGCTGTGATCATAGTGATACTGCCCATTTAACAAAAATTCGAGAGAAACAAATATTAAACCCTAGTCACACTAGAGGCGGAATGCCGTCGGAATGAAAATTCTTTGTATATTCCTGGATATTCGAAGTGCATTATAAAACTTCTGACTGCATTCTGAGTGCATTCCAAATATTCGGGCCCATTCTTGTGGCCGGCCCGAATGTTTTGCTCATGCTCAAAACTTTCGAGGTGCATTCGAAGTGGAGAAATATCGAACGGCATTCGAAGTGTATTCTAACTGCACTCTAGATCTGACTGCATTCTAAATATTCTTACGGCATTCCAACAGCATTCGAAACATTCTGATCGCATTCGAGGGAGAATCGAAACGCCAAGTCACTTCAAATCCTGCCAGAATGTCCCGAATGCGCCTCGAATGAGCCGGAATGCACATCGAATGCATCTTGATTGCTGCCGGAATCTATTTCGATATTAAAAGAATTCAGCTGGAATGCGCCGAATATCGTCCAGAATCTTTCGATTGCGCTCGAATGCGGCTCGAATGCAGTCGGAACGTCCCGATTGGCCTCGAATGAGTCCGGACGTAATTCAGAACACCGCCGAATCGCGCATAAAACGCGGCCAGCTGCCGCTGGAACGTCAGTCTGCATTGAGGAGTCACCTGGTCAACATCACGTCATGCAGCCAAGGAAGAAGGGAGCCAAGGTCAAGAAGTCCACCACTGGACGGGGCAGAGGCTGCAGCCCAAGAAGCCCATGAAGAGCCAGCTCCTGTTGTTGAAGATGCTCCAGCACCTTCAGAGTCTGACGCTGAGTCCACAGCCCCTGCCCCTGCTTCCCAGATGGACATAGTGGCCGAGGTCCATCAGCCAGCAGCACAGTCCTCCTCTGACAGTGATGATGAGCTTCCTCCCAGTGAGGCTGCCAAGTCCCAGAAGAAGCGCAAGAGGGAGCTGGTGACGGCTGACTTCACCGACGAGCAGGAGCAGGAGATGGTTGACTGGCTCTAGGCCCCCGAGCAAGATTGCCTCCTCAACAAGAAGCACCCCAACTACATCAAGAAGGGCCTGAAGGATGCACTGTGGGAGCAGAAGGCCAGGGAGATGGGCAAGACCAGTGACCAGCTGAAGAAGTGGTACGCCAACATGAGATCAAGGTTTGGCAAGCTGAAGCAGACTCCCTCATCAGGTTCTGGCAACACTGAACTGACTGCAAGGGACCGCTGGATCCTGCGCCACTTCGAATTTGTCAGGCCCCACCTCATCGTCCAGGGCAAAAAGAGGGTCACTGTCAGTGTAAGTATTTTATTTCATTATTTTCATGTTTTCATTTTGATGCTCCTGATGAAATTGCAACCATTGTCCACATGTTTTCACATTACTTATGATTGTTTCAGGGATGATGAGGCTGATGGTGTTCTTTGCCACACGGAAACTGTACATGAGGCTGGGGTACTAGTCACCTGAAGCCAGGAACCTCACAGTGATGGCCAGCTTCAAGCCTTGAGGTAGCGCCTTCCTCATCTTCGTATCCTGCTTCTCTATCCTTGGCCCCACTCTCTGCATCAACTCATCAAACATGGCAGGCTCCATCCTGAGGTAGTTGAAGAAGGACTGTGGGTCTTCTACTCTGAGCTCCTCCATCAGTCTGGCGTAATGTCCATACAGCCCCCTCCTCTCCTCTATCAGCCATGGTCGGGTCTGATATCTTCTGGGTCTTCTCCTACTGTTTCTTCTCCTGGCCTCCTCCACATCTCTTTCAAGCAGGTCTTGCTGGAGGACAGCAATCTGGAGCAAAGCAACATGGTCCAGGGGTCCATACTCTATGATGGTTGGGCTGAGACTGATGAAAATGCTACATTCGGGGACCATTCGCGGCATTCTTGATACACTCGGGACATTCGTGTTACATTCTAAGTACATTCGAAGTACATTGTAAGTATTCGAGCTGCATTCTGTTTGAATTCTTTGACGTTCGAACCATATTCGGCGGCCATTCCGGGAGTGTTCTGACTGCATTCGAGGTGAAATCGTACAGCATTCGAGGCACCTTCCAACCAGACTTCGGGCGGTATTCGGGCAGCAATTGAACCGCACTCGTACGGCATTCGAAGTGCATTCTAAATATTCTGACTGCATTCTAACAGCATTCTAAATATTCCTACTGTGTTCCAACTACATTCGAGCTGCATTCGAGAGCTAATACACCCGGAATGTGCAAGAATCATTCGAGGTGGTTCAAAGCGCATCTCTAAAGTATTCGAACAGCATTCTTACAAAGCTTGGTCAATGTGAAATTCCCTCCCGAATGTGGCACGAATTTTGAAAATTCTTCATTCCGGCTGGTTCTGCTTGATTCCTGCTGATTCAGAATAAGTGTGACGGGGGCATTAGTACAAATTCAATATCTGGAATTTTCGTTTTAAAATAAAGTACATTTTACCTGCACTAAATCTATATCACAGTGAATTGGTGACACATTACAAACCCAAATATTGGTCAATATCAACATTTGAGAATGAAATAACTCACATTTGATCATGTTTATTGTAATAATAAAATGATCTATGATTATATTGAGCATAGTTCTATAGCTCCCATAGAGTAAAGAGTCAATGATGTAAGGGTGTAGGGCAATGGGTTAAATGGGACTATGAATTTATCACACTACTCCTATGAGGATTGACCAGAAACTTATAATAATGCAACTGGATTTAGCAACTCCTGACCAATGAGAGCCTGACAATGCTGGGCAGTGGTCAGAGCTTTCTCAGACATTTCAAGGAATCAGTCTCACTGTGTCTCAGTGTTTCAACAAGGGCTTTGGTTATTATTTACAGAGAAGTCACCTATCAGTCATGAATAGTGCAGTTATCAGCAGTGGTAAAAGTCAGAGAGAAGTTAGTATTTGTATTGTATTAACAAGTGTGAGTATAATCATATAGCAAGGACCTTACTCTATGGTATAATCTATGGGATACTATCCTGTAGATTATACTCACACTTTACAACACAAGCAGGATACAATATTATATACAACATCATGCAACACAGCTGAACTTTCACAATGAAGTTCAATATGCATACGTCATTGAGTCAAACAATTATGGTACACTGTATTCACTGTGTACTGTACATATCAGCCAGGTAGACCTATGACCTAATGACTTTGTCATGTACTCTACCAGGAACTAAACTTTGTTTGTCAAGCGCCATTTTGTTTGGGATCCGCCCTAAAGTTTCATGTTATATCATATGCTCTGCCAGAAAGTAAAAATTGACTTCATTTTGTGTTCAACTGGCTTCAATAAAACAAAGTAAAACCACTGTGAGGTAAGCTAACATTTGTCATGTTTGTTTAGATGTTTGGAGTGACTTCTATGGACAGTGAATATAGTGATTATGATTTTGTTCATCTACTCAGCAGATTGAGTTTTACCATACGGTACTTCCACAAGGTTGTGGGATCACAAAATCCTGTAATGAATGTTGAACTCAGTTTAGAAATTCTAATTCAGTGTATGATGTATTATAAGACATTGTCTTCTTGTTGAAACATATCTATATGATACAAGTTAAATGATAGTTGAGACAAATCAGGTCCACAATACACACTGGAGATTAAAGATGTATCGCTGTGTTTTATCGGAAATTTCCTTTTATAAATAAAAAAAATACTTTGAAATTGGAAATTTAAAAAACAATAGTTGTCCGCATCTTGGTATAGAAGTAACAATTTATGAGGGGACCTAACATCAATTAATTTTGGTACATATTTACTGTAAAACCAGGCTTTTTCCTTTCACAAGTAAAATAGCAATGCATAATTGCTGGAAATTGCTGTTAAAATACCAAATAACACTGGCCATGCATCTTTAAGCAGGAACGTTTGAAAATGTTTGGTAAAATTTGAAGAAAATAAGTTTTTATATGAGATATTTATTTAATATTGATTTGTTGTTGGTTCACTAAAGTTTTAAGAAATTAAATAAGACATCAACAATTCTTGTATGTATACCAATAGATGAAGTGAAAACCTAATCATTGTAATGAATTGAGGATGTAACGTTCAATTTCGGTTTTAATCATTCTGTCAAAATATGTTTAACTGGATTTTTTTTGTTAGATGTCTGGTTTTAAAGTTCACAACTTTGGTGACCAAACACAATTTAAATCTCCAGTATTTTGTCAGCATGAGTACACAATACATCTTTAATATTAACCTTTAATAGATGACCAAAAGAAGGCTAAATTATGGTATGGAGGGATAAGCAACTCCCAGGAAATGCCTTCCTTATTGAAATTGACATTGAAATTTGTTTTCATTTGATACTACAGTAAATACTGTTAAACAAGATTTATTGAAAAATTGTATCTCAAATGTAATTTGAAGCTTTTTTTTCTGAAAGTCAAATAGCCTTTTAAACACTTTTGACAAACTTATTGTTGCATTACCTGATGTTAGTCTGAAATTGATTCTGCTTTTACATTTCATTCCATACATCATTTATAAACAGATCTATAGAAATGGCTACTTCTAATCCAACATTGGGTTCAGCTCTAGAGAAAATCAGCAAGGATATTGAGTGCAGTATTTGCAAAGAGGTGTACAGACAACCCAAAATACTGGACTGTGTCCACAGCTTCTGTGAAAACTGTTTAGATGAATACCACACTACCAAATACAAGGATGCTGTCATGATTCCTTGTCCTTTGTGTCGACGGGAGACACAACTTCCTACGATGGGTGTTCCAGGCCTCAAGACCAACTTCTATCTAATTGGTCTTGTTGAAAAGATCACATTGCAACAGAAGTTGGTCAGCTCTGGTAATATGCAGCTATTGTGTGAGATATGTGATGAAGAGAATGAGGCTATCCATCGCTGTCTTGACTGTGCACAGAACCTCTGTGCAAATTGCTGTAAAAGACACCCCCAAATCGCTGCATGTTCAAACCATACCATTGCTACTTTGGAGGACTTTATTCAGGGGAAGGTAGCAATAAAGGAGACAAAACAAAAACGTCGGCCAGAATGCCAAACCCATGAGGGTGAAGTGGCATGGTTCTACTGTGTAACATGTGACAAGTTGATTTGCCAAGCTTGCACTGTCCTAGACCACTGTAAACCACAACATGAGTACATTGATTGCAACCAAGCCTCCACATATAAACAGTCATTGGCTCAATTCTTTACTTCCCTTGAAAGAGTTCTCAAGGAACTTGAACAATCTCTAGCAACTGCCTCAACAATGAAAGACAAACTGGGCATCACAGTTGAAAGAACCATGGCAGAGGTGAAGAACAGAGCTGATGAGATCAGGGCTGAGGTAACAGCTCAAGAGAGTCGTATCATTGATGAAATCAAAAACCTCCACAAAGATCAGAACAACAAATTGGATGAATATGAGCAAACAGTGAGTGTAATCTCACAACAAATACAGCATTCACTGGAGACCGCCAAAGATGTCACCAACAATTCATCAGATCCTGACTTCCTTGCACTCTATCCCACTATCAGCAAGGACTTGAAATTTCTCAGCAGTCAAAGTCTTCCCAAAATTGATCACAAGCTTTGTCATCTGAGATTCAATGAGCGTCAGAGGGTTGGTGATATCAATCTTGGCAAGGTGGAGCTGCAGGAACCCAAGTGGGAGTTGTGTGAAGAATTTGGCAAAAAGGGAGGTGGTTCAGGAGAATTCAATGGGGCTTGTGGTATTGCTGCTTGTCAACCTGGTGATGAGATTGCAGTGACAGACTACTGGAACAAGAGAGTGGTAATCTGCAGCACCAAGGGACATCAGAAAAGAACCATTCCAATACAAGGATGTAAGTTTCTTATGTACACATTATGCATTCAATAGCATGTAGTGTAGTACAGTGCATGCTGTGTAAAAACAAGACTGTGGTGCAGTACATTTCATTTCAAGTCATTTTAAAATTTTACACGTCAAATTCACAAAGCTACAAATCCATTAAAACAACAAAAAAGAAAAATTGCACAGTATAAAAAAAACGAGTGAACAACAGTGAAAAAAGAAATAACAGCCCCAAACAGAGACAATACCCCTGTAGGATTGCAAGTGAACTTAAATAGATATTCTAAACCACTCTTTAACAAAGACTTTATTTATTGTTATGACTTATTAGACATCCATAATACCAACTAAAATATCATTTGACTCTCAATTTTTTTGTTAGTTTTAAACAAACGTCTAAAAATACATCGGTCCATGCGGCTTAATTATTCAGCCAATTTGCAGAAAGAACACACTGCTGTTTAAGTATGTAAATGCAACACATCAGTGGAGGTTCAATAAACATGGCATGGGTAGCAGCATAAAGGGTTGTTGTGTTTTCATATAGTCAGTCGTCTGCTAGTAACATTAATAAATGTACTCCTTCAACTTCATCTTTAATTTGGGAAATTCTGCTTAAGAGTTAAATTCAATTGTTTAATTTAATTGTTTGTCAGACAGCCATAGACCAGAATTATCACCAGAGTGTGTCTTTAATGAACGCTTTCCAGAATCCCAAAGTGAAGTTCCACAGATTTCCAGCCGGCCATAGAAGCTTGACGAGATCTTTTATGCGCTTTGTAATTTAAAACAACTGGTCAAACTCATTTGCAGCACACATTATTCAAAAGATTGCCAATAAATAACTGCCACACTCCACTTACTGAATTCATTCATTGTTGTGTCGACATGACACTGAATGATGTTGATGAACATGCATGTAAACAACTCATTGACATACCCTATGAATTGACAGACCAAATGATCATGGCATCTGACCAGTTTAAAGTTACTCTGAATAAAAGCAAACAACTCATTGACATACCCTATGAATTGACAGACCAAATGATCATGGCATCTGACCAGTTTAAAGTTACTCTGAATAAAAGCAAACAACTCATTGACATACCCTATGAATTGACAGACCAAATGATCATGGCATCTGACCAGTTTAAAGTTACTCTGAATAAAAGCAAACAACTCATTGACATACCCTATGAATTGACAGACCAAATGATCATGGCATCTGACCAGTTTAAAGTTACTCTGAATAAAAGCAAACAACTCATTGACATACCCTATGAATTGACAGACCAAATGATCATGGCATCTGACCAGTTTAAAGTTACTCTGAATAAAAGTAAACAACTCATTGACATACCCTATGAATTGACAGACCACAATGATGATGGCATCTGACCAGTTTAAAGTTACTCTGAATAAAAGCAAACAAAAGAGTACATAAATAACTTTAACAATTACCTTCCTGGTAATTTCATATATATCAAATTATCCATTGAATGGTCAAATTTGTCCCTGTATTGATGGACAATCATGACAGATGTTCATGTGTATCAGTAAACTGAGCATTAATTGCAGGTATACAATGTACACATACACATAATCTTGATAAGTTTGTTTTCCCTCACTTACACCACACGCTATGCCGCATTGCCACGATGTAAACAAAGATTGACATCAGACTTTCCTGATTTTCAGATGCCTTCTAAATAAGGATATCCCGTATGTTATGTTGGCTTTGGATTATGATTTTTTAGGACATGATTTTGGCCGTACTAAAATAATCTTACATTATAAGAGCATAACTCTCAGACCACCTCTCTTGTGTTTGTCATAAGTGTATGTCGTAAGTGTTTGTCGGTACCTATGGGTTCCCTGGCTCTGGATGTTACCCCCGGTGGCATGTTCTGGCTGCCCTTAGAAATCCCAATGTTTCTGTGCGAGAGGAGGAAAAAGTTATTTCAGCATTTTTCCCAATCTTTTCTGCCATGCCGTGGCTGTAGTCCGCGTCGTTACATTACCCGAACCCGAATCTGAACCTGAACCTGTGCCCGCTGTCTGCGTGTGTTTCCTCATGTGGCACTGTATGGCGCATGTTTCATTCGCATAATGCAATACGTTGTCCACTGCCGTATCTCCAACATCGAACATCCGTTTATGTCAGGTCCCTGTATTCTCATAACAAGCTATAAATTACCCGATCACGATGATCAGCATGCAATTGCCCCACTAATCCAATTACTGCAAACAATTAGGCAAATATTCCCTCATATGCTGCTGGTGTGATAAGTTGTTTGAAGCAGCCACTGCCAGGCCCTTTGCAGTCTTAATGATTGGATACAATGTATGTTGGAGAAAAATATATGGCAAATGTTGGTAAAATATTAGTGTAAATATTACATTGTTCGAGAGTTACAGATTTCTGTTTGCAACGCTCAAATGTTAAGTCCGAATTTTAAAAAGTCGTTTACGGGTAATTGGAACCGAAAAATGGAACCGGGTAATGACAGTTTCAGTCGGGTATCTGGATACCTGGATACCCGGCACAGCCCTAGCTATGAAACAATTATATTAGGAGTTTCTACAGAGTAATGACAGTTTCAGTCGGGTATCTGGATACCTGGATACCCGGCACAGCCCTAGCTATGAAACAATTATATTAAGAGTTTCTACAGAGTAATGACAGTTTCAGTCAGGTATCTGGATACCCGGATACCCGGCACAGCCCTAGCTATGAAACAATTATATTAGGAGTTTCTACAGAGTAATGACAGTTTCAGTCGGGTATCTGGATACCCGGCACAGCCCTAGCTATGAAACAATTATATTAGGAGTTTCTACAGAGTAATGACAGTTTCAGTCGGGTATCTGGATACCCGGATGCACAGCCCTAGCTATGAAACAATTATATTAGGAGTTTCTACAGAGTAATGACAGTTTCAGTCGGGTATCTGGATACCCGGATACCCGGCACAGCCCTAGCTATGAAACAATTATATTAGGAGTTTCTACAGAGTAATGACAGTTTCAGTCGGGTATCTGGATACCCGGATACCCGGCACAGCCCTAGCTATGAAACAATTATATTAGGAGTTTCTACAGAGTAATGACAGTTTCAGTCGGGTATCTGGATACCCGGATACCCGGCACAGCCCTAGCTATGAAACAATTATATTAGGAGTTTCTACAGAGTAATGACAGTTTCAGTCGGGTATCTGGATACCCGGATACCCGGCACAGCCCTAGCTATAAAACAATTATATTAGGAGTTTCTACAGAGTAATGACAGTTTCAGTCAGGTATCTGGATACCCGGCACAGCCCTACATGTAGCTATGAAACAATTATATTAGGAGTTTCTACAGAGTAATGACAGTTTCAGTCGGGTATCTGGATACCCGGATACCCGGCACAGCCCTAGCTATGAAACAATTATATTAGGAGTTTCTACAGAGTAATGACAGTTTCAGTCGGGTATCTGGATACCCGGATACCCAGCACAGCCCTAGCTATGAAACAATTATATTAGGAGTTTCTACATGTATTTCAGCAAACCTTTCAAGTTATTAACCATGAGTTAATGTGAAATTATCAATTTGATTCAGTTTCCGATGACCTTCTCTTAGAAAGCGGGGAAATCTCTATAACTATGAGTGCATTAGAATATCTCTTTATTCACTGTCTAATTGCTCTCCTAGTAATATCTCAACAAACATTAAACAAAATGTTTGAATAATAATTTAATGTAGAAACGTTCCACTTAACTGAATTTTCCTAGAAAAAGAAAGTGGCTCATAACTACATGTTATGCTATTAAAACCTTCATACATTGAAATTATGTGCTATACATGTACTCACTGGCTGTCATCAATTTAAATTTAGCCTATTTTATTTTCTGAAACATGTCAATGATTGTAATAAATAGTGAATAATAAATCATGACAGTTCAAAGGTTCAAAGTGAACATTGGCTGTTGTGAATCTCTTTGTACATGTATAGGCCTTTATGTCAAAATATGTAGAAATATCTTCATTTAATGTTCAGCTCATAAAACATAACACACATAATTGTTATATCACTGTGCTGTGTTATCTCTATTATTATTATTTTTCCAGATCCATGTGGCATTGCAGCTATACACAATCACTTAGTTGTTGTAGACAACACCAACAAAGTCATCAAGATGTACAACAATGATGGCACACTTGCCTTTGACTTCCACACAGTGCCTCATAGTGAGGTATGGAAGACAGGAGTGTCCCTCTGGAGTGTAGCAGTAAATAATAAGGGTAACATCATAATAGGTGACGTGGAGAGGATGTTGGTGAGCGAGCACAGCCCCACTGATGGCTCGCTCATCCACACTATGCCAGTCAAAACAGCACCTCACTTCCTGGCCATTGATAATAATAATTATAATAGAGTTGTAGTCAGTGGTTTTGACCAACATCAAGTAGACATTGTTGATAGCAATGGTACTTCATTACTCACAATCAAACCAACAATCAATGGTCAGGAAGTTAAATACTGCAGAGGTGTATGCTGTGACAGATCAGGCATATACATTGCAGTGCACAATGAGTCTAACACTGGTCATATTCACCATTATGATGATAATGGTAGATTCATCTCATGTATAGCTCAGGGTCTGGAGTGGCCCATGGGAATCACATTCACTGCAGATGGGCATCAGCTGGTAGCAGCAGACTGGTACTCAGTGAAGATATATCACATAATGTGATGTAATCCAACATGCTGCTGACTGGCAATCTCCCTTGTCATCATCATAATGGTGAAATGTCCTCTTCAAGATATGTTACCCAAACATGTAATGTAGAATCTTGAGTATCAATGTCACTCTATAGAATTAATCTTGTATCATTTATTATTAATGTTTGACATGACAAGAGATACAGAGCATATACAATTCACTGAAAATGAAATCTTCACTCAGGAAATTATTGCTGTTTTGATGAAAACAAAAATTACCAGTAAAATATCGGTGATACATCTTGTAAAAAGAAATATTTCACAAGACAAATGTCCAAGAAGCATGATTAATCTAAGTACCTAAATGAATTAATGACAGGTCATGCCATCAATTCATTTCATAACTTTATTACTGTAAACATGGCTCTGATGCTTTTTAATATTTCATTTATAATTTTTGCACATTTTGATGCCTTTCTACAAGGAAAATAGTTATTTTCAGATAAAAAAATTGCCATGAATCACTGGTGAAAAAATATATGATGCATCTTTCAGAGAGAGTTCCCCCCATTTTGCTTTTTGCATTGTCTGTTGATTTGTAAATGTTACTCTTTAATTATTCATATGTCAATATCTTGTCAATACTTTCTTTGTTTTCACTGATGGCCACCCATTGTTTGCCAATCACCAGTTGACAAAAACTACAATTGTGACATAGCAAAAGAAAGGTCTATACCCTCTCTTTTCCCCCTCTGGATCCACCCTTGTACAGAGTTGCATAATGGAAAGGTTATATTATACACCTGAGCTGCACCTTATACAAGTCTAGTTTTCTTCCTCTTACCTTTTGTTGGAGCATCCTGAGCTGATCTCTCTTGGTTGAGGATGTTTCTTGCTGAGACTGTTTCTTGTTGACCTCTGATCAGGTCAATTAGAAGGGTTGTCATGCTGTCAACCTGGAGGGAAATAAAAATGAATAGTACATTCTTGATACACTGTTTGTAAAATGTCATCATGTGCATGAATACTAAATGACAATCAAGAATTGCATATAAACAATTGACCAGTCAATGTTTCATTTGGAAACAAGTTGTGAAATCTCATTCACAGTTTCTAAACCAAAGCACTGTAGGTTTCTATGCAATCATTTCTGTCCCATTCCAGACAGAAATTTTCTTCAGGAAACCCATGACTCTTAATATCATAAATGAGCAACTAATTCGTCATAATAATTTGTGAAATTACAAAAGAGGAGCTTCATTTGTCTTGATTTAAATTTATATTTCAACATATATGATTATTGTACACTTTTAAAAATAAGCATTCATAATTAGCTTTATATATTATATATTGAACACTTTTACAAATGATAATCTTCATCAATTGTGTAATAAGCTTAATTGTATACATTGCAATGAACAAACTGTTTTGAGGTTTTCATGTCCCAAGTCCGGTGGGTGTGAGGTGCCTTGGGGGATGAAGCCCTCCTCCCTGCTTTGGGTATTTTGTTATCTAATTATACCTTGTAGAAGTTGGTTGATATAAATACTAAGCACTGTACATTATCTATATATATGAGCATGATTCCATGTGGATCCAGTCTCTTGTAGAGTCTTCAATGAGGGTAATGACCTTCATTATACTGTCATTTATTTAGTTGCTACAGTTCATCATACTCATGTGCATCACCAGGGAGGTTTGAAGGATGTGAACAAAACTCCTTCTAGATTTGGATTCTATATTTTAATGAAGAAGCAAAGATGCCACTTCTTTTCTAAAAAAACAAAAAACAAAAACAATTTGTGTGATAATGTGAACATTTGAATACATTTACAAATGTTCAACTCATAATGAAATTCCTGGTGACACGCATGATACTATGTAATGTTTATATTCAAGTCTTGTGTACTTTTATCAATTGTTGGAATCTAATGCACCTTCTTAATAAGGTCAATCCAATTCTATTTCTGAATGAATGTATTTGTACAGGGAGGTTACACTTTTGCTAAATTTCTTCTACAAGTTTGCTTACTTTCAAGATCTGCATTTATCAACCAACCTGTGAAAGTTTCAGCTTAATGAGGTTGTGTCTTTAATGTCAAAATAGTGAAAATACCTTTAAATTGTTTGTATTTATTATAATTTTGTGTCTCATTCAGTCATAAATTCAGTCAAGAAATGATTTCATAAATTTGTATTTATATGATAGCTCCTCAGACAGAAAGATTTGAAGAGATGTTTGATTCCATCATCAACTTTACACCAAGTACATTATATGTAAAACTATGTGTAACCTCCCTTTAAGCAAATTATTATTGTTTTGTAATTCCACAATTTGTCCATTCCTCAATGGAGTAACTAAATTTCAAGCCACTGAAAACCTCAAACTTGTGCTCTAATGTTTCTTTGCTGATGAATTTCAACATAAATATTCATTTGCAGACTTTCAAGGACATTTGTTTCACAATCTCTCCTTTAATTACTGGTATATCATCTAGAGACTTTTGGTTTATTGACTATTATTATGTGATTGTTGATTAAGTTCAATTTAGTTTCAATAAGATTTAATTTACTTGTCATTCATATTTTTTTATGCAAATCGCTCCACACAAGGCCAAGGTGGGGGCTAGCAAGTCATTGAGTTGTTACAATAACTCAACACTGAAGAACCAGCCCCTCGCACCGAAACAAGACAAGTTTATAACCAGCCTCTTCACGGTGCGAATAGGACTGGGAGGGGTAACTAGTCCAGAACAAGGCAGTTGTTAAACTGCCTCTGCCCCATATTGCAATCCATAAAGCTCTCTCTGCATGTACATAGATCTAATCAAAATAAAATATTGTACAAATCTAATTTTGTGAATAAAGTAAATGATGTGAATAAATCATATCTATAAATGTATAACTTTGAATCAGTTTCATTTCTTTTTGTTGTATACCATGGGTTGAATTTTATTACTGGTTCACCATCATCAAATGAATTTGAATATATTTACACAAATTTGTCTTAAAATTGACATTTTCCTACAATGTATATTGTAAATGTTGACCTACTGTAAAATTCACTAAAAAATTCACTACAATGTTTTAAATAAACAATTTAATATCAAGAAGTCATGTCTTTGGATATGATGTTAGAATTAAACTTTACTTGGTGACATCAATTTGATTCTTGTAGAATTCATCGTGTGATGATTAAAATGGTTTACAATTTCATCTACACAAAACATGCTTGAGTTCAAACATAAATTACAGAGATATTGTAAACATTAGGAAGGTCTGAAGTTTTGATTCAAACATTAGCATAGTATCATAGGTGGATCCAGGGGTCAAAGGGTCATCTACCCCTCCCCTCATCTTTTATCACCATACATGTAAATTTATTATACATTATTTGTGTGTCGTGCTTTTCTGCCGTGTCATTTTCAAGATCCTGAATCCGCTCATGCACAGAATCATTCTCCGCATTAAAGAAACTCTAATATCAGTTCTTTTAGTATGAGGGATTTTTGTCTAAGAACAAAAATTTCCTGAAATGACCTTTTGCAAACTGATTGAACAAAATATTGAACATGCTTACCATCAAGTATCATAGAAACTTACCATCAAGTTTCACAAAAATCCCTGAACAAGTTGACACATCCTGTACAACAAACTACAACACGACCTGATGTTATCATGGTCATTGCTGACAGAAAGAGGGCAGCATGCTACAACATTGAAGCTATCATGTTATTCTGACTACCCAACCAGATTGATCTGTAGGAAGATTGTTTCAAAAGAATTTAAATATTGTTAAGATTCAAGCCAATAAGAGACAACATTTTCATGACCATGAGCTCAAGTTAGAACATTAATATAATCACACAAGGTTTCATGACCCCACATCTCCCTAGCTTAAAGGGGCAGTATCATGATTAACAGGACATGGAATTGGAGTACTAGTTTTAAATCAACTAATTGAATGAAAATAATAGCCCATATGATAAGGTTATAATTATTATCGTTGCTGCTGCATAAATGAGCCAGTAATTTTCAGTCACTATGGTTATCTTAAACTAGGACACCGATTCCATGCCCTGTTGAAAATCTGCTCTGAACTCAAAACATGACAATTCAATATTGCTTAGGGAATAAAAATTAGAAACAGAAATATTTAACTCAAAACATGACAATTGGATTCAAAATTCAATGCATGGTGTTGATGACAGGATAAAGACCGATTGTGTCACGGCCACAGGGATAAAGAACCAGCAAACCATAGGTAATGTCCTTAATTGCCCATGGCCACAACCCCAGGGGTATTTATCCTGAGGTCAAGACAAAGTGTCACTCTTTTATTCCCATTCATGAATACCCTCCTGATTTTGTTGTAAAAAATTAAAAACTTTCTTCCAAATTTGCATCCAGAAACACAGATGCAGCTGGTGCATCTCAAATGAACACAACTGTTTAAAGGGAAGGTACAGCATTGGTAATGACATGAACACAAAATGACCAAATTATTATATGACAGCTAACTTCAAATATAAATTACACTTGCATTTAAAAAAAATGAACAAAATAGAACATTTATTCCAATGTTTTCTGTAAAAATTGGGAATGTTTTTTTAACATTTTTCTCAAGACTTGACTCCACATTGAACTGAAACTGGTTGATTCAAGTACATCTTGGTTCAAAGAGAGAAAGCATCCTTGTAGAAGCAGTGATACCAACATTAATACTGGTCTTAAACAACCATGTGATCACATCTCAACCAATCAGAATTCCTAAACCTAGTCTAAACTGCCTCTGAGTCATTTATGAATTTTCCAATTTTCAGGTCAACTAAACCAATTCAACTAAAACAAAGTCCCTTCTTTCCTGAAGCTAAGTTAATAATTTATGACCTTCTCCCACCATCCTCCTCCAACATTCCCTGCTAATCCCCATCATTTCAAATGAATACTCCCCAGTATCATTGTCCTGAGTCATGACTACAGCATTTCTTAAAATTACAAACTACTTCTGACAGTTTCATTCTTAATTAAAGGGACAATATGATCACGATCAACAGGGCATGGAATCTGAGTGCTAGTTTTAGATTAACTCAGTGACTGAAAATAATACTCCACATGATAAGGTCATATTACTGTTGCTGCTGCATAAATGAATCAGTAATTTTCAGTCACTGTGTTCATCTTAAACAAGAACACTGATTCCATGCCCTGTTGAAAATCTGCTTTGATCGTGGCGATACTGCCCCTTTAACAAAAATTCAAGAGAAACAAATATTAGTACAAATTCTAATCTGGAATTTTCATTTTAAAATAAAGTACATTTTACCTGCACTAAATCTATATCACAGTGAATTGGTGACACATCACAAACCCAAATATTGGTCAATATCAACATTTGAGAATGAAATAACTCACATTTGATCATGTTTATTGTAATAATAAAATGATCTATGATTATATTGAGCATAGTTCTATAGCTCCCATAGAGTAAAGAGTCAATGATGTAAGGGTGTAGGGCAATGGGTTAAATGGGACTATGAATTTATCACACTGCTCCTATGAGGATTGACCAGAAACTTATAACAATGCAACTGGATTTAGCAACTCCTGACCAATGAGAGCCTGACAATGCTGGGCAGTGGTCAGAGCTTTCTCAGACATTTCAAGGAATCAGTCTCACTGTGTCTCAGTGTTTCAACAAGGGCTTTGGTTATTATTTACAGAGAAGTCACCTATCAGTCATGAATAGTGCAGTTATCAGCAGTGGTAAAAGTCAGAGAGAAGTTAGTATTTGTGTTGTATTAACAAGTGTGAGTATAATCATATAGCAAGGACCTTACTCTATGGGATACTATCCTGTAGATTATACTCACACTTTACAACACAAGCAGGATACAATATTATATACAACATCATGCAACACAGCTGAACTTTCACAATGAAGTTCAATATGCATACGACATAAAACACAATAAAGGGGGCCACTTTCCTACCGTCACGTTAGCAGTTTTTCTAATGGTTGTAATTTGTTTTTAAATAACTGAAACCACCCAAAAAGAATTTCAACATTTGAATAGACATGCATGCTTATCCTAAAGATAATTTGAGTTGATTATTACTATTAATTTTTTAATTACCCTAAAATTTCCATCAACAAATGGACGGAAAAGTGAGGTAACTTTTTCCGTCCAATTTTTATGGAAATTTGAGGGTAAAAAAATAAATAAAAAAATTAAAAAGCCTGCATGTCCATTCACATGTTGAAACACTTTTTGGTCGGTTTGAGGTACTTAAAAATAAATAACAACCATTGGAAAAACTGCTAACGTGACGGATGCAAAGTGGCCCCCTTTATTGTGTTTTATGTCATACGTCATTGAGTCAAACAATTATGGTACACTGTATTCACTGTGTACTGTACATATCAGCCAGGTAGACCTATGACCTAATGACTTTGTCACGTACTCTACCAGGAACTAAACTTTGTTTGTTAAGTGCCATTTTGTTTGGGATCCGCCCTAAAGTTTCATGTTATATCATATGCTCTGCCAGAAAGTAAAAATTTACTTCATTTTGTATTGAACTGGCTTCAATAAAACAAAGTAAAACCACTGTGAGGTAAGCTAACATTTGTCATGTTTGTTTAGATGTTTGGAGTGACTTCTATGGACAGTGAATATAGTGATTATGATTTTGTTCATCTACTCAGCAGATTGAGTTTTACCATACGGTACTTCCACAAGGTTGTTGGATCACAAAATCCTGTAATGAATGTTGAACTCAGTTTAGAAATTCTAATTCAGTGTATGATTTATTATAAGACATTGTCTTCTTGTTGAAACATATCTATATGATACAAGTTAAATGATAGTTGAGACAAATCAGGTCCACAATACACACTGGAGATTAAAGATGTATCGCTGTGTTTTATCGGCAATTTCCTTTTAGAAATAAAAAAAAAACTTTGAAATTGGAAATTTAAAAAACAACAGTTGTCCGCATCTTGGTATAGAAGTAAGAATTTATGAGGGGACCTAACATCAATTAATTTTGGTACATATTTACTGTAAAACCAGGCTTTTTCCTTTCACAAGTAAAATAGCAATGCATAATTGCTGGAAATTGCTGTTAAAATACCAAATAACACTGGCCATGCATCTTTAAGCAGGAACGTTTGAAAATGTTTGGTAAAATTTGAAGAAAATAAGTTTTTATATGAGATATTTATTTAATATTGATTTGTTGTTGGTTCACTAAACGGTTTTAAGAAATTAAATAAGACATCAACAATTCTTGTATGTATACCAATAGATGAAGTGAAAACCTAATAATTGTAATGAATTGAGGATGTAACATTCAATTTCGGTTTTAATCATTCTGTCAATATATGTTTAACTGGATTTTTTGTTAGATGTCTGGTTTTAAAGTTCACAACTTTGGTGACCAAACACAATTTAAATCTCCAGTATTTTGTCAGCATGAGTACACAATACATCTTTAATATTAACCTTTAATAGATGACCAAAACAAGGCTAAATTATTGGTATGGAGGGATAAGCACCTCCAAGGAAATGCCTGCCTTTTCGAAATTGACACTGAAATTTGTTTTCATGAGAACATGAAAAATAATTTGATACTACAGTTAATATTGTAACAAGATTTATTGAAAAATTGTATCTCAAAAATAATTTGAATCATGTTTCGGAAAGTCAAATAACCTTTTAAACACTTGTGACAAATGTATTGTTGCATTACCTGATGTGAGCCTGATATTGAGTTTGCTTTTACATTTCATTCCATACATCATTTATAAACAGATCTATAGAAATGGCTACTTCTAAACCAACATTGGGTTCAGCTCTAGAGAAAATCAGCAAGGATCATCTTGAGTGCAGTATTTGCAAAGAGGTGTACAGACAACCCAAAATACTGGACTGTGACCACAGCTTCTGTGAACACTGTTTAGATGAATACCACACCACCAAATACAAGGATGCTGTCATGATTCCTTGTCCTTTGTGTCCACGGGAGACACAACTTCCTACGATGGGTGTTCCAGGCCTCAAGACCAACTTCTATCTAAGTGGTCTTGTTGAGGAGATCACATTGCAACAGAAGTTGGTCAGCTCATCAGGCAACACAAAGCTTACCTGTGAATTATGCAATGAGGGAAATGAGGCTACACATCATTGTCTAGACTGCCCAATGGATATTTGTGGAAACTGCTACAAAATGCACCAGAAAATACCTGCATCGTCCAATCATACCATTGCTACTTTGGAAGACTTTAATCAGGGGAAGGTAGCAATAAAAGAGACAAAACAAAAACGTCGTCCAGAATGCCAAACACATGAGGGTGAACTGGCATGGTTCTACTGTGTAACATGTGACAAGTTGATTTGCCAAATTTGTACAGTCCTAGACCACTGTAAACCACAACATGAGTACATTGATTGCAAGCAAGCCTCATCCACATATAAACAGTCATTGGCTCAATTCTTTACTCCCCTTGAAGGAGTTCTCAAGGAACTTGAACAATCTCTAGCAACTGCCTCAACAATGAAAGACAAACTGGGCATCACAGTTGAAAGAACCATGGCAGAGGTGAAGAACAGAGCTGATGAGATCAGGGCTGAGGTAACAGCTCAAGAGAGTCGCATCATTGATGAAATCAAAAACCTCCACAAAGATCATAACAACAAATTGGATGAATATGAGCAAACAGTGAGTGTAATCTCACAACAAATACAGCATTCACTGGAGACTGCCAAAGATGTCACCAACAATTCATCAGATCCTGACTTCCTTGCACTCTATCCCACTATCAGCAAGGACTTGAAATTTCTCAGCAGTCAAAGTCTTCCCAAAATTGATCACAAGCTTCTTCATCTGAGATTCAAGGAGAGTCAGAGGGTTGGTGATATCAATCTTGGCAAGGTGGAGCTGCAGGAAACCAAGTGGGAGCTGTGTGGTGAATTTGGCAAAAAGGGAGATGGTTCAGGAGAATTCAATGTGGCTAGGGATATTGCTGCTTGTCAACCTGGTGATGAGATTGCAGTGGCAGACTGTGGTAACAATAGAGTGGTAATCTGCAGCACCAAGGGACATCAGAAAAGAACCATTCCAATACAAGGATGTAAGTTTCTTATGTACACATTATGCATTCAATAGCATGTAGTGTAGTACAGTGCATGCTGTGTAAAAACAAGACTGTGGTCCAGTACATTTCATTTCAACAATTTTTTTAAGTTTTACATGTCAAATTCACAAAGCTACAAATCCATTAAAACAAAAACAAAAAATATATATATAACAAGTGAAAAAAGAAACAACATCCCCAAACAGAGACAATACCCCTGTAGGATTGCAAGTGAACTTAAAGAGATATTCTAAACCACTCTTTAACAAAGACTTTATTTATTGTTATGACTTATTAGACATCCATAATACCAACTAAAATATCATTTGACTCTCAATTTTTGGTTAGTTTTTAAGCAAACGTCTAAAAATGCATTGGTTCATGCGGCTTAATTATTCTGTCAATTTGCAGAAAAGAACACACTGCTGTTTAAGTATGTAAATGCAACACATCAGGTTCAATAAACATGGCATGGGTAGCATCATATAAGGGGTTGTTATGTTTTCATATAGTCAGTCGTCTGCTAGTAACATTAATAAATGTACTCCTTCAACTTCATCTTTAATTTGGGAAATTCTGCTTAAGAGTTAAATTCAATTGTCTGGCAGACAGCTATAGACCAGAATTATTGCCAGATAGAGTGTGTCTTTAATGAATGCTTTACAGAATCCCAAAGTGAAGTTCCACAGATTTCCAGCAGGCCATAGAAGCTTGACGAGATCTTTATGCGCTTTGTAATTTAAAACATTTAAAGCAGTCTTAATGATTGGATACAATGTATCACAAACAGTTGGAGAAAAATATATGGCAAATGTTGGCAAAATACTACAAAGGCTTTATTGGAGTATAATCTCTTGAATTTAAAGATAATTGTCAGTAAAAGTGTAAACATTACATTGTTCAAGAGTCACAGATTTCTGTTTGCAATGCTCAAATGTTTAGTCCGAATATTAAAAAGTCGTTTATGGGTAATTGGAACCGAAAAATGGAACCGGGTAATGACAGTTTCTGTTGGGTATCTGGATACCCAGATACCCGGCACAGCCCTAGCTATGAAATAATTATATTAGGAGTTTCTATTTCAGCAAACCTTAAAAGTTATTAACCATGAGTTAATGTGAAATATCAATTTTATTCAGTTTCCGATGACCTTCTCTTAGAAAGCGGGGAAATCTCTATAACTATGAGTGCATTAGAATATCTCTTTATTTACTGTCTCATAACTACATGTTATGCTATTAAAACCTCTATACATTGAAATTATGTGCTATACATGTACTCACTGGCTGTCATCAATTTAAATTTAGCCTAGTTTATTTTCTGAAACATGATATTGATAATTAGTGAATAATAAATCATGACAGTTCAAAGGTTCAAAGTGAACATTGGCTGTTGTGAATCCCTTTGTACATGTATAGGCCTTCATGTCAAAATATGTAGAAATATCTTCATTTAATATTCAGCTCATAAAACATAACACACATAATTGTTATATCACTGTGATGTGTTATCTCTATTATTATTATTTTTCCAGGTCCATATGACATTGCAGCTACACACAATCACTTAGTGGTTGTAGACATCACCAACAATGTCATCAAGATGTACAACAATGATGACACACTTGCCTTTGACTTCCACACAGTGCCTCATAGTGAGGTAGGGAAGACAGCAGTGTCCCTCTGGAGTGTAGCAGTAAATAATAAGGGTAACATCATAATAGGTGATGTGAAGAGGATGGTGGTGAGCGAGCACAGCCCCACTGATGGCTCGCTCATTCACACTATGCCAGTCAAAACACAACCTTTCTTCCTGGCCATTAATAATAATAATAGAGTTGTAGTCAGTGGTGAGGACCAACAAGTAGACATTGTTGACGGCAATGGTACTTCATTACTCAAAATCAAACCAACAATCAATGGTCAGGAAGTTTATTGCTGCACTGGTGTATGCTGTGACAGATCAGGCATATACATTGCAGTGTCCAATGAGGATTATAACACTGGTCATATTCACCATTATGATGATGAAGGTAGATTCATCTCATGTATAGCTCAGGGTCTGTACTGGCCCAGGGGAATCACATTCACTGCAGATGGGCATCAGCTGGTAGCAGCAGACTACTACTCAGTGAAGATATATCACATAATGTGATGTAATCCAACATGCTGCTGACTGGCAATCTCCCTTGTCATCATCATAATGGTGAAATGTCCTCTTCAAGATATGTTACCCAAACATGTAATGTAGAATCTTGAGTATCAATGTCACTCTATAGAATTAATCTTGTATCATTTATTATTAATGTTTGACATGACAAGAGATACAGAGCATATACAATTCATTGACAATGAAATCTTTACTTTGCTTCAAGAACCAACTCAAATGAATAATTGATTTAGATGTTTGCCCTTCACCAATTTAGCTAAGCACTTCTCCAGAGTCTTTAATAAAAGAAATCCACATACGAACTAATAAATGAATTAATGACAGGTCCTGCCATCAATTCATTTCATAACTTTATCACTGTAAACAAGCCTCTGATGATTTGTTATATTTTATTTGTAATTGTTAAGTATTTGGTTGCCTTTCTATGAGGGAAATGCATTTTTATTTATTTTTCATATTAAAAGGAAGTTGCCAGGAATCACTGGTGAAAAAGTTACAAATATGGGTGATGCATCTTTAAGAGGGATTTCCCCTCATTTTGCTTTTGGCATTGTCTGTTGATTTGTAAATGTTACTCTTTAATTATTCATATGTCAATATCTTGTCAATACTTTCTTTGTTTTCACTGATGGCCACCCATTGTTTGCCAATCACCAGTTGACAAAAACTACAATTGTGACATAGCAAAAGAAAGGTCTATACCCTCTCTTTTCCCCCTCTGGATCCACCGTTGTACAGAGTTGCATAATGGAAAGGTTATATTCTACACCTGAGCTGCACCTTATACAAGTCTAGTTTTCTTCCTCTTACCTTTTGTTGGAGCATCCTGAGCTGATCTCTCTTGGTTGAGGATGTTTCTTGCTGAGACTATTTCTTGTTGACCTCTGATCAGGTCAATTAGAAGGGTTGTCATGCTGTCAACCTGGAGGGAAATACAAATGAATAGTACATTCTTGATACACTGTTTGTAAAATGTCATCATGTGCATGAATACTAAATGACAATCAAGAATTGCATATAAACAATTGACCAGTCAATGTTTCATTTGGAAACAAGTTGTGAAATCTCATTCACAGTTTCTAAGCAAAGCATTGTAGGTTTCTATGAAATCATTTCTGTCCCATTCCAGACAGAAATTACCTTCAGGAAACCCATGACTCTTAATATCATAAATGAGCAACTAATTTAACATAATAATTTGTGAAATTACAAAAGCGGAGCTTCATTTGTCTTGATTTAAATTTACTTTTCAACATATATAATTATTGTACACTTTTAAAAATAAGCATTAGCTTTATACATTATATTGAACACTTTTACAAATGATAATCTTCATCAATTGTGTAATAAGCTTAATTGTATATATTGCAATGAACAAACTGTTTTGAGGTTTTCCTGTCCCAAGTCCCAATAACTTCCAATGGCAGATCCGGTGGGTGTGAGGTGCCTTGGGGGATGAAGCCCCCTCCTCCCTGCTTTGGGTATTTTGTTATCTAATTATACCTTGTAGAAGTTGGTTGATATAAATACTAAGCACTGTACATTATCTATATATATGAGCATGATTCCATGTGGATCCAGTCTCTTGTAGAGTCTTCAATGAGGGTAATGACCTTCATTATACTGTCATTTATTTAGTTGCTACAGTTCATCATACTCATGTGCATCACCAGGGAGGTTTGAAGGATGTGAACAAATCTCCTTCTAGATTCCGATTCTATATTTTAAAGAAGCAAAGATGCCACTTCTTTTCTAAAAAAAACAAAAAAAAACAATTTGTGTGATAATGTGAACATTTGAATACATTTACAAATGTTCAACTCATAATGAAATTCCTGGTGACACGCATGATACTATGTAATGTTTATATTCAAGTCTTGTGTACTTTTATCAATTGTTGGAATCTAATGCACCTTCTTAATAAGGTCAATCCAATTCTATTTCTGAATGAATGTATTTGTACAGGGAGGTTACACTTTTGCTAAATTTCTTCTACAAGTTTGCTTACTTTCAAGATCTGCATTTATCAACCAACCTGTGAAAGTTTCAGCTTAATGAGGTTGTGTCTTTAATGTCAAAATAGTGAAAATACCTTTAAATTGTTTGTATTTATTATAATTTTGTGTCTCATTCAGTCAGAAATTCAGTCAAGAAATGATTTCATAAATTTGTATTTATATGATAGTTCCTCAGACAGAAAGATTTCAAGAGATGTTTGATTCCATCATCAACTTTACACCAAGTACATTATATGTAAAACTGTGTGTAACCTCCCTTTAAGGAAATTATTATTGTTTTGTAATTCCACAATTTGTCCATTCCTCAATGGAGTAACTAAATTTCAAGCCACTGAAAACCTCAAACTTGTGCTCTGTTTCTTTGCTGATGAATTTCAACATAAATATTCATTTGCAGACTTTCAAGGACATTTGTTTCACAATCTCTCCTTTAATTACTGGTATATCATCTAGAGACTTTTGGTTTATTGACTATTATTATGTGATTGTTGATTAAGTTCAATTTAGTTTCAATAAGATTTAATTTACTTGTCATTCATATTGCAATCCATAAAGCTCTCTCTGCATGTACATAGATCTAATCAAAATAAAATATTGTACAAATCTAATTTTGTGAATAAAATAAATGATGTGAATAAATCATATCTATGAATGTATAACTTTGAATCATTTTCATTTCTTTTGGTTGTATATCATGGGTTTATCCAGGGGGAGGGGGCAAAGGTATTTCTTGAATTACACAAATTTGTACTAAAATTTACAGCCTTCCCTCCCCTTCAAGACAAATTGGAATCATCTCCTTTGACTTTGGCTCGCATCCTGCACATTTCAGATGTGGATCCTTCCATTAGTTCTTGGGGATAAACAGCAGATCTGCACAGTGGTGATGAAGTTGGAATTGAGTCAAGAATGTTTGGGAGTGGTTCAGTCAACAACTGAATTCAGGTCTGCATAACCAGTTCGTGTCGGAGGCCGTGTATACACGCAATTTTTTTTTTGCACCACGGATCGGAGAGCGTCTAAACACGCCACAGGAAACTCGGGAATATTTGTATACATGCTCGGTTGAGCCACGTGTGTACGGTGAAATGCTCGGAAGTGCCGGCCACCCGCTGTGGAAGCTTCCATTAACGTGTGTGTGGGAAAAAGAAACCCGCCACAGGGGCCCAGAAAAACTTTTTTATTCCCGAAGCGAGCTGGTTAAAAGAAAGCTAATATCAGCTCTTTTGGAATGAGGGATTTTTGTCTAAGAACTAAACTTTCCTGCAATGAGCTTTTGTAAACTAATGTCAACTCAGTGATTCTTAATCCTCAGAAACACAAAATATTGAACATTCTTACCATCAAGTATCACAGAAACTTACCATTAACTTTTACAAAAATCCCTGAACAAGTTGACACATCCTGTACAACGAGCCATCTGATGTTGTCATGGTCATTGCTGACAGAAAGAGGGCAGCATGCTACAACATTGAAGCTATCATGTTATTCTGACTACCCAACCAGATTGATCTGTAGGAAGATTGTTTCAAAAGAATTTAAATATCATTAAGATTCAAGTCAATAAGAGACAATGTTTTCATGACCATGAGATCAAGTTAGAATATTAACATAATCACACAAATTTTGCATGACTCCTACCTTAAAGAGGCAGTATCGTCACAATCAACAGGGCATGGAAACAAAGTGCTTGTTGTAGATAAACTCATTGACTGAAAATAATATCCCACATAAATAAGGTCATAATACCATTGCTACTGCATAAATAAGCCAGTAATTTTCAGTCACTGTGGTCATCTTAAACTAGGACACCAATTCCATGCCCTGTTGAAAATCTGCTCTGAACTCAAAACATGAAAGTTTAACATTACTGTATCAATATTAGAAATAGTAGAAATATTTAACTGAAAACATGACAATTGGATTCAAAATTCAATGCATGGTGTTGATCACAGGATAAAGACCGATTGTGTCACGGCCACAGGGATAAAGAACCAGCAAACCATAGGTAATGTCCTTAATTACCCATGGCCACAACCCCAGGGGTATTTATCCTGAGGTCAAGACAAAGTGTCACTCATTTATTCCCATTCATGAATGCTCTCCTGATTTTGTTGTAAAAATATAAAAAACTTTGTTCCAAAAACTGAAACATTTTGCATCCAGAAACACAGATGCAGCTGGTGCATCTCAAATGAACTTACACAACTGTTTAAAGGGAAGGTACATCATTGGTAATGACATGAACACAAAATGACAAAATTATTATATGACAGCTAACTTCAAATATAAATTATACTTGCATTTAAAAAATGAGCAAAATAGAACATTTATTCCAATGTTTTCTGAAAAATTTGGGAATGTTTTTTTAAACATTTTGCTCAAGACTTGACTCCACATTGAACTGAAACTGGTTGATTCAAGTACATCTTGGTTCAAAGAGAGAAAGCATCCTTGTAGAAGCAGTGATACCAACATTAAGTCTGGTCTTAAACAACCATGTGATCATATCTCAACCAATCAGAATTCCTAAACCTAGTGTAAACTGCCTCTGAGTCATTTATGAATTTTCCAATTTTCAGGCCAACTAAACCAATTCAACTAAAACAAAGTCCCTTCTTCCCTGAAGCTAAGTTAATAATTTATGACCTTCTCCCACCATCCTCCTCCAACATTCCCTGCTAATCCCCATCATTTCAAATGAATACTCCCCAGTATCATTGTCCCGAGTCATGACTACAGTATTTCTTAAAATTACAAACTACTTCTGACAGTTTAATTCTTAACCAGTTGACGTCGGGAATATTTATTTTTTTCCGGTCCCCCGTGCGGGTTTATTTTCAGTGAAAAATCTGAAAAAATTTCTAGCCATTAATAATTTTTTTTTTCAATGAAACTAAGTCCGGACACCCAAATAAACACCTTTACTCATTGACATTTTGAGAATTAAATGGCTATTTTTAAAATTACGGTTGTGTTTGTTCAGCACAATTAGACCGTTGGCAAGCCCCGATGCTACAGCCTATTAGCGACAAGAGCCCGGTCGAAAAGACGGCATACCTGGAGAGAGATCGAATGCCTCGTAAACAATGGATATAAATCCCTCTTTACAAATCCCTGGCTGGTACGGCAAAGGAACAGGTCTTGGATAAAGGGATTACGCAAAAATCAACGAAAAGAGTGAACTCGTTCAGTATTTGCAGTGCATTTTGTCCGGGGCCACCGAACCGTGACCCCATGGACTCCGAGAAACGATTGCGTGTATACACGTCAGCCACCACGACTGCGCGCCACGTGTGGCGTATTGACAAGTATCCCGGTGACACACACAAAAATCTGAATGCGTGTTTAGACGCTCTCCGATCCGCTGTACAAAAAAAAATTGCATGTATACACGGCCTCCGAAGCGAACTGGTTAATTAAAGGGACAATATCATCACAATCAACAGGGCATGGAATCTGAGTGCTAGTTTTAGATTAACTCAGTGACTGAAAATAATACTCCACATGATAAGGTCATATTACTGTTGCTGCTGCATAAATGAATCAGTAATGCCCTGTTGAAAATCTGCTTTGATCATGGCGATACTGCCCCTTTAACAAAAATTCGAGAGAAACAAATATTAGTACAAATTCAATATCTGGAATTTTCATTTTAAAATAAAGTACATTTTACCTGCACTAAATCTATATCACAGTGAATTGGTGACACATCACAAACCCAAATATTGGTCAATGTCAACATTTGAGAATGAAATAACTCACATTTGATTATGTTTATTGTAATAATAAAATGATCTATGATTATATTGAGCATAGTTCTATAGCTCCCATAGAGTAAAGAGTCAATGATGTAAGGGTGTAGGGCAATGGGTTAAATGGGACTATGAATTTATCACACTACTCCTATGAGGATTGACCAGAAACTTATAACAATGCAACTGGATTTAGCAACTCCTGACCAATGAGAGCCTGACAATGCTGGGCAGTGGTCAGAGCTTTCTCAGACATTTCAAGGAATCAGCCTCACTGTGTCTCAGTGTTTCAACAAGGGCTTTGGTTATTATTTACAGAGAAGTCACCTATCAGTCATGAATAGTGCAGTTATCAGCAGTGGTAAAAGTCAGAGAAGTTAGTATTTGTATTGTATTAACAAGTGTGAGTATAATCATATAGCAAGGACCTTACTCTATGGTATAATCTATGGGATACTATCCTGTAGATTATACTCACACTTTACAACACAAGCAGGATACAATATTATATACAACATCACGCAACACAGCTGAACTTTCACAATGAAGTTCAATATGCATACGTCATTGAGTCAAACAATTATGGTACACTGTATTCACTGTGTAGTGTACATATCAGCTAGCTCTGATAAGACCCTATCTGCAGTACAATGTACTACTTCTGAGTACTCTTTGGTTGTATACCTATAATGTTTGCACCTAATAATCTCTTTTTTTTTTATCTGTCCTCTTGGAGACATGTATGATTGTTGCTGAAAGATGTCTAAAGAAGTCCCTTATAAAAAACCACTGCATTATTACTATAGTTTTTATTATAATTTTACTGTTGTTTTCCTACAGTGGTATTATAGTAAAAACACAGTAAACATGCAATATTATCTTATTTGTACTGTAATAACACTACAGAATAACTGTAGTTTTATCATAATAGATTACTGTAGTAACTGTAGTAGAACTAGTGTTTTGGCCAAAATCGTGTGATAAAACTATGTTAAAATTATGTTAAAACTGTAGTTTTAACGCACTTTCACTACAATATCACTGTAATTGTACTGTAGTTTTATTACAGTTTTACTACACTAGTTTCACTGTAATATCACTGCAGTTTTTATTATAGTTTCAGCATAGTTTTACTACAATTTCTGTGTAGTAAAACAATGTTGAAACTGTAGTTTAATTCATCTTTACTAGATTATCACTGTAATTCTACTGTAGTTTTATTACAGTTTTAGTACACTGTAGTTTCACTGTAATATTACTGCAGTTTTTATTATAGTTTCAGCATAGTTTTGCTACAATTTCTGTGTAGTAAAACAATGTTGGAAACTGTAGTTTAATTCATTTTACTAGAATATCACTGTAATTGTACTGTAGTTTTATTACAGTTTTACTACACTGTAGTTTCACTGTAATATTACTGCAGTTTTTATTATAGTTTCAGCATAATTTTGATACAATTTTTGTGTAGTAAAACAATGTTGAAACTGTAGTTTAATTCATCTTTACTAGATTATCACTGTAATTCTACTGTAGTTTTATTACAGTTTTACTACACTGTATTTTCACTGTAATATTACTGCAGTTTTTATTATAGTTTCAGCATAGTTTTGCTACAATTTCTGTGTAATAAAACAATGTTGAAACTGTAGTTTAATTCATTTTTACTAGAATATCACTGTAATTGTACTGTAGTTTTATTACAGTTTTACTACAATGTAGTTTCACTAATATTACTGCAGTTTTTATTATAGTTTCAGCATAATTTTGATACAATTTTTGTGTAGTAAAACAATGTTGAAACTGTAGTTTAATTCATCTTTACTAGATTATCACTGTAATTGTACTGTAGTTTTATTACAGTTTTACTACACTGTAGTTTCACTGTAATATTACTGCAGTTTTTATTATAGTTTCAGCATAGTTTTGCTACAATTTCTGTGTAGTAAAACAATGTTGAAACTGTAGTTTAATTCATTTTTACTAGAATATCACTGTAATTGTACTGTACTTTTATTACAGTTTTACTACACTGTAGTTTCACTGTAATATTACTGCAGTTTTTATTATAGTTTCAGCATAATTTTGATACAATTTTTGTGTAGTAAAACAATGTTGAAACTGTAGTTTAATTCATTTTTACTAGATTATCACTGTAATTGTACTGTAGTTTTATTAGTTTTACTACAATGTAGTTTCACTGTAATATAACTGCAGGTTTCTGAGTACCTGCAAGTTTACTGTATTTTTCCTGTTCCTACTGCTGTAAAATAATTATTTTGTTGTGGATCTTGACCACAATTAATTAACAGGTTCCTATAACATTACACTGACTTAAACAGGTCTAGCAACAATAAACCGACAGTAATCATGATGATTCTATCAGACGAAATTACATAACACAAACAAAATCGTTTGGTACATGATACATCTTCAGTCTTATTCTTGAGCACCTGGTCACCATGAAACAAAACAATAAAATAAAATACATAGTTTAAAATTAACCCATATTAAATTTTTTTAAATGTTTTTGTAACAGTCGCCTGATGACCATGAAAAACAAAATACAAAGTTGAATTATAAAAACTAAAGATAAAGTAATGCTTTGGTACATTCGCTTTGAGATTGCACTTTATCTTATGAATGTGCAAAGAAAATATGTCTATAAGATTATAAATAAATGTAATGTAAATTTACCTGAGTAAAACAACAAATTGTTGTTATAAAATATATTTTTTAGACTATGAAATGGCAAGTTTATTTCCATAGATGCTAATTAAAATATAGGCCAGTCTCATATAAACTTAGGTCACGTCAATGTATGTACGGAACATGAACATTCAATGCTGGCCATTGGTAAAAGGTTATGGAAACAGAGAGACACACTTTCAATGTTGAGGTCAACTAGTACTGTTTTATCAGCAGGCTTGGTACTGGTATGAACTTGTTATTTCAACTCTCCTAAAGGCAATTAGAACACACTAATTGAAACATGAATTTTTGTTCATTTTTACACGGTGCCATAGCAAACCTCTAGAATATGAGATCTAAAATCAATGATCAATAATGTTAAAGCTCAACCAAACAGGTAAAATAAACTGACTTATATCCACTTAAAAAAGGATTTCTGACAAACATCCGAGTCCTGTAGGTGTTGCAGCATCTTGACAGCTCAGTAGACCGTATGTTCAACCGTGTGAGGGTGCCATTCAGGGGTAAGGCCATTCCAATTTTATTAGTTGGTTTACGGATTTTTTAGGTGCTGAAAAAAGTTGTCAGACAGGAAAAAAAAATTAAAAAATGATGGCAAGTGTTGTATACATGTACATGTAAATCCATTGGACGACGATCATGAGGTGTTTTTTATACTGGGATTTGCCTCCGTCTCGCAATTCAATGTCAGTTATAATAAGCCTTCTATGCATCTTTTAAATTTCTGTTTAATACCCATTATAATTTATTTATTATTTTGTATTTTAATAATTGTTACTGCGAATTGGAAAGGGTTTTTTGGAATTATTTTAACAACCACTAACCAGTTAAAAAATGATTCCATCGATTTTTGGGGGTACAGAAAGCGAAAACTATCTTTAAAATCCACTTTTATGATGGTTTTCGGACTTGATTTCCCTTCTAAAAAAATCCTCCCCTTCAGAAAATAGGATGATCCTATTATAGGCTCCTAGTTGCCACTACGCATGTACAATGACTGTGTTGGTCACTAAATTTGTGGAGTTTACAAGATCAGACTGACATGACTGAGGAAGTCATCGTATACCAAAAATGCCTGATTTTTAATGAAATAAATATCCTGGAATAATTTGAAGTATATTTCCATCATCATCCATATGTTCTTCACCTTACTAAAAAATACTAGGTAGGTAACGTAAGATTAACATAATTGGTTATATTTAATGAGAAAAAGTGGCGGTCGGATACGACATTTTACCCAAGGATCCTTCTATTTTCTGAAGGGGAGGATTTTTTTAGAAGGGAAATAAATTCTGAAAACCATCATAACACTAAAAAAAGTGGAGTTAAGATAGTTTATGTTTTCTGTACCCCAAAAAAACGATAGAATAATTTTTTACCTGGTTAGTGCAATAGTGGTTGCAAAAAAAATCCAAAAATCCTCTTAAAAAGTGGCGGTCGGAGACGACATTCTTCAGTAGCACTAGCAGAAGTACAAGTGGATTGCTTCTCTTCCTTCTTCCCTGCAGGGTTTATCTTCATTTCGATAAATTTCCACCTGAACGAAGCTGTGGATTACAGCCATCGGTGTAGGCCATTATTATTTTAGTTAGGCTTAGGCCTTAGCCTAACGTCAGTTATCACATTTCTAGCCGTTCCGGTGGCAGTCATGTCGACGGCACTTGCAGTGATTCAAGGGATTGTTCACCGACGCCCATTGCATTGGACAATGAACCAATACTTTCACATCAAGGGATGCGGCAATAAAGCATTTATCCAGCTTTCCTCCCTCCTTTACAGTCATACTCATAGAATTCAGAAAAGTATTCGTTGCTGACAGAACGAACGTGCAACAGCATGGAATTTGATTACATACAAGTATAAAGGGACGGGTATCAAACTATTATGTTTACATCACAGACACACTTTCCGTCTAACACCACCCAATCCCACGCCGCTGGTCTAGCACCGAACAGTGCACATGGGCTGTTCTCGCACGGTTCAGCACACACCCGCTGCGTCAGGCGTATTTGATATCAAGACATGAGGGAGGCATCGGTCGATCGCCGCGGCCGCTGCTCGGGGCGATGCACATCATCAGGACGGCATCGCGTGTGGATGCGTGATCGAAACGCATGGTATCTGGGCACAGTACACGTAGCCTTCACGATTTTTTTCGCAATGTTTTTCTAACACGAAAAATCAACTTATTTATTTTTTAATTTTTTAAATATTCAGGACCAATGTTTTGAATATTAGCCGGACAAAAAAAAAAAAAAAAGTACAGATTTCTAATTTTTATTTTTCAAAACTCTGGTAAATCATAATAAAACTACAGTAATACCAAATGGTAGTATAATACAGGAATACTGCAATTTTACTGCAGTATTACTATAGTTGTATTACATTCAAAACTCTAGTTAAATCAGAACAAAACTACAGTAATACCAAATGAGTGTAATACAGGAATACTGCAATTTTACTGCAGTATTACTATAGTTGTATTACATTCAAAACTCTAGTTAAATCAGAACAAAACTACAGTAATACCAAATGAGTGTAATACAGGAATACTACAATTTTACTGTAGTATTAATACAGTTATGTGACATTAAAAACTGTAGTTAGATCATAATAAAACTACAGTAATACTAAATGAGTATAATACAGGAATAGTACAATTTTACTGCAATAATATTATAATTGAATTACATTGAAAATGTAGTAACAATGCAGTATTATTAAAGGGAAAGTAACATAGGATTACTGTAATTTTACTACAGTTTTAGTGTGGTTTACTACATTAAATTATCATAGTAAAACTACAGTAAAAAATATACTCCACTTTTAGTGTAAATTTACTATAGTTTCTTGCTTCTACAGTTACTGTAATAAAACTGTAGTAACACAAACTTCATGTTTACTTCAATTATTATAGTAAAACTTTAAATACCACAGTAAAACTACAGTTTTATTACAGTAAAACTGCAGTGGATTTTTATAAGGGGTGGATTTCTTCCCCGACATTTCTCAGAGCAATGGTCAATATGTACAACCATGACGCTCATATACATGTATTAACAGTTTTGGGTGTAGGCCATATTTTGTATTTTAGAGTTTAAAACAAGGTTTTCGGAAGGTTTGAGAGTAGGTGAATCTGAGTAGGTTCAAGCTGTTTGCATTTTGAAGACCCCAGAGACACATGTCTTTGTAACATTGTTGTTTAGGACATCCTATATATTTTTGTCTTGATAACATGTAGTGGGGTGTTAAATTTAAGTAGATCCGATAATTCAAAATTTTGTGAATTTGTAAATATTAATTAGAACTGAATAGAGATGTAATTAAGGTGATAATCTTGATAAATAAAATAATAGGAATTTAAGAAGTGTGAGGGTGCATTATTTATCATGGTTTGAATATTTTAGAACCAGGCCATTTTAGTTCTGACAATCCCCGATATGACCTATCGTGGGTATTATTTTCATCACTGAGTTAATCTACAACCAGCACCTAATTCCATGCCCTGTTGAACGTGATGATATTGTCCCTTTAATGCCCTGCTGCTTAGGAACATGTGCAGTTTCAATTAGAAAAGAAACTTTGATACTTAGGTATTTTGGGCAAAACTTTTTAAGACGATTTAATTTAAGTGTTTTTTTAAATTAACAACCTCATGTTTAAAGAGACACATACCCACAATCAGAGCAGGACTTTCAACAGGGCATTGAATCGGTCCAGTTTAAGATGAACACGTAACGAAAGGTAATGCTCTTTAGGCAGAAATGGTAATATGTCCTTACATGTGGGTATTATTTTGAGTCAGTGATTAATCTAAAACTAGCACTCAGATTCCATGCCCTGTTGATTGTGGGGACCTTATCATGTGGGTATTATTTTCAGTCATTGAGAACCCAGAGAATTAGCACCCAACCATGCCCTGTTGATTGTGAAGATTGGCTTAATTACAAACCTGAGATTCAGTCATACACAATTTTAACATAGCTAAGCCTTCAACAGCAATAGGTTTGGGATCTTAATTACAAACCTGATTCAATATAATTAACAATTTTGGGGACGAATAGCTAAGTCTTCAACAGCAATAGGTCAATAGGTTTGGGTTTAATTAAACCATTCAGTCAAAATTAAGACTGTAAGTTGATTACTAGTGAATAGCCCTTTTGCTGTTAATAGATAAGAATGGGATCATGATAATTAAAACACCCAAATGATGAAATTTTCTGAAACTGATGATGGTATTAATTTCCCCTGAAATAAATCAATGGATATAACTAATTTAATCAGGATGATCCATAATTAGACAAAATGGTCTTGGGTGACAAATGATCCCAAGATTAATCAACATCAACATTGTTGATATGAAATAATCTATCCAATTGATATACAATACCATTATCAACACAGCTGAACTTTTGACAATAAAGTTCAATACGTCACTGGGGCCAATAATAAAAATGTACACTGCATTCACTGTGTAGTAGGAAACCATGACCTTGTCCACATGACTGTATACGTGTAGCTATAAAATTGAACGTGTTTGTCAAGCCCATTTTGTTTGGGATCCGCCCTAACGTTACGTAGCATCATTTGCTCTGTCTTCAACAAGAAAATTGAATTCATTTTGTGTTCAACTGTCTTAAAGGACTTCAATAAAAAGGTAAAACCACTGTAGGGTGCTAACATTTGTTCATATGTTTTGACAGTACAGTGGATAAGATTAGACGATAGACCAACTGGTTAAAGTGACTTTAATAAAACAATAAAACCACGAGGGTAAGCTAACATTTGTTCACAGGATAAGATTATGACGGTAGA